>VZQC01014625.1:1234216-1466716 GCA_009823505.1 Rhizomys pruinosus | reverse complement strand
TCTTGTTTACCAGCTTCTTAGCTAGCCATTCTGATCCTTAGTGCCATTTTCATAGAAGGACAAAAGAGTTGAAAAATCAAACTATATCATCTTCAATTAGTCAATTGCTTTATGAAAGAAAGGAGGGGAAGGCGAGGGGGAGGAAAGGAGGAAGGACAATTGATTGGTAAGATTCTGAAGATTAGTGGCTTCTGTTTTTAAATCCCTCTTTTTAACTTTAAATTTTACTTATTTTCTGTTTTATATGTATGAGTGTTTTACCTGCATGTATGTAAATATAAACCCTATAGAGTTAGAAGAGGGCATTAGATTTCCTGAAACTAAGGTTGTTAGCTATCATGTGGGTACTGGGAACTGAACTTGAGTCTTCTACAAGAGCAACCAGTGCTGGTGGGTCTGGGTGGATGGCAAAGCCAGTGGGTTGCTGGGACATATCCACAGGGCCACCTGAGCCCCTGCCAGGCTCTCCAGGGACTGGTGGGGAAGGACCTCTTGGCCAAGTAAATGGCTGGCTTCCTGATGAAAGAGGGTCCCAGCTGGTTTGCTGAGCCCTGCCACAAGCTCCTTTCAGATCTCAGCTCTTAACCAGTGAGCTATCTCTCCAGCACCCAGGTCTCACAACACAATGTTCCCAAGTTCAGTGCCAAGGTTAATACACACAATTTATTTTGCAAGGTGAGACATTTTTGCTATAAATAACAGAATAACCCCACAAAGGCTAAGAGAATAAAGACTTTTGGTCACCTTGCTCAGCCCGCCATCTATGTACACTTAGAAACTCAAGGATTTCAGGCAATTCAGTCTTCAGATATGCTCACAAGATGACCACCTCAGTTCCAAATAGACTGACTTCACTTAAGAGCCATGAAGAGGGCTGGGCACGTAGCTCCATGGAAGAGTGCCTGCCTTGCTCAGTCCTTACTACTGAAAAGCATTAAGGAAGAAGACCTAGCTAGGCTGAGAAGAGCTGGTGAAGCCCCACCTCCCCAAATAAAACAACAACAACAGCCAGCAACAAATTAATGTTGGATCAGAATTGGGTCCCATGCCTCCCATTAAACCAATTATTGGCAAAGTTGAGTGGAACTTCTAAGTTAGTTTAGATGGATCATGGGTCTTGGGTTATGGGTCATGCTAGGTTCCTGAGGTAGAGACCACACTACCTGCTTCTTGATAAAAAGGATTCTGTACCTAGAAAGAAAAGAAGACAATAAGCAGGGACTGCCATAAAGTAAAAACTATAAAACCTGCTAGCTATTAATTATCACCTGTTGCACGCACTGCACTAAAGTCATTGATAGTAGCTGGTATTATAAATGGTCTAAGTGCCAAGAGTTGTGTTAATACTTTCTGTGTTTCATTCCTCTAATCATCATGACACAATGCTACCATAGAGAAAGATGACAGAGTCATTTGTAAAGGATAGAGGGACAGGGATCCAACCCTAGACTGGACTGAACACTAAACTGTGCTGCTTCTATAATTATTTACCAGCTCTAGACACTGGTTAACAGGAGATATAATTGATGACCCTCGGGCAGGAGCAGGATTGCATTGACATGTACACACTATGGTGGAATTCGTCAAAGAGTAATGGCAAGGCATTGTGAGTAAATACCAAACAAAAAGCTTGCTTGCAACTCTGTCTCCAGCTATAGGAAAAGTAATGTTTCTTGTTCTTATTTGTTTGTTTGTTTGTTTGTTTAGGTTCTTCTTAACAGAGTCTCAACTCATAGCTGAAGCTGGCCTCAAACTTGAGATTTTCCTGCCATACTCTTCCAAGTGCCAGGATTTCTTTCTCGTGCCCACTCAATAAGAAATTGAATTTTATATCATTGAAGAAATTATTTCAGGGCCAGAGAGATGGCTCAGCAGTTAAGAGCACTTGTTGCTCTTGCAGAGGACCCAGATTCAATTCCCAGCACCCACATGATGGCCAACAATTTTCCATAACTCCAGTTCTAGGGGAATACGACGCCCTCTTCTGACCTCCAAAGGCATTGCACAACACAGGCGCACTAACACACACAGGCAATACACTCGTATACATAAAATAAAAATTATAAGACATCTTTAAAAATAGATTATAAGGAAAATATTACAAAATAAAAAAACCATTTAAAATTAAACTCAGTTCTCAACTAGAAAAGACAAAACAAAGTAGTATATTAGATTCATTGAATTCTATTATTTAGATTTGTTCATTAAAACAAATACATCGGGGCTGGAGAGATGGCCTGGCGGTTGGGAGCGCCGACCGCTCTTGCAGAGGACCCGGGTTCGATCCCCAGCGCCCACATGGCGGCTGAGAACCGTCTGAAACTCCAACTCCAGGAGAACTCCAGCTCCAGGGGAATCCGACGCCCACTTCTGGCCTCCGCGGCATTGCACGACACGGGTGCACAGGCTTGCATGCAGACAATACATTCGTACACATACAGAAATAAATAAAATTAATAAAAAAAAAAAATTAAAAAAACAAATACATCTTAATGCCATCTGCATTATTTAATTTTCTATTACTGTGATAAAATACCATAACTAAAAACAACTTAGGGAAAAAGGCTTATTTTGGCTTATGGTTCCAAAGAGAAATGAGATCACAATGGAGAAGCTGGCCTGCTACTACATATGTGCACATGAACCATTAATTATAATCAAATATAAACAGCTGTCATGCTCATGGAATATTATATATGTGTAAGAGAAATTATTATTTGTATGTTAGTATGACTCATTGGCTATGAAGGCCAGAGTTTCCTGTTTTGTTTTCCATATATTGTTAAATTAGATCTCCAAAATGAGAGAAAATATTCCTCAACAGCACGACGGAGTGTGATTTGATCTTCCTTCCAGAACCTTTCTCAGGCTCATTACAAATGCTGAATTTCATTATCAGTTAGTCCCAGACAAAAAGTTGATTTTCTTTCATTGTTGTTCATTCAGACTACTGCTAAAACTTGTCAAGATTTCCTTCCCTAGTGACATCTTCCATAACTGGATCTTGTTCTCTTCACCTCTGCCAACACCTGGTTCCAGGTTTTCATCAACTACCATGTGAAAGCACTGTAACTCCCTCACCAGCTCTCACTACCACTGTTTTTGCAGGACCTTGTTGTCCTTCCCACTGCCTTGGGTGGTAATCTGATTCCTCTTTTCTCCTATAACTATGTCAGCTGTGAGAGTAAACATTCCCCCGGTGACAATTTTATGACAAATGCTTCTGATATTAGCAGTTACCAATAATTAAAATATCATTAGAAAATTGAAGTCATTATTTAAATTTTATTGACGAATAGATGTCCAAGTCATTTGTTTTTGGAGACTTAAGAGTTCTATGGGATACAGAGAAGAGCTTAATCACTCAACCACAGTCTGTAATCCAAATAGCAGTATCTTCAGGGTATTAGTCATGATCATTGGCTACGGGGCAGTTTAAGGTGGAAAGGCATAATAGCTTCTATTCCCTGTATTTTTATGCTGGTAAGATTTAAAGAACATGCATTTCACATGGCATGAAATAGAAATAGAGGAGAAGTTAAATAAAAAGACCAAAAGCTGGGTTGGTAAGATGGCTCAACTGGTAAACCCGATAACCTGAGTTCGATGCCTGGGATTTACAGTGTAGACTGAGAAGACCAACTCCTAAAGGTTGTCCTCTGATTGCCATGCATGCATGATGAATAAATAAATAAATAAATAAATAAATAAATAAATAAATAAATGTAATTAAAGTATCATAAAAGACCGAAAGCTAGGTGTAATTTTCTGATTACTATATAAAATGAGCTCAGGCAGAGGCTTAGAACAGCATGTCAAGTGTATACACTCCAGTGATGGAAGACCCACTCAACAGTTTTCAAGTGTCCCTGGGACACAAAATAGCAACTATCCAACTGGCCCCATGAGCTCATTAAATATCATATTGTTCTGCCAGACAAGGCTTTTGTTTTAGGGAGTGACTAAGAGACTGTCACTTCTTGGGCCAGGAAAATGAAAATGTTCTGTGGGCTCTAAGACAGAATAAATAGTTGATACTGTTCCTGGGACAGCCCTCCCCATCAGTCTATGAGTAGGCCATGCTTTGTATTGAAAGATGGCCTGCCACACAGTTGATCTGGTCAGCTTCAGGTTTTCATGAAGTTTCTGCTATTGACCAACACAAGAGAGAGAAGATAACGATGTTCCTTATGGACAATCTTAAATCGATGCCAAAAGATTTAACCACATCTGATTCTTCCAGGGCTGGCAGAGTTACACGAGCCTGGAGCTGGAGGTCAAGATTCCATCTCCTCCACTGTAACTTGAAAGTTAAAGTTATAGAGTCAGCCAGGGGTATCATCCCATTTGGACTGTTTACTTTTATTTTTTCCTTGCTGCAAACAGAGGTGAATCATAGTCTTTACTGAGCCCTGCTGCAGATGGAAATGATGCAACAGGGGTCACATGATCCAAATAAGAAAGGCTCATTATGCAAGCCCAGTCCTGCTTTGTGTTCTGGTGTAAGGAGAGGTTCAACACCCTACTCAGCACTGGGAAGCAGTACTGGGAAGAGGTGGATCTTGTTCATTTCAGTGCTGGGGCTCAAGCTAGGGACTTGCACATGTAGAACACTCAGTCTACAACTGAACTAAATCCCCAGCCCAAAGTTTTGGTGCTGAATCTTGTATCTTTCTCTGCAAGGTAGAGCTATGTGTTTAATGTTTTGTCATTCATTTTATTTTTATGATCTTTTGACTGTCAGATACTTTTTTCCAGTCAAACCCAGGGCTTTGCAGATACTAGGTGAGTGTTCTACTCCCCAGCTAAGTCTGTTGATTTTTATTGGAATACAAAATGTGAGAAGAATTTATCTAAGCTTGTTTGATTTACTTTTTTATTAAACAAGAATTTTGTTATATGATCTGAAACAACCATAAACCTATGCTCTGCCTCAGCCACATATAAAACTGGACAAGTTCTGGTTCTGATGAAAGTTAATCATATACTATTAAAAAGCTATATAATATGCATAGTATATATTTATAAATATATGATATTTATATGCGTCCTTTTTTTTCACCGCCATGCCCAGTTTAAAGACCGTTCTTGGCCGCCATTTGGGTTCTGAGAATTGAACCCAGGTCCTCTGTGAGAGCAGTTAGCACTCTTAACCACTGAGCCATCTCTCCAGCCCCATGATATGTGTCTCATGATCTATGATTGTAGGATATGGCTCCCAAATGTAGCTCTATGGATGAGTATGTAAGCCTATCTATAGAGTTATGATAATTAAATGAGTTAATTTTTTTTTTTTTTGTATTTTTGAGACAGGGTCTCCCTTTAGTCCCAGCTGGCCTGGAGCTCACTCTGTAGACCAGGCTGGCCTTGAACTCACAGAGATCCTTCTGCCTCTGCCTCCTGAGTGCTGGGATTAAAGGCATGCACCACCACACTTGGCTTATAGATGGTTCTTCGCCACTATGTGGGTGCTAGGAATCGAACCTGGGTCCTCTGTAAGAGCAGTCGGTGCTCTTAACCACTGAGCCATCTCTCCAGCCCCGAGTTAATATTTATTAAGGGTTTGGTGTACTCAGTTGTAATTGCTTAATAAATGATAGCCATTATTATTAATTTACTGGGAGTAATACTTGTCTAAGGAGATTAATACTGATCTCCCAATGAGTTACTGGCTTGTTGACAAGAAAATATGACCAAGAACCTAAAATCTGAACCCTTACCACTTCCTGGAAGACATCTTGGTATAAAGATGTTTCTGGAACCTCAGAAAATTATCTGTCTGCACATATCTCAGATAGAATACTTTTTTAAAATTTTATTATTTATGTGTATGAATGTACTGTCTGCATGTAGGTTTGTGCACCCATGTCGTGCAATGCCACGGAGGTCAGAAGAGGGCGTTGGATTCCCCTAGAACTGGAGTTCTCCTGGAATTGGAGTTACAGACAGTTCTCAGCCACCATGTGAGTGCTGGGGATCGAACCCAGGTCCTTTGCAAGAGCAGTTGGTGCTCTTAACCTCTAGGCCATCTCTCCAGCCCCTCAAATAGAATACTTCTAAATCCAGAGCTGTGTGTTGTTATTGTGCAGGAGTGTTTGTTGGTTCATTTGATTGGGGTTTTGTTGTTATTCTTGCTTTGCTGTTGATACTGCTGTTTTGAGATAAGGTCACACTATGTGGCCCAAGCTGACCTCAAACTCATGATTCTCTTCCCTTTGGCTCCCAAGTGCTAAGAGTATAGCTGTGTACTGCCATGCGCATCTAAGTTCACAGCTGTGTAGAGTCCAATGATGTAGCAATGCATCAGTATATAGTACAGTTGTAGCATTTTCTGTGAGCTTTACACAGCAGACCTGCAGCATGAGCTCTTGGTCTTGGGCCAAGCTCTTGTCTCACATATGAGTTTAAATGTCACCTCCAGGATAAAGTCTTCTGTGATAGACCCACTTTCCCTACCCTTTCTACAAGCCTCCAATATAGCAATAGATGGGCACTGTCATGTGGCTGTGCTTTGCCTAAACCCCTTCCAAACTGAGACTCATCCTCATGTCATTTTATACACCCCAGTACATGTAGGGTACATTGGTTTATCAGTAATCTGCTGAATGTTAACGAAAAGAATTCTGTGAATGGGTATGAGAGGTTTATTGTGAAACTTAACGAGCATTTTTGCCATTGGTGGACCATCACCGAGGCGGAAACTCAGCATCTAATCTTAGGTATACAGTCTCCCCTTGCCACATTTCTTTCTATGGATCCCATAAACTGAGAGGCATCATTATACTAGGTTCATCATTATACTCCTAGAACCCTGAGCACATGGGTCTGGGAAACTCAAAATGAACTTAAACTAAAACAGTGTGTGCTGTGGTCAGCCAACTTGAAAGAATAGTTCTGAGATCAGCCTTTTTGTTTTTTTAATTAGTTAGCACTGTCAAAGATTGCTCTCTGCAAAAATATTAACTTATTCCACATGTCATTTATATTACGTGGATTTAATTTACATCCAAACCTTTCGGCCACTTTTGCCAAACTGGAAGGAAACCATGCTCTGTGAAATCTCCTGAACTAATTTAATTCTTTTGCTGACTGATCAAGGTCTTTTTCCATGTGGAGGATGTTGCTGTGTCACATTTATTTGGAGAAACTGATTGCCTTCCTAGAAAAAGAATAAATTCTGAACCCAAAGACCTTATCAGTAATTAAGGTGCATAAGCCCAGAGCATCCACCCAAGTTGGACATGCCTGAATGAACATCAGGCAATGCCTGGGAATGAAGCAACCACTGTCCCTTTCCCTTCTTATCAATTATTAAATGCTTACATGTGTAGGACACTGTGGAAGATAGACTCTACAATGAGTTGGCAGGCCCAGCTCTTGCCTTTTGTGGTCTTCACAATCAGGCAGCTTTTATAAAAGAGGAGATATAGGGATGTTGTGGAGAGAACAAAATGCCAATTAAAGAAATGTGCTACCTATACAAAAACTTGTGTGCTGGGACCCAGAGATACAGAATCAATTAGTATTGAGAGAAGGAAGTGATTCCTCATTTCAAGTGGGAGGGAACAGGCTCCAAGTTCAGTGAGAGACCCTGCTTCAACATATAAGGTGCTGGAAGATTGAGGAAGACCTGTGACATCAATCTCAGGCCTCCATACATACAGGAGCATACATACATGCCCCCTCACACACGTGTCCATACATGTGAACAAACATATATATGTGCATACATACCACACACACATAAAAATATATGATTGTGTAGCTTATTTTTTAAAAAAGACTTTTAAAAGCGAACAACTGGATTTAGTGGTACATGCCTGTGATCTCAGGGCATGGAGGCAGAGGCAGGAAAATGGCAAGTTTGAGGCCAGTCTGGGCTACATAGGGCCCTGCCTCAGAAAAACAAGACAGAAACAATTACTTGAGGAACAGTGTTTTGAAATTATACTTTGAATAGAAAATATGCTCTTTAAATAGAATGTATTGAAGGAAACAGGTGATGGTAGCATTATTTCTTAATAATAATTGGTTGATTTATTGTACTAAAATAACAGAAAAACATCTTGCAGCTGCTGTGTACAGTCCCTGTAACATTCAACTCATGATTTATATTAGTTTTCTTGGAGAAGCAATTGAAGAGTCTATTATAGCAGGCTAGGCATGGTGGCTGGGGTGGCCGGAGGAGGTAGGCCCATGACACTGAGAGCTTGCTGTGGTCAATGCTGACATGAGACCAAGCAGGAAGCAGAGAGTTCAGCCCTGAGCCGGAAGAGGATATTGTCTTTAAGGCCTGCCTCTAACTCACTCCTCTAGCCAGGCCTCACTGTTTGACATAAACTTCTACAGAAGGTTCTGTAATTTCCTCAAACAGCATCATCACCTAGGTTCCAGCACAAGGGGGACACTTCACATCTAAATCATATCAGGATTATTCCCGGGATATAGATTGGCAGAAGTTGTTTTGTTATTTTTATTTGTTTTGCTATTCATTGAAATACAAAATTTAGGTGATGAAGTAATCTTGAAACATTTAAATGTCAAATAGCACTTAATGGCTGCTTCATAATCTTCTGGTTTACATCGAGATCATTTCAGGGCATCTGTGTATCTCAGTTATCTAACCTCTTTTATCTAGGACAGAGTACAAGGAAAATGAAATATGATTTACACACACACACACACACACACACACACCCCACATAGTATCAAAAAGGATGCTGGGGGCTGGACAGATGACCCAGCGAGTGGTTAAGAGCACTGGTGGACCCAGATTTGCAGAGGACCCAGATTTGGTTCCCAGCAGCCACCTGGCAGCTAACAATTGTCTCTAACTCCAGTTCCAAGGGATCTGACACCCTATTCTGACCTGTGCACTTACATATATGTAGGTAATACATTCATACACATAAAATTAAAAATAAATTTTTAAAAGAATGATACTGAAGTTAGCACTCTTAAGAAAAAAGTTCAGGGGGCTGGAGAGATGGTTCAGTGGTTAAGAGCACCGACTGCTCTTCCAGAGGACCCGGGTTTGATTCCCAGCATGCACATGGCAGCTAAGACCCACCTTTAATCCTAGCACTTGGGAGGCAAGAGGAGGGTGGATCTTTTCGATTTCAAGGCCAGCCTGCTATAGAGTTCCAGGCCAGCTGGGGCTAGAGTGAGACCCAGTCTCAAAAAAAAAAAAAAAGAGCACTGCTTGCTCCTGCAGAGGACCTCAGTTCAGCTCCCAACACCACATGGTAGCTAACAACCATCTGTAGCTCCAGTTTCAGGGGATCCTGTACCCTATTCTGGCCTCACATACACATACACACACATATAAAGAAAAGAAAGGAAAAGAGAGAAAGAAGTTGAAGATGATCTCATCAGTTGCTTTTGTGACATACAGTGACACACAGATATTATCAGTAGATCATTCTACTATTTTCCCTCTATGGAAAACAGTGTAAGTACAGGGCCAGTTATACTTGAATAAGTCACTCTTGGGGAAAATGTCTGCTAATCCTAGGTGAGTTTATGAAGGTATATATTTGTCTTTTTATGCCAATTCAAATTTTGTCCTATTAAGCTATGAATCAGATTCTCCTAATACATTTTCCCAGTCTTTATGTGGGGAAGCTTCTGGAAGTTGTGATAACTTTCACAGTCTGCCAGGGCATGGCAGTGCCAACTCCAGAATGCCACAGGATACTGTATTCACAGTTAACAAATAAAGTCACTTGGTTAGTTATCACAAAAGGAAGTAAGGCCCAGAGGCAATACATCATAATAAAGAGTGAGTTGGAAATCTTCCCCCTGTATCATGTGGGCACTCTCAAGTCTCAATGAATATTGTAAAATGGAGAGTCTTAGAATCAAGTTTTAGGGGCTGGAGAGATGGCCTAGCGGTTAAGAGCACCGACCGCTCTTTCAGAGGACCCGGGTTCGATCCCCAGCACCCACATGGCGGCCGAGAGTCGTCTGAAACTCCAATTCCAGGAGAACTCCAGCTCCAGGGGAATCCGAGACCCTCTTCTGACCTCCGCGGCATTGCACGACACGGGTGCACAGACCTGCATGCAGACAGTACATTGATACACATACAGAAATAAATTAAAAAAAAAATTAAGAATCAAGTTTTAATCATGTGTCCACCATGGGTTTATTTGAGGAAGATGTGTCCACATGACACGTCAGAGTTCAATCTACTCTGAAAACTGTACTTAATGAGGATTGTTCAAACAGACAGACTTCAGCAATCCAGGTGAGAATAAGGGTAAGAATGTCTTGGGGAGATTAGGTAGCATCATGGCTCATGGCTCCATTCATGCGCACTTAATGCCTTCCACTCCCTTCTGATTTGAGAACCCAAAAATATTTCATCCCAAGATATAGTTGGACAGGGGAAAATAACTGTCAGCTTTTCATTTGATTAAGGGAGGCTTCATGTTACAGTGAGATTTTTAAAGGTCTTTGAAGGAGAAGATGAGTTGGCACGATAGAGGGAAAAGACATGTCAAGCAAAAAATGTGCAATTGGGAATGGAAGAAGCTGAGGAAGGGAGTGGTAAAGTGGCTGGCACGAGCAGATGGAAGGGAATTAAAGAAATGCCTACCGGAATGAGACAGGAGTCCAACAGGAAACCACAGCCATGCTTGCCAGCTTGGCTTTCTCTTGAATATCAAGCCTGTTCTCTACAGCACTCACATTGCTCCAGAGCTTTTGCATGGACATTCATTTTCTGAGACCACTGAACTCCAGGTATGCAGCCAGTGATTCTGCTGTTCCAGTGCTGGGAGTCAGAACAATGACCACCTATTTTACTAATGAAAGTTTGAATAATCATGCCAGCTCTCCTTCCCACATAGATGTGTTTTTTTAAAAAATTACAGTGGCAGGGCTGGAGAGATAGCCTAGCGATTAAGAGCGCAGAGGACCCAGGTTCAATCCCCAGCACCCACATGGCTGCTGAGAAGCGTCTGTAACTCCAATTCCAGGAGAACTCCAGTTCCAGGGGAATCCGAGACTCTCTTCTGACCTCCGCGGTATTGCACAACATGGGTGCATAAACCTGCATGCAGACAGTACATTCATACACATAGAAAATAAATAAATAAAATATAAAAAAAATTATCATGGCTCAGGATATAGCTAAGTCACAGAGCATATACATAGCATGGGCAAGGCCATAGGCTCAATACCAGAACCAAAAATAGAAAATTAAAATATACAGATTTGATCATATCAACTAAAACTCACTGAAGACCCACTGTATACAGAACCCTGCAGGAGAAGCTCTCATGAACTGGAAGAAAGTACGAGTTTACCTTCACAGTGGAAGAGGCAAGGTGCAAATCTGTGGTTCCCATATATGTGAATATGTACCTTTCACTATGTACAATGACATATATAGGTAAATAAAAATATAAAATAGCCAGGCGTGGTGGCGCACACCTTTAATCCTAGCACTTGGGAGGCAGAGGCAGGCAGATCTCTGTGAGTTCAAGGCCAGCCTGGTCTACAGAATGAGTTCCAGGATAGCCAGAGCTACAGGGAGACCCTGTCTCAAAAAGACCAATAAATAAATAAATAAATAAAATATAAAATAATCACTTATTTGTGAATACATGTGACCACACGCATTTACTGACTCATAAACACATAGTGTAGTGGCTCTTTCATGAAAACGTTTGTGTATTTATATTATAAATTTATAGTATAAAATTCTTCCCTGTGTGTCTGAGCTTTACAAAGTGGTAACTAATCTGGAAGAGGGTATGGCGTGGCCATATAATATAAGACACAAGTCTAATTCCAAGTTTTTCAGTAGCCACATTAATCAGTACTCAAATATCTAAAATATGGTGATAGAGAGATGACTCAGTGGGTAAGAGCAACAGCTACTCTTGCAGAGGAGTCCCAGCACCCACACGGCAACTAACAACCAGGAGATATGACACCTTTTTCTGGCCTCTGCAAGCATTGCGTACACGGTGCACTTGTGTACATGCAGGCAAAAGACTTATGCACATAATGTAAAAATAAATCAAGAAAAAAATTTTAGGTCAGGTGTGGTAGCACACACCTTTAATCCCAGCACTCTGAAGGCAGAGGCAAGTGGATCTCTGTGAAATTGAGGCCAGCTTGGTCTATATAATGATTTCCAGGCCAGCTGGGGCTACAAAATTGAATTTTTTAAATTTAAAATATTACCATTTTAGCACACAATCAGAATATGAAATATTTTACATTTTCTTCAGAGTAAGAATTCTTGAAAATTGAGCCTGTATTTTACACTATCCATATATCTGAATTTAAGCAGATTCATCCAAATTGATCTTCATTGAGTTAAATTTTCCAGTTGAAAATTATTTCATGTTTGCAGTAAATTGTTCCAAACCTACCTAAATATTTTTCTGATAACTGAGCCAAATATTAATTTAAAATTAGAATTTAAATTAATTATATTAAAATTCAGTTCCTTAGTTATATTAGCTGGCCATATGTCAAATGTCATGTGACTAGTAGCTACTGTATTGGACAGAGCAGATAAAATTTGGGGGAATTTTTTCCCAGTTCCCAGATATTAGATATTAGAATAAGTTCATATATAAAATAATGACATTTAGAATCTGTATTTCATTTGGGGAGTTGTCTTTTCCTGACTGTGTAATAAAGACTGACACCGAGGCTGTCATTCTGCCCACAAGATTCTAGAAGACCTCCTTTGAGTAACACTCCTTAGATTAACCACATAAGTGTATATAGACTTCTAAATGATGAATAATTTCCATTTTCATGGTATGCTTCTGAATTCATCATCCTTGCAGAACACTAAAGGTCTCAGCTACTGTAATTTTTGCATAGTCTATGGCTGATTGGCAACTGAGACAGCCCTTGACCATGGGCTTGCAGACCCAGCCCATATAGGAGCCTATAAGACAAAGTAAAGCAAAGCTTACTGGGTACAGTTGGGTCCCTGGATATTTAGAGCCTTACCTGAGGAAGGACCCTTTCACAAGCCATTTTTTTTTTTCATTCTCAAAAACATCATCAACCTAAAATACAAGGTAGCATTAGGAGAAAAATTTGTACATGAATAAATGATTCCTAAGATTCAATATATCCAGTTCTTAGTCACTAATATATCTAAAAGTCAACAGTCTGAGCTACTGACTGGAATTAACCATTTTCAGTTATATTTCTGTTTATTTGGCCCATTATTGCAGAGAAGTCAAGGCAAGAACTTGAAGCATCACACCCACAGACAAAGAGAATGTGCATACGGCTCCTTGGCTTGCTGATTATTGCTGAACTGTCTCTATATTCATACAATCAAGGATCCCCTGCCTAGGGAATGGTGCTGCCCACTGTGGGCTGGGTTCTCCCATATCAATTAACATAAATCAAAAAAAAATCCACCATAGACATGCCCACAGGCCAGCCTAAGCTAGATTCCTTATTAAAACTCTTCCCAGGTGATTCTAAGTCATGTCAAGCTGACAGTTAAAGCTAATCAGCACAACCATTTCAGAATTTATACTTAAAGGACAGGGACAAGCCCAAACTTCAGATATGTGATTCTTGATTTAAATAAAGCTTTAGATGCTAATAGCCTTTTCTTCTAATGTGCCTACCTGGACTCTAATGAAAGAGTAACTCAGAACTGGATGCCTATTGTCAATTGTCAAGTGTTTATTTGATTAAGTACCTAGAGGTTTTGAATGACAGCCCTACAAATGCTTTTCTCCTTCACTGTTGGGAAGTTCATTGCTGTTTTTGTTCCATGTTGCTGTTTGAGAGCTGTCCTTAGCCCTTGAGAGATTCTAGGAAGTATACTTTGAGCTAAATAGCACTGCTTTCTTGGTTATTGTCATTCATTGTATGAATGATTCGGGGAATATGCACTTATCAAGCAATCTTTTCTTACATCTAGTCTTTGGACTTGCTGTATCCAATTTACTGAAGGTTTAAAAACTAAACAAACAAGCTTGAGTTGTATATAGGAGTTAGGCTTGCTGTATGACCCTGCATCGGTCTGTGCATTCTGCGCATGCCTTTCATGTGTAGAACCTGGATTTAGTGACACCATTTAGGACAAAAATAATGTGAGGCTCAGTAAAGATAAGAAAGAAATTGGGGAAAGCCTAAGTAAATCTCAAGGATTTTTTTTAGTTTATATCTCCTAGTTATGTTTCTGATGGTGTAACTTACCGGCTACATAGCTATGTTCACATGGAAACCATTTTAAATCCCTTTATGTATTCCTGTGCATGGAGAGAGAATTAACTGCTAACTCAATGATCATTTATGAGTAAACACTGTCACAGGATATTAGTAGCTTCCAAACCTGGTTGCCTTCATAATCACATATAGAGCCTTTTTTTTTAAATTTTTTATTAATTTGTATTTATTTCTGTATGTATATGAATGTACTGTCTGCATGCAAGTCTGCGCACCCGTGTCGTGCAACGCCGCGGAGGTCAGAAGAGGGTCTAGGATTCCCCTGGAACTGGAGTTCTCCTGGAATTGGAGTTTCAGACGGTTCTCAGCCGCCATGTGGGTGCTGGGGATCGAACCCGGGTCCTCTGTAAGAGCGGTCGGCGCTCTTAACCGCTAGGCCATCTCTCCAGCCCCAAAGCCTTTTTTTTTTTTTTAATATAGCTTGTATCTTTTTAAAAATTTTTTTTATTTATTTTCATATGTTTATGAGTGTACTGTCTGCATGCAGGTCTGTGCACCCGTGTCGTGTAATGCCGCGGAGGTCAGAAGAGAGTGTCGGATTCCCCTGGAACTGGAGTTAAAGACGGTTTTCAGCCGCCATGTGGGTGCTGGGGATCGAACCCGGGTCCTCTGCAAGAGCAGTCGGCACTCTTAACTGCTAAGCTATCTCTCCAGCCCCACATATAGAGCATTTTTAAAATGGTGCATTCTAGTCTCACGGGGGGGGGGGGGGTTCAGGAATCTGAGTCTTCATGAGGCACTAGAATCTGTACATCTACTTTTTTGGTAATACAAGGTCTTGCAATGTGGTCCAGACAGAGTGTAGATTGCAGATGTGTGCCACTAGGCCTGACTATATCTGTACTTCATGAGGTCATATTAAGAATTACTCAAGGAGCTGGAGAGATGGCTCAGCGGTTAAGAGCACTGACTGCTCTTGCAGAGGACCCAGGTTCAATTCCCAGCACCCACATGGCAGCTAAGAACCATCTGAATCCGGGCATGTTGGTGCATGCCTTTAATCCCAGCACTCTGGAGGCAGAGCCAGGCAGATCTCTGTGAGTTCAAGGCCAGCCTGGTCTACAGAGGGAGCTCCAGGCCAGCTAGGACTAAAGGGAGACCCTGTCTCAAAAGACAAAATAATAATAATAATAATAATAATAATTACTCAAATACTGTGGAACTGGGGAAACTCTGTAAGCTAACAAATGAAGACATCCAAGAAAAATTTTTGAATAAAAAAGATTTAGAGGGGTTTTTTTCTAGCATGTTCTTTTGTACCTAAAGTTTTTAGGGTAAAAGCCTATATTCTGGTAAGTTAGGCTTGACTACCCATCCATACATGCTAATTAATCAGGTAAATAATAGTAAAAGGCAGAAGAGGAGATTTATTCAATGTGGCCACATGAATAAGAGATAAAGTGTCTCCAAGATTTAGATCAAATCCATCCCCATTTGTTCCCTACCAATTCCTCCCTGTTCTAGATTGCTTTTCGATTGCTGGGACAAAACACTCTGACCAGTTCCAACTTGGGGAGGAAAGGGTTTATTTGGCTCACATCTCCTGGGTCACAGTTCATCACTGAGGGAATTCACCCATAGGAACTCAGGGCAGGAACCTGGAGGCAGGAGCTAAAGGCCAGGCCATGGAGGAATGCTGCTTACTGGCTTGCTCCTCTGGCCCATGCCTACCCTGCTTTCTTATACTATACACAACAACCTGCCCAGGGGTGGTGCTGGACCCTCCCACATTGCTCAGCAATCAAGACAATACTCCACAGAGTGGCCACGGGCCAGGCCAATGGAGCCACTTACCCAATTGAGGCTCCCTCAACCCAGATGTATCAAGTTGATGCTAGAGCAAGCTATCTAGCACACTCTCCTTTCGATACTAATCTCTCTCTCTCTCTCATACACATTGAGTTCGTTTAGTGCTGCCTGCAAATACACGGACATGGGACCATCCAGGAACATGGGTAGCCTG
Organism: Rhizomys pruinosus; assembly: GCA_009823505.1. Taxonomy (NCBI): domain Eukaryota; kingdom Metazoa; phylum Chordata; class Mammalia; order Rodentia; family Spalacidae; genus Rhizomys; species Rhizomys pruinosus. The sequence goes on along the minus strand of VZQC01014625.1, from coordinate 1,450,524 downwards.
TCCAAACCTACAATTCTGAAAAAAAGGGATTCCCTTTACCCCAGCAGCCATCAATTGTCAACAGCTCCTCAGATGGGGAGATCGGCATCATAAACCTCTCCCCCATCCGTGTTGGGATTTTGACTGACTTGATCTTGTGCAAGTCTTGTCGCCAGCTGCTGTGAGTTCACGTGTTGACACATCCAGCAAATATTGCTTCACTGTAGACATCTCCTCCCTCTGGCTCCTAACAGTCCTAACAGAAGATGGTTGTCAAGAAATGATTGCTTACACTCCAGGATGCAGCATCACCTTCATGGCCAACTGCCCTCATAAGGGGTTGAAGGGAGATGCTCTGTCCTGTGAGGTTTTACCATTCTTAGAATCCAGGGTGACCCAGGAGACAAGGTTAAAGACAATGTCTTATCTCTGTACCTTGAACCAAATGGAGGCAAAGAGAGCAGGCCTTCATCCTCTTTGTAGTTACCTTGTGAGCCGAAGTGATGAGGAGTCAGTGCTTTTAAAAAAAGCAGCTTTTAAGCCCCCGATTCACTTCTTTCTCATTAACATCGGCTTCCTTCTGAATGCCCTCACCAAAGTTTGGGTTGGTGGACCTGGTAATTTCCCGGGTGGCTGATTCTTGGGGGATTAAGGAGAATCTCTGTGTACCTTCAAGCTTTTACTGAACAGGTGTGGCACACCTGGTTGGGAGGACACTGCCCTACCAAGGGCTTGGTTCCAACATGTGCTTTGTGCCAGTACAAGATAGTATTTTCCCAAAGGCTATCCAAGTGACTGTTTTCAGTTGCATTTGTTTGCAGTATCTGTCTTTGCATAATGACATACCTGGCAAATTCTGTGCACAACTTGACGTCAGTTTGAAAGCCAGCCTTCCCCAGCACAATGACACATTGTCTTTACTGGGTTCTCTTGTCCTTGCCGTGGTTTCCTCAGGGCAGAGGCAAGGGTGCAGGTAACATTTGTTCATGTGCTCCATGTGGTTCCCTCCGTACAACTGCCTCGGAGGTCTCTTGGCCCTGAAAGGTTTATTAATTTGGCTGAAGGGCTGTATTCTTTATTGGACTATGTCATGGAAGAATTATGGAAGGACACCATCCTCTCGGCACTGGCAGCCATTGTGAACTGTGTGTTTTTAGAGAGACACCATATGTGTCAGCATACAAATTAAATGTAATCATTTATGGTTGAGATTGGTTCCTTACATTAGAGAACTGCTAGGTTTATAAGGCCAGTGATAAAGACAATAATGGAAGTCATTGTTAACTTACCTTTCTTTCCACATGGGGTTTTGAGCTGTGTAGGGAATGGTACCAGGCAGCTGGCTGCAGTCCAGTTGCTCTTTCTTGATAGAAATCCCGGATAAAGGAGAAGCTCTAGTTTGGAGCAGCTCTAAGAAAAATTATTTATTATTCGGGGCAGTGCATGCACATGCAATGGGCTGCGTGTGGGGGTCAGAAGACAATATGGTGGAGATGGTTCTCATCCTTACTGTTACTTTCTAACTTGATGGAACTCAGGTCGTGAGGTTTGTGAGGCAAGTACCCTTACTCCTGTCCTATACCTCCTCACCAGCCCCTTTGGAAGCTTTTGTATTACCCCCTGCACCAATAGGCTGGTGGCAGCAGGCAGGAACAGTAGCAGGTGGCGCCCTCTAGCGTTATGCCTCTCAGGCAGGCCTCCAGTGCTCGGAGCCTCAGCTCCATGTAAAGCTTCTGTGTAGACCTAGGAAGTCAGGATTCCTCGACCTGTGGCAGTAGCTGGCGTTGTAGCTCCGGGGCCTAGGATGCCTGTTCCCTTGGACCGGAAGCTGCTGCCACCGTCACCACTGGGCAGCCACTGCCACTGCTGTCCCGGATCTGCCTCTTCTGCCTCCTCTACTGCCAGGATTTCTTTCTGTTTAACAGCTCACCCCGCTAAACGGCAAGAAAAGATAAATGGGAAGCCGGGTGGGTGCTGGTGCTTCGTGCTTGCTGTCCTAAATCTTAGGAGGGCAGCCTGGCCTACGAATGAATTGAAGGCCAGCAGGAAATATACAGGCGACATTGCCTCAAAAATGGTTTTTGTTGGCTTTTTTTTTTTTTTTTTTTTTTGTATTTTGAGACAGGGTCTCCCTGTAGCCCCAGCTGTCCTGGAACTCACTCTGTAGACCAGGCTGGCCTTGAACTCACAAAGATTCACCTGCCTCTGCCTCCCAAGTGCTAGGATTAAAAGCGTGTGCCACCACGCCCGGCTCCTCAAAAATAGTTTTTAAAAATTGTATGTAGGAACCGGACATGGTGGCACATGCCTTTAATCCCAGCACTCGGGAGGCCAGCCTGGTCTACATAGTGAGCTCCAGGCCAGCTGGGACTAAAGGGAGACCCTGTCTCAAAAAAATTTTATGTGGGGGCTGGAGAGATGGCCTAGCGGTTAAGAGCACCGACTGCTCTTGCAGAGGACCCGGGTTCAATCCCCGGCACCCACATGGCAGCTAAGAACCATCTTTAACTCCAGTTCCAGGGGAATCCGACACCCTCTTCTGACCTCCGTAGCATTGCACGACTCGGGTGCACAAACCTACATGCAGACAGTACATTCATACACATGAAAAGTAAATAAAATTTAAAAAATTGTATGTATAAATAATAGATGTATAGATACAAATATATATATATATATATATTTATATGAAAGAGAAAAAAAGACACAGAAGTGAAGCCCTTTTTTTTTTTTTTTGAAACAGGCTTTCACTATGTATCACTGGTTAGCCTAGAACTCACTATGTAGACCAGGCTAGCTTCAAACTTACAAGGTTTCCAAGTGCTGCGATTATAGATATGCACCATGCCTGGTGGAGAAACCTTTTGTATTGGGCTTAATGTTGCCATACCAGGGTCTCAGCCCAGGAGTGTGTGTCCTAGCCAGCTCACCAAATGACCAGAACAGCTGCTTGTGTAGCCTAAAAAGAGGTGTTTGTATCCATCACAGCTAACCTTTATGCAAATGAAGGATTGTGTTTGCACCAATCACAGCACCATCCCTTTTGTGCTAATCACAACAGGCCTTTTGCAAGGCTACGGGGGAAGTGCTGCCTCTCTGGTCTCAGTGGATAGGGGTGCAGGGTCATCTAGAGTCCACTAAGGCTTCCCCTGGCACCAAGGGTGGCACAGGCTGCAAGTCATCTGAGCAGTCATGGCCAGGTGAAGAGCAGGACTGTACCTGAGCTGTGGTTGTCACGTGGCTTCCTGGAGGCTTTAAAGCAGCAGGTGCCAGCACAAGGGCAGTCTGGCTGGCTGTTTGAGTGACAGTCCTCTACTTAAAGTGACAGTCCTCTACTTAAAGCAACCCAGGAAACTCACAGCTGTCAATGAGGAAGTCAACATTTTGCATATTTATGGGAAAATAAACATCAGGAGTAGTAGCAATAAGAACTTGTTATTAACATTAATATCAGTGTCAACTGTGTTTGACAGCACTATTAACAATGCCTCACTCCTGCCCAGTACCCCAGGGGGAAGTAGATTCCTCATCTGTTCAGTATTACAAACGGATCTTTGAAAATACTGACTTTTCCTCCGGCATTTCCTGAGTTAGTGTCTAACTGATATTTCTTGCTTCCCATAATATAAGAGGGTAGGAAGACTGTCTTAAGCACGGGGTAGAATCCAGGTTACATTTAATAAAAGCAGTTACATGAAAATGGAGAGTATAAATTTGATCTACCCCATGCTTCCTAAGACCTTTCTTTCGGCCAGTGGCCTAACAACATCTCTTCCTGGCAGTGAGAAGATAAAGTAAACTCAGGAACTTCCATGCAGCCCCCAAGCCTGCAGTGGAGGAGGTGCTGGGTTTGACTTTCATCTGCATTAAATAATATTTATAGTTATGCTACCAGGCCACAAAGCTAAAAGGAAGTTTTGTTTGTGTTTTGAGACACAGTTTTGCTGTGCAGCCCAGACTGACCTGAAGCCTGCACCCTCCTGCCTCAGCCTCCTGACTAGGAAAATTTTGTGAATATTAGATTAACTAGCAAAGAAAAAAGTCTTTACAGTCATTCATTCAGTTAATATTTGAGGGTTATTGTGGAACTATCAAACATGTGGAGAATCCAGTTCTTTTTTATTATTTTAATTTTATTTACTTTTTTATATTTTTGGTAAATTTTTAATTGAATTTTTGTGTATTTCGCTTGTTTACTTTTATATTTATTTTATGAATGTTAGGCCTTTGTGTTTGTTAGTGCACCTGTGTGTGCAATGTGGAGGCCAGAAGATGGTATGTACCCTGGACCTGGGTGGTTGTTAGCTGACACATGGATGCTGGGAACTGAACCTGGATCCTCTACAAGAGCATCCAGTGGCCTTAACTGCTGAGCAATTTCTCCAATCCCCAGTTTATTTTTTAAATTAAATACAGCACACTAACATAGTTTAAAATAGATAACATTTATTTAGAATTACTGGGGAAGATATACTCTATCAGTCAGTTTCTTCTATTATGTGTATCCCTAAAAGTATCAAAACATTTCAATTTCTAATAATTTGAAATAGAGTTCTTTCTACACTATTTTACTGTTTTCTATATGTAGGTAGTATATAATATTATTATAATTTAACCATGTCCAAATATTTCAGGAATATAATATTTATTAAATATTCTTTAATGTATTGCAATTTTCAGGGTTCTTGAATGGGAAGGCCTTTCTTTTTTTACCAAAATATCCTTAGGTTGCTATTACTTGTGAGTTTTGAGTCTGCTTTTTTATTGTCCTCTTCTGAGTTGCTGGCTGTAGACTGTCTCTTCATATTATCAGTGAGCCTCCCCAGCCATGACTTGTTGCTTTTAATCCAACATATGTTGGAGCTGGGGGACAATATTGTTATAATTGTCTAATATAGGAAAAAATAGATTGTATGGAAGTATAATACTTGCCTCGAATACATGAAACCCTGGGTCCAATCTCTAGTGCTAGGTGTGGTGGTACACGCCACAATCCTAGCACTCAGGATGTGGAGGCCGGAAGACTAGAAGTTCAAGGTCTCCTTCAGCTACATAGTGGGTTCAAGACTAGCCTTGGATACTTGAGACCCTAGAAAGAGAGGTGGGGGAGGAGTGTAAGTGGGAATGAGCCAGATATAGATGAGGGCATCAAAGCAGACACTTTTGCTGGACAAGAGGGTTCATACTTGTAATTCCATCCCTTCTATAGCTGAGGATAGAAAGTTCAAGGCATCCTGGTTTGTATAATGGGACCTGTCTCCAAAAAAAAAAAAAAGCATCACTCTCTGGAAGCCAGCTCTGTCTCAAAAAGACTGAAAAAAAAAAAAAAGTTATATGAGACATTCTCTTTTTTTTTTTTTAAACAGACTCCCCCTGTAGCCCTAGCTGGCCTGGAATTCACTATATAGTTCAAGCTGGCCTAGAGTGCTGTTGAGTAGTGCTCACTCTTAATCCAGTACTTGGAAAGCAGAGAGAGACAGGTGGATTTCTCTGAGACTGAGACCAGCCTGGTCTAGACAGCGAGTTCCAGGCCAGCTGGAGCTACAGGGAGACCCGGTCTCAAAAAAATGAAAAAAGATAAGGTGCAGAGCCGCTGAGAAAGACACCTCAAAATGACCTCTTTAGCCTCAACCTCATAGTCATACACACACACACACACACACACACACCACACACACACACAGACCACACACACATACACCACACACACCATACCCACACACACCACACACACAGACCACACACACATACACCACACACACCATACCCACACACACCACACACACACACCACACACACACCACACACACACCACACACATACCACACACACACCACACACACCACACACACACACACACACACACACACACACAGAGTAGCTAATTTTCTACTCTTTTCAGTTATTTTTTTCTTGATGTAACTGTTGCTCAGCAATTGAAAAATAAATGGTAAGCCAAGTATAGTGGCTCACACTTGAGATCCCAGCACTTAGGGAGCAGAAGCAGGGGAATCCAGTATTTGAGACCAACCTAGGCTACATGAGATTGCCCCCACAAAGCAGAAACCTGATGTGGTTGTGCAAGCCTGTAACCCAAGCATCTGGAAAGTAGAGGAAGGAAGATCAGGAGTTCAAGGGCAACCTCAGCCCCATGAGACCCTGTCTCAAAGAAACAATACCAACAATGAAAAGCAGACAAAGAAGAGCTGGATATAATTGTGTACATCTATAATCCTAGCTTCTGGAAAGTAGATTCAGGAGAATCTGGAGTTCAAGCTCATCATTGGCTACGTAGTGAGTCCAAGGCCAGTCTGGGCTACATGAGACCTTGTCTCAAACAAACACACACTTTTCTACATGCTTATTAACTGTCTTGAGTAATGTTCTACTAGTTGAATGACTAGTCTCATCATTTGCTAGTCTAATAACAGCACAAGACTAGAGGCTAACGAAGGACAAATCTTTACTGAGTCTCAACTCCAGTTTAGGCTGAAATGTTATTTCTCCAAACACAGATAATTCTATAGGTGCACTATTGTCTTAGAATTGTTTTGCATCCTCTAGTAAAGTGTCAACCAATGCCACATTGCCATTCCAGCTGGAAGTCCCAGATGTGTAGACTGCAGGGTGCCATGGAGGCATCGTGGCTGGTGTTTGTCTCTCCAGAGTCATTGTTCTGGATAGCTTTACTTGTCAACTTGACACATCTGGGAAGAGCGACCCCAAGTGGGGAGTTGTATCTGTTGGATGGGCCTTACGGGTATGTCTATGAGGCGTTTTCTGGATTGTTGAGTGATGTGGGCCAGCCCACTGTGCATGGTGTGCCGCTGCACAGGTGGTCCCGCGTTGTATAAGAAAACAAGCTGAGCACAGTCTAGAGGAGCAACCCAGCAAGCAGCTGCATGGTCTCTGCTTCAGCTCCTGCCTCCATGTTCTTGCCCTGAGTTCGTGCTTTGGCTTTCTTCTATGATGGACTGTGAACTGTTAAGCCAAATGAACCCTTTCCTCCCCAAGTTGGTTTGGTCAGTGTTTTCATCACAGCAATAGAAAGCTAACAAGACAGTGACTGTAAGTGTTCATTTTGGTAATTGGACATTCTTCCCTTCCTATGACATGTTTCCATCCATCAGCCAGCTCTCCTCCCATGCTGCTTTATAATTCCAACCTCCATTGCTAAAGAAAAACCTTCAATTACCCTAAGTCAAGAATAGAAAATTTCTTGGGTTTCCTGCTCTTCACAGCTGTGTTGGTGAAGAAAGGGATTTTCATTGACCATTATAGAATTCTTAGGACAGAAATAACACCATTGAAAGATGATTGGCTACATGTTTACTTTTTTTTATAACACTGCAGTTTCTCAGTTTTATTCATCTGCTCCTGGTTTCTTTTGAAGCTAGCACACTTAATGTTGGCAAATAGTAGCTTCTTTGAGGTTTTATTACGTTTTTGTTAAGTCAGTTTCGACCATGTCTTTTAAAGTCATGTAGCATCAAATTCAAATCTCATCACTTCTGTCCCATCATTTACGAGTTATCTCAACAGATGTTCAATGTTTCCTTTTCCTTACGGGTGTATGGTTTCTTGCTGACTCTTGGCTTCCAAGAGGAATTCTCTGTTTGGGGTTCTGTCTGGAAGAATATAAGCTGTTTGTACTTGTGGCCAAGAGACCGTGATTACCAAAGCAGTAGTTTATCACCCACAGTGTCTTATCTTGGCTCTTAGATTCCTCCAACATGGGAACACAAGGTCGCTAGTTGAATCTGTGGCATGGTCTGTGTATTTGGTATGCGTGGACTCTGTATGACAAGCTGTGAGTCGGGCTCATGTTCCTGGAGTGCCCTGAGCAGCTTTGCTAATCTGTCAGCATAGTATGTTCTCGTGGATAAATATAGACATACGGGCACTCTGTGAGTTGTAGGTCACTGTCTTACTGTGCAGCTAAAAATTGTTCCACTGGTATGGACAGTCTGCCCTGGACGGAAGGCCTGTTTTAGTTTGTCTTCTACTGTAGGTTTTTCTCACCTGACTAAAAATACATGTTGGACTAAGAATATAGGAGTCCTACTAAAATCATGGAGCCCTTCATTACATTTTTTGGCTTTAGAAGATAGTCTGAGTTGCTGGTCTGGACTGTGAGTTTGGGCTTCATTTCAGGCTCATGGAGATTACAACAGCTTGTTGGAGAAGATCCTGTGTGATCAGCCTCATCAAAGGTCTTGGTATGTCTGAAAAACTACTGTTCCTGTGGGGTGGTGGATAGCTTTCAAATGCTGAGCATGGGAGGGTCCTCCTCCTGTTTGGGTGGGTGCAGGCAGGGAGCTGCTGTCTCTCCATTGCAGGGGTTAACTTAGAATGACATTGTTCAAACAGCAGCCAGGCCTTTTAAGGCCTTCTTGTGGAGATTGTAATAACTCAGGGGTACGACTTCCTCCTTTTCCTACAATCCCATGAATAAGCAGCTGTGATATAATGGAATTTTTCTATGCACCCAACTAAAAGATTTCACATGGCTGGACTAGAATATTGCTGACCTGTAGAAACAACATGTATGTATTTGGAAATAGTTCATACTGTAGAATTTGGCATTTCAGTAAAAGTAGGTTTATTTTTGCTATATTTTAAATACTTGTGTAAATCTCCTTGTTCTGTCTTAAATATGGAAATTGGCCTAAATTTACACTTTTTCCTTTTCTTCTGATTTACCCATCTCCAACATTTAAAACATAAAATGTTTTTCTTGTTTTTCTGGTGAATTTAAAAACAGGGTTTATGTTAACCAAACTGCATGCCGCTGCTTTTCCTTAAACGTTTATGTTAATTTTAAAAATATTTTATTTATTATTTTTATGTCTATGAGTGTATTCCCTGAATGCCTCTAAGTGCATCCACATCATGCAATGCCTGGGGAGTTCAGAAGGCATCAGATCCCCTGGAACCAGAGTTAGGGAGGGTTGTTAGCCAACATTTGGATGGTGGGTGTCAAACCCAGGTCCCCTGCAAGAGCTGCCAGTGCTCTTAACCACTGAGCCTTCTCTCCAGCTCCAGTAGTTACGTTATTTCTAGTCTGACTTTTTTTTTTTTAATTAATTTTTATTGATGTTTTGTGCATTTCATACATTTTTTCCAATTCAGTTCAGGCTTATTTCCCTTTCCCTCCCCCCCCCACCCCATCCCAGATCATGCATTCCGCCATAACTGTCCTGCATCTTTCTCTCAGTTTTTTTTTTCATTTTTAGCTATAAGTGATAATCCATGAGTACAAGCATCCTTCATGCAAAACCTATCTGCAGGCTGTTGTGCCCAAACACCTACAGCCCCACCATCCAGTGGGGGGTGACAGGTTGTTTGTTCAATCAAGTTGATCAAATGAGTGTCCAGACTACATTGCTGTAGTTTCACCATTCACCCCAATCGCAGCCCTTACATTCTACCACGCCCCCTCTTCCGCAGGTTGTTCCCTAGGCTTAGAAAAGGGGCACAGGTGGATGAGAGGTAAAACAGTCCACTCTCTCTGGAGCTGTTGACTTGGACTCTGGCCAATTCTGGCTGTTTCCTTTCATGGGCTGACAGTCTGTCCAGGAATAACCTTTCGATCCTACTAATGAAGAACAAGCAATTAGATATATAGGTATTTAAGCAGCACCAATAGTTATGGTAGGTTACTTTAGCATAGACACATGTTTGGATATGTTAATCCATGAATTACAATTTTCCCCCCTGTTAAATATGACAGGGTCTTACTGTGGCTTATAACATCTAACCTGTAGAGGATGTAAGCTTGTGGCATCAGCCATGGGTTATTTCTCCAACTAGTCTGACTTTTTTTATTGCATTTATTTATTTAGTGTGTGCGCGTGTGGACACATATGCTTCGGCACATATATAGAGGTCAGAAGATAACATTTAGGAAGGAGTCAGTTCTCTCCTCCCATCGGCTTTACCCTACGAGCTGTCTTGCCAGGCCTTCTTGTTTTTAAATGATATTGTAGAGCAGTTCCAAAAGATTAATGAAAAGAAACACCCATGACAGAGTTAATTACATGTATCGTAGATATTGACTTTAACTTTCTATTTAATGAAGGTCGGAAAAGCTCATCTACAAGTGAAAAAAACTCAGCACATCACTTTTATGGAAAAGAAACATTTGCTTATTAAAGGTTTGGGTGATTGAATTTCTTGTTAATTATTCTACTGCACCTTCTCTAATGAAGCCATTAGATACCTGGTTATGATAATTTTCTGTTTCTAGGAGTAAAATCTCCATTAGTCATTATTTGACCTCTTCATCTTGTAATTAATAGAATATGGCTTAGGGAAGCTTTTCTCTAAAAAAAAGCAATATATGATGAGCATGTAAGTGAAATGTAACTTTATTATTTCAGGTATTCCCCCCACCAAAAAAAAAGAAAAATCAAGCTGGGAGTATTGGCTCATACCTTTAATCCCAGCACTTGGGAGGCAGAGGCAGCTAGATCTCTGAGTTCAAGGCCAGCCTGGTCAACATAGTGAGTTCCAGGACAGCTGGAACTACAGGGAGACCCTGTCTCAAAAAGAAAAGAAAAGAAAAAATACCACACTGCATTCTAACAGGACTTGAAAGCTCACCATTCCTACTGTGCGGCCTCCTCAGAGGGGCTGCAAGCCCACTCCATGTTTAAGTGAACAGTCCTTTCCCACAGTCTCACTGCCTTGATCCTTCATTCACACATTCCTTGCCTGCCTGCCTGCTCCCCCCCCCTTTGTTCCTCCTCCCTTATTCTGATCCTTCCTTCCTTCTTTCCTTCCCTCCCTCCCTCCCTCCCTCTCTCACTGCCTCCCTCACTCCATCTTTCCTTCCCTCCCTCCCTCCTTCCCTCTCTCACTCCCTCCCTTCCTCCCTCCCTCCCTCTCTCACTGCCTCCCTCCCTCCATCTTTCCTTCCTTCCTTTCTTGTCTTTTGTTTAGCTTTGGTTTTAGCTTGTTATTTTTAAGATAGGACTTCCTATTGTGCCCCAGCTTGGCCTGGAACTCACTATGTAACCCAGATTGGCTTCAAACTGCTGTCTGCTGCCTCAGTGTCCCCAGTTGTAAGATTACAGACGTAAGCCACCATGCCCAATGTTTTGTTTTTAACAGGTCTCTCTATAAGAGAGGCCAGCCTCAAACTCTCCATCTTCCTCCCTCAGCCCCTCAGCTGGGAGTACAGATGTGTGTTGACTGCCCAACACACTCACTGTTTTTCTTATTCATAATATATAAACTTTACTTTTAGAAGGAGGTAGTAAGTGGCTTAGTAGATTTATCACCATCTTAAATTCTAAATGCCTGGTAGGCATTGTATTAAGTGAATTTGACATAGTCATTGTACATTAAAAAATAAAACTTAAAATATTTTTATTAAAGGAGCTGACATATATAAAAAAAATTTTAGGGCTGAAGAGATAACCTAGCAGTTAAGAGCACCGACTGCTCTTGCAGAGGACCCAGGTTCGATCCCCAGCACCTACATGGCAGCTAAGAACCATCTGTAACTCCAATTCCAGGAGAACTCCAGTTCCAGGGGAATCTGAGACCCTCTTCTGACCTCCCCAGCATTGCACGACATGGGTGCACAAACCTACATGCAGAAAGTACACTCATACACATCAAAAATAAATAAAATTTAAAAAAATTAAAAAAAACATATTAATCATATATATGTAGCTATATATTTGTTCTTTTTTGAGAGTCTCCCTATAGCCCCAGCTGGCCTGTAACACTATGTAGACCAGGCTGGCCTCTATCTCACAAAGATCCACTTTCCTTTCCTCCCCAGTGCTGGGATTAAAGGCATGGACCATCACACCAGGATTTCTTTTTTTTATTTTAATAAAGAAGATATTTATTAAATATTTCAGTATTGATTAAAGGCATGGACCATCACACCAGGATTTCTTTTTTTATTTTAATAAAGAAGATATGTATTAAATATTTCAGTATTGATTGAAAGCCAGCCCATAAATGACTTCACTTATTTATTTAATATATTGAACAAATATTTGCTGAGATTCTATTGTCTCCAACTCAGTGGAAGTCCTTCACATGCTAAATATGTGTGAAATGTAGATTTTGTTATCATGTATTGTGTAATGTGTATGCTAACACTTTTCCTGCATGTATGCATATGTATGTTATTTTATACATAGGTGTATAGACTATATACTGCAGTGCATATTGTAAGGTATGTTGTACCTATGTATAGGTACACAGTTTTATCGTATAGCATATTATCTTAACATGCACATCACTGTAACTTTAATTTGCAGTCTTTGCTTTTTAAAACATGGCAGCTTCTGAATCTGCCCCGGTGGAAGGTCCACAAGTGCCCGGTGCACAGTCTTCAGTGTCCCTTTATGCTGTGTATAACCTGCCATCAGTTTGGCTGCAAAGACATCACCACTGTGACTGTTCACTTGCCCTTGAAGCTTGATTTATGTGTCTAATAAAATACATCAACAATGTAGTCTGTCATTCTGGCAGGCCTCAGATAACAGTCCGTGAGTGGCTTTGGAGTCTTTTTGACCCACAGCAAGAAACACGTTCTTCACCGAGACCTAGAATACACATGTGCATGTCTGCAGAAGCAGCCAGAGACTGAAAACAAACACAAGCACAATGCCATCTCTCTCTCTCTCTCTCTCTCTCTCTCTCTCTCTCTCTCTCTCTCTCTCTCTCTGTCTTTTTGAGACAGAGTCTCCCTGTAGCCCCAGCTGTCCTGGAACTCACTGCGTAGACCAGGCTGGCCTTGAACTCACAGAGATCCACCTGCCCCTGCCTCCCAAATGCTAGGATTAAAGGTGTACTACCACGCCCAGCTACTCCCTCTCTCTTCTTATATCCTCTATTCTGTTTCATCAAATTCAAGCTGATCTATACACACTACATTGATCCTATGATCTAGTAATGGGCCACAAACTATACTTTGACAAACTCTGCTTTAAAGACTCAATAAGCCAAGCATTTCCAATGCACCATGAGTTGTATACTCAGTTTTGATGATGAGGCTTGATATAATACTCTACTCCTAGTCATATTAGTGCTTTTAAAAATTTTGCGTGGTTGCAGAAATAGCTCTCCTGATAATCCTGATATGAGTTTGGGGTTGAACAAGCTGGAAACAATTCATGACCTTTTACTTTTTAATGCTTCTTTAGTTCTTAATGCAACAGATATCTATCTGTTCAATGCTGAGTATTAAGCCTGGCACTGTGCCTCAAAGTGAAATAAAAAAGGAGTAAAACCAATTCCTTGCCTCTTTGGCACTTAAGAATAGTTGTGCAGAAGGGGAAAAGCACATTTAATGTGTCAGTAGGCAGCCAAAACTCTGGAGTACAGTAAAGGTGGTGTGGACTGTTAGCATGTGGAGTACTGAGCTGTGGGAGTGACTGGCCAGAAGGGCTTCATGTAAAACTAACTAGAAGGAAGTGAACAGATGAACCACTATGACATCTCCCTTTCCCCTTTGTACAACACCTACAATGGTTGGGCTGCCATTCTTTTCACCCTGAAACCCTTCCTGACTATCACCAGTTATTTCTAGCTGTCCACTTCAGTGTTGCCATCCTAGGGAAGTCGTCCCTGGCATCCCCCAGCCACAGATGTGTTCACTGTCACAGAAGCCCGGCCGGTACTTTCCTTCAAGTGGTCATATGTCTTTGGATTTACATGGAGTGCCTGCCGCCCTACATGCTGTGGGCTGTGCTTGGGCAGGGGCCATGCCTGACTTGCTCCCCAGTGAATAGGGCAATACATGGAGGACAGTTGCTCTTCAAGAAACATTTGATGACTAAGTGAACAGATGAACGAATGAATGAGCTCCTAAATTCATGTGCTGTTCCTTTGGAGGTCCAGCCTGACTATGCAACCTTGTGCCATCGTGTGCTTGAATGAATCCACCTTTGTTGCTGGGTGTACTGGTGCATGCCTTTAATCCCAGCAGAAGCAGGTGGATCTTTGTTAGTTCAAGGCCAGCCTGGACTACAGAGTGAGTTCCAGGACAGTTAGGGCTGCAGGGAGACTGTGTCTCAAAAAGACAAGAAAAAAAAATCCACCTTTGTGTTCTCTTAAAACTTTGCGGAGTTCCTTTCATATATGAGGAGCTCAATGAAAATGTATTATTTAGTGACCGTGGTAGCTGGTCACATTCCTATTCTTCTGAGGTTCAAATATTTCTGAAAGGACCAACCCATATTGGAGCATGAGCATGGTAACGATGCCAGCATGATGCCCTGCCTGCCTCTGTGGGCGCCGCCTGTAACTGATGCTCCTGGAGCTCACTGCTCCATCTAGCCTTGGGTCTGCAGCAGGTGGAGGGCCTGAGCCCTTAGTGACCACCTGTGAACAATTCTGGATTATAGATGGGATCCAACTTTTGATTTAGTAACTTTTTCAAATTGAAGTTCTAAAATAGAATTCCTTGACTATTGCTATTATAAGCTATAGGAAACTTTTTATAAAGAAACAGTGTTTTACTTTGTTTTGATTTTAGCTTGATTTTTGGTTTGGGATTTTTGGCAGTTTTTTGGGGACAGGATATTGTTGTGTAGCTTGTGCTGGCACTGTGCAGTTCAGGTTTGCTCCAAATTCATGATCCTCCTGCCCCGGCCTTCCACACTCTGGGTTACAGGCATACATCTCATGCTCCTCTACTATGTTTTTTATATACTGTCTTATTATGAAATATTTGATGAGATCCAAAGGAGAAATAGTTGTATAATACACTTAATGTTGTCATCACTCAAATTCAAGTTCTCAAATTCTCTTTACTTAAGCCTTGTTTGGTTTATTAAGGCATTTTGAATCAGATGTACATCATTTTATTGAAGCCCCTATAACCAGCATGCATTCTAGAAAATGTAGATATTTTCTTAGGTATGCATAATGCTAGATCATATTTAACAAAGTTGCCCATAATGTTTTGGTATCACCTAACATGAATTCCATATTCACATTTTTCTTGTCATAGAATGTTTTTTTTTAATTTATTTTTTATGTGTATGAATGTACTGTCTGCATGTAGGTCTGTGCACCCGTGTCGTGCAATGCCACAGAGGTCAGAAGAGGGTGTCAGATTCCCCTGGAACTGGAGTTCTCCTGGAATTGGAGTTACAGATGGTTCTTGGCTGCCATGTGGGTGCTGGGGATCGAACCCGGGTCCTCTGAAAGAGCAATCGGCGCTCTCAACTGCTAGGCCATCTCTCCAGCCCCCATAGAATGTTTTTTATCAACTGGTTTGGTTGAATCAGGATTCATATAAAATCCACACATTCATGTATTTGTTGTATATACTGAGCGTCTATCTCCTCCATTGAGTTGCTTCTACAATGAACTTAATTCTACATTGTCTCTTTTGCTTGTGATTTTTACCTTGCACCTGCCTCCTATCTTCCTTGTGAATGGATACCATCTCTAATCTTTGAAATCTTGATGAATGTGGATCCAGAGTACAATACATAATTCCCTCTCCAATTTAATGTCACAGTTGTTTCTGTCCCATTACTGGGAAATCAAAAACTTCCCTGTCATTCCCAACAATTTTCAGTGTTGGAATACAAGAACTCTGGCCAGTATCCTTCAAAGGTAGAGCATTTTAAGAAAGCATTATGAGTCAGTATTCCAAAAAAGGTTCTTAAATACCTTAATCATGCCGGGTGTGGTGGCATATGCCTTTAATCCTAGCACTCAGGAAGTAGAGAGGCAGGTGGATCTTTGTGAGTTCAAGGGCAGCTGGGGCTACAGGGAGACCCTGTCCCAAAAAGACAAAAAAAAAAAAAAATTAAAAAATACCTTAATCATGATGTCATTTTCCAGGA
Organism: Rhizomys pruinosus; assembly: GCA_009823505.1. NCBI lineage: Eukaryota > Metazoa > Chordata > Mammalia > Rodentia > Spalacidae > Rhizomys > Rhizomys pruinosus. The sequence continues at coordinate 1,434,715 of VZQC01014625.1, read as the reverse complement.
AACCTAAGTTGCATGTTTTCTTTATGAAGCAAAGGCAAGATGACAGGATTTCAGAACCATTTGTCTAAGATGTAGGCTCGAGCAGGTACCTTCCAGATTCTCACCTTCATTCATCTTCTCACTGTAAGCATATTATCTTTTAATATGTATTGTCACTCCAAATAGCTTTTGCTCGCATCAGATCAACATTTTCCTGGAACCTACTGGCTCCTGTTTACCCAATACATAAAGTCCACATTCATCGGCACACCATTCAAGACTTTAATTCTAATGGGAAAAATCTAAAGCCTCCATTTCATGCAACTTAAGAGTTTAAGTTTCTCTTGCATATAACTCTTTAATGATTCCATCCACACAAATTCTAGATTGTAGAATTGGATGACTTTAGGTCAATAAATATTAAACACAAATTTTCAGTCTCTGGTACCTTGCTTAGTGTTTGCGATAAGTAAGGACCAGCAGCCTTGTTTGATCTTGGGCTTCAGTCCCTGGATGAAGACAAAGCCTGAGCATATAGAGGGGTATGGGTGACAGGAGGGTGGAGAAAAACTCAACAGAGTCCCACGTGCCTTCATGCTGCTCCCTCTGCCTAAGGTGCCCATTCCCATCAAGATGCATCAAAATCCTCCTGGGACCTGGGCCAGTTACCCGCCATTCCATACTGTCTGCCTCCTCTGTAGATCAGAACAGAGACTGAGCCAGCACAGGGTTTGTAAAACGCAGACGCTCAGCACATGATGTGTTTTTTAAAGTGTTAAGTGTTAATATGAGTCTTGAGGTAACAGCCAGGAATAATGACAGACTACTTCCTCTTGTGGCTGTCTGCGCTTTAGGGAGTTTCTAGTTTTTATTAAAGGTGAATAGCACCAGAACAGAAGTAGAGGTGTGGCTGGGAAGGCTGGGGCATTCGGAAAGCTTTCCTCTATAGAGGACAGATGACGGAATCTCATTAGTTCACATTAATTAATTAATAGTAATTCAAGAGAAGGTGGATGTTAATGATGAAATATTTTGATTGTGGAAGTTTTGAAAAAGTGATGCATTTTCAGTGCCTACTTTTACATAGTCATGGAATGCAGGAGCTAAAAAGCACAATCTCACCTAGCTTCTTCAGCAGGTAAAATCCAGGTGTGCTGACAAATACCTATAACCCTAGCACTTGACAGTGAAGTTAAAAAAAATAAGGTATTCAGGCCAGCCTGGGCTTTGAGGCCAGCCTGGGCTATATGAAACCCTGACTTAAACAAACCAACAAAGAAAAATAATAACAGGGTAAAGCTAAGGATGTATCTCAGTGGGGTGGAGGGGGGTGCTTTCCCAGCATGCACGAGGCCCTGATTCATCCCAGAACCTACAATAATAATAATAACAATAATAATAATAATAATAACAACAACAACAACAAACAACAACAGGAAGAGATACTGAAGGCCAGTTTGTACCAGTTTCCTCTCCAGGGTAATTGCTAGGTGTGATTACAGGGGAATGCAGAACTCACACCTTTGGCTCCTGGCTCAAAGTGGGCTGGCTCCTCCTGTGCTATTTTGTTTCCAAAGTGTGAACTTTATTAGTTAACAAAGTGTATTGATTATTCTGTAGACAAATTCAAAACCATTTTATTAACTGGATGTACTGTTCCCCTTTGCTTTCATATTTATTTATGCCTGGTATCAGTGGGTCAGAGCATCATCCAGGGGCTGGATAGAAATACAGCCCCTCCCCACTGCCCCCAGGCCCTGACACTGTAGCAGGGGCCTAGCCTTTCAGGTGAGTCCACTTACTAAATAAAGATTCTGAGCACCAAGGAGTCACACTATAACATGCTGTAAGCCAGCAAATCTTTTTTAAAGTTAGCATCAAAAATGATTCAGGGCCTATTGGCCAAATGATCACAAAGTTTGAATTCATAGAGTTCAAATTAATAAGGTGTTACTGCATGAATCAAACATGAAGACGAAGAAAATACAATAAAAAGAGACAATGAGGGAAGGACAGGTGAGTGAGCAGTTTGTCAGTTCACTTGGGAGAAGAGGAAGTTGAAACAGGATTATCCTGCCTCAAGCAGGTTATTTGATCTCCTTTTGGTGAGAATGGACCTTGAAATGTCAGTGTAACCTCATCTTCCTTTGCTTGCAGGTCTTGGCAGACATTCTTTTAGGCTCTGGTGACAGTACCTACTTTGAAACTTAGGGGGAAATCCATGTAATTGCATCTTAGCAGATGACAGACATGTAGAAAAGAAGTCACTGAGGTATTTCTGTCATTTTTCTAAGATAAAATACTGGAAGGCAGAGGAAAGAAAATGGGCCAGGACTCAATGATGATCTCTCTCTCTCTCTCTCTCTCTCTCTCTCTCTCTCTCTCTCTCTCTCTCTTTCTCTCCCCAGTTCTTGGAGTAACCAAAGCCAAAAATGGTTTTTGTAAAGACACAGGTGGAAAGAAACAGAGAATTGTATCGTCAGTATTCCTGGGAGAGGACTGTGGGCCTTTCTAAGGGGTGTCAGATTTCAGATGCTTTCCTGGATCCTCAGTGTTGGTTCTTTTCTGTACATATGGCCTTTCCCAATGCCCATTACATGGCTGAAAAGTACATTTTAGTTCAAGAGGTCACACAGTCGCAAAGGAATCTCAGTGACCCCAAAGACATAGTAATCTACAAAATATCTGGCTATGTAAGTCTATAAGAAACCTCATTTTCCAAATCACATTTAGTTTTTTTATTTCATTATCTCCTGAAATCCCAAGAGTAGCTTATGCTGGAGCAAAGCCTGTGGTTAGAGGATTTACTTTCTTTCAATCTTCATCATAGGCAATAAGTGTTACTGAAGCTTGAGGGGCTTTTCTTGTTGAATACCGTTTGCAAATAACTGAACACAGAGAAGGCAGGAAACGATTCTATCTATGAGCAGGATCTCCTGCTCCAAAGGTCTCTGTTCCCCAGTGGGTCTGGAGTTTGAGTTTTTTCAGGCCTGGGTTGTAAAGGTCAGGGTGCCACCCAGAGGTGGCAACATGGATATGACTGTTTCTGTCCCGGCATCTGTGGGGATGGTTAAAATTATGATGAGAGTATAATGAGCCCCAGGTTCTGGAGTGGCAACATGAATTCTGGAACAGACTGAGCTAAGCTGGAGGTTCCCACCCCCACCAGTTCCCAGTGATAACTTGATGGTCAGCAAGTAGAATGTTGATATCAATATTCAGATTTTGTTTCCTCCTCTTTCTCTCTCTCTCTCTCTCTCTCTCTCTCTCTCTCTCTCTCTCTCTCTCTCTCTGTTTGAGTCTAGCCCAAGTTGTTCTGGAACTTGATAGCCTTATGCCCCTCCTGCCTCAGCCTCCTAAGTACTCAGATTACAGGCATGTATCATCACACCCAACTTGGGCTTTTAACTTTTGCAAGCAGGTGGCATAGCTGACTGTCTATAATCTTAGGGATCAGTCTGATAATCCTGGTTGATTTTATTTATTTATTTATTTATTTATTTATTTATTTATTTATTTGTCTTTTCGAGACAGGTTCTCACTGTAGCCCCAGCTATCCTAGAACTTACTCTGTAGACCAGGCTGGCCTTGAACTCACAAAGATCTGCCTGCCTCTGCCTCCCAGGTGCTAGGATTAAAGGCATGCACCACCACGCCTGGCAATCCTGGTTGATTTTAAAAGGCAAGGTAGAACTCTTCCTGATACCACTACATCGGCAAATGATGACTAGGTTAAAAACAAAACAAAAAAAGCTGTGGTAGGTACATACAACAGGTTTATATCCAGCCTCAGAAAGGAAGGAGGTTCTTCAGTGGGCCAGAGTGGGTGATCCTTGAAGATAGTCTGAGACACAAAGTATCTAAAAGACTTTCAAAGACTCCAAGAAGACAATGGTGGTTGCTGCCAGAGCTACATTGTGGCCATAAAATTGCAGTAAAACAAGATAAATACCACAAGTTTGGTTTACAATACTGTTCTATATTATCAGCTTTTACCCCTACACTGGGTCCCTTTTCCCCCTCCGTAAATTGTAAAACCATTAACAAGATTGAGTACTGGATGGGAGGTGAAAGAGACTTTTATTTATGATCAAAAATAAGAAGTGGGAAATAATTGTGAAAATCACCCTGTAGCTGTTGAGTGTCAAAGGTTATAGATATAAAGTAAAAGAAAAAAAATGGGGAACAGAGAAGAGAATCAAGGGGAGAGATGTCCGTGGCTTTTTCTGGGAGTGGGTAGAGCTTTTCTGGGAAGGCAGGCACACTGAATTTCTCTCCTTTTGTGATTCCTTCTAGTCTTTACCAGGGCTGTTGTCAACTCAAGGGTTCCAAAGGCTGAAGAGTATGTCTCTTAGCATGCAGAAGTTAGAGGTTATCTGGCAGATACCCTGGCAGCCATCTTGAATCCAACCAGTTTGGGCAGTCCACCTATAGAGGAACTTCTGACTTACTGTGGCATTTTGTTCTTCAAAGATAAACAAGATTAAGTAGGGTGGAAATTCAGCTTGGCCATCCAGGCAAACTCAGGGTAATACAGTCAAGAATAATAGATATAACCAGAATTTGGCTAAGAAAATACAGAGCTGGAGAGATGGCTCAGCAGTTAAGAGCACTTACTGTTCATGCAGAAGACTGAAATTTGGCTACCAGCATCCATATCAGGCAGTTCACTAACACCTGTCACTCTGGCTCCAAAGGATCAGATATTCTCTTCTGGCCTTCATGTGTACTTGTACACACATGGCACTCATATAGACTAGCAGACACAGATACATAAATAAATAAAATTGTTATTAAAAAGGGAAAAAATTGATCACATGTCAAATGTCCTGACCGCACTAAAATAAAAATTATTTTGAAGGGTGAGTGATATGGAAAGCTTACAGAGTGTGTGCACAAACTGGGGTCTTGGGACGACTGCTGTGTAATCCTGAGCAAGTCCGCTTGACCTCTCTGAACTTTCCTGACCTTATCTGTAAAACAGAAACTTCTGTCTTTATAGGATTATAATAAGCATTAAAGAGACCAGTTATCTGCAGGAGGCCTTGTGGACCCCCAAACTCAAAGGAATACAGTTTAAGAGCTGCCAAGAACTCAAGGAAAGAGGACTATATTGAACCCATAACCACCGGAGAGACATTTCACTTAAAAATTTGGCAGAGTAAAGAACATTCCTCCATGGCCGGTGCTTCAGCTCCTGCCTCTAGGTTCCTGCCCTGAGTTCCTACCTTAGGCTCCCTCAGTGATGAACTGTGACCCAGAAGATATAAGATGAATAAACTCCCCCCCAAAAAAAGAATTTGGCAGAAATTCATTAAGCAGACATTAACATTACTTTGGGATGTTTTTCCTTTTATCTTTTGTGTACTTTCTACCTAATGTACCTTACCACTGGGTTAGTTAATTTTCGGTTGCTGTGATAACACACCGTGATCAAGGCAGTTTATAGAAGGCAACTTGCTCATGGTTCCTGCAGGATCAAAGTCCATCATGGCAGGAAGGCAGGAGGCAGCTGCAGCAGAAAGGGGAGTGCTCACACCTCCGAGCACTCACAGGAAGCAAGAAGAGGCTATGTATGAACTCTCAAAGCCCGTCCCCAGTGATGTGTTTCCTCCAGCAAGGCCAGCCTCCCCCAAACAGAGCACAACCAACTCACCAAGTGCTCAAATACTTGAGTCTTGGGGTCCGCTTTTCATTCTAACCACCACACCCACTTTAAACAAAGTAAATTATTTAAGAATCACTTATTATTTTGGGCTAGAGAGATGGCCTAGTGGTTAAGAGCACCGACTGCTCTTACAGAGGACCCGGGTTCAATCCCCAGCACCCACATGGCGTCTGAGAACCCTCTGCAACTCCAATTCCAGGAGAACTCCAGTTCCACGGGAATCCGACACCTTCTTCTGATCTCCGCGGCATTGCACGACACGGGTGCACAGACCTGCATGTAGACAGTACATTCATACACATAAATAAAAACATAAATAAAAAAATATCAAAAAAAGAATCACTTATTATTTTGTTAAGCAATATTTTGTTGCTCAAATGATTTTTCTTATTCTCAACATCATCTATGTCTTGATATTTTTCTTAAGAGGAAGATGATTCTTCCTACTGTGTTTAGAAGGTTTTTGTTGTTGGTAGTGATGGTGGTGGTATTTTTTTCTTTTTCTTAACCAAAGTTTCCTTTACCTGGCTCCCAGGATTTCTGGTCATCTTGAGAATTTGCAGTGTTTTTAACTTACCATATCTTATACATCTTCATAAATATATTAGTGGACAATTTATTACTGTTCTAGTCATAGTGTGAGATGTTCTCACACCTGTATCGTCCTTGATTATGTTTTATGAAATGTTCTTTAATGCCAGTAAACAAAGTGAGTCTTATGGGAAAAAAGGATTTGGGGGTTGAAGATGTCACAGTTCTAAAGAAAGATCCCCTGTTATTGTAACTGATAGAGTTTGTTCAGCCTCAGCACTTGCGAAATGAAGAAGGTGCTGAGACCTGGCAGAGGGAAGCATTTCTATCCAACTGTGAACAAAGACTTCTTACACGTTTATATTTAGTTAAACAATAATGTCCACTGATCTCTAGAAAATCATTTGATGAAATAGATCACCATTTCTAGGAAGTACACCTACTTTAAAGGGCTGGTCACTGCCTATCATAGTGCGGACAATGGGGAAAAGAAGAAACTATTTTATTTCAAATACTCAGGATCAGATTCCAGTAAAAGAGCATTAGCAAAGAATCCAGTGTTTCAAAAAGCTGGCTCTATGCTTCATCTGCTTTGCCAGCTGGAGAGGGAAACAGGTAAAATGCTCTTTTCAGAAGCATCCATGGAGGGAGGAGGGGAAGACATGCACCTGGTGGGCATTTGATTCATGCCCTTCACAGGCTGGCTACAGTTCTCATCTCCATCCAGAGAGATGCACAGATAAGGGGTAGGTCAAATGGATGAGTTGGAAGAACCGTTCATTGCATCTAGATTTCTTAGACACAAAAAAATACACATAGCTTGCATTCCTCTGTGACAACTCCAAGCTCAAGCATCAGACCCTGCTTCTGGACGGTGATGGAAGAGGAAGTTCTACTTCATTTTTCCCTTTTCCTTTTAGAACTCCTTGCAGTCCGACACAACGTATGTCTACACATACACGGGAAACTACTTTACAATGGAGGCCATACAGCAGGGAGGAACTTCCGGCCCTTTCCACCACCTTCCCACTACCTAGGGCAGGCCCTGAAACCTAGGTGTTGGTGGAAAGGGAGTGAGTGGAGACAGAAGTGAGGAGCAGTGGTGGTCTCCAGCGAGAGATGGAATTGCTTCCGGGAGAATCTGACTGAGAAAGCGGCTCCTTTCTCGTCATATCCATGGCCACTGTTGGCCTCTGGGTCTCACCCTTCCTTTCTTACAGCATCATGATAAAGTGTAGCTGAGCTGCAGACTGTGGAGGGCTGTTTGCATTGGTCCTGCATTTAGCCTTGGCATTCCTGGAAGTGTTGGCAATTTAGGGAAATTATACTGAAGGCTGGAGCCAGCTAAGAGCAGCTTATAAATTAAGTTATGAATCAATGAAGGGGGAGGGAGGAAGTGATGTTCAGAATATCATCACCCCAGAGGCAGGCAGGTCTCTCTGAGTTCAAGACCAGCCTGGTCTACATAGTGAGCTACAGGCCAGCTGGGACTAAAGGAAGACCCTGTCTCAAAAAAACATCATCACCTGTGGTCAGAATTAGAGGGATCTAATGAAGAATTGAATGGGCCCTAAAATCCTAAAACAGACTTCTTGTAACTTAAGGAATAGATCCTCCTTCATATAAAATACAGATACCTGGTCCGGACATGGTGGTGCATGCCTTTAATCCCAGCACTTGGGAAACAGAGGCAGGTGGCTCTCTGTGAGTTCAAGGACACCCTGGTCTACCTAGTGAATTCCAGGCCAGCTTGGGCTACAGGGAGAGCCCGTCTCAAAAAGATAAAAAAATAAATGAATAAAATACAGAGACCCAATGAAAGAGAAAGAATGTCTGAAATCATCCAATGATGCCAAACAGAATTTAGAACAAAAAAAAAAAAAATCAAGGAAAGAACATCAACAGGACTGGGGTGTAGCTCAGCAGTAGAGTGCTTATCTACACACAAGGCCCGAGGCTCAGTACTCAGCACCATAAACTCTCTCTCTCTCTCTTCCTCATACACACACACACACACACACACACACACACACACACAGACTTTCATATGCCCACAAACATACCCCACCATCACCATCACTAAAATCTATGGGAAACAAGGCTATGGGGGAAAATACATATTTAATCCAAAATTAAGGTATAAACCAAAATATATAGAGAAGGGAAATACGGAAGAATTCGGTAATTAGGAACTTAAGTGATAAGCACATGTGGTCTCTTCTCTTACTACCTTGGAAACACTTTCCTGGGAAATTGAGCTGTTGGGTGACAAAAGAAAGAGTAAAGAAGGAAGGGGGGTGAAGGCAAACGGAGTTGAAGCTAAAACTTTCACATGGATGCCACTGAATGGTGCACTTAAATTGATGGAAATGGTGAAATTTGTTGAGTTTACTTTATCATGATTAAAATATCTTTAATTTCCAGGGCTCCTGCTGCTCCGTCTCCCATCTCCTGGGGGCTGCTGGGACTACAGACTCTTGTGCTGTGTCTAGCCTTTACATGGGTTCTGGGGATTTAAACTCAAGTCCCCCATGCTTGCATAGCAAATACTTTTTATCCAGAGTCATCTCCCCAACCCTTTTTGGGGAAAGGGGTATGAATTTTTTTTTTTTCAAAGCCAATTTTTTATTGAAGCTTTGTGCCTTTCATACATTTCCCACTCAAGTCTAGACCCACTCCCCCTTCCCTGCCCCCCACCCCACCAGAGCTCATGCATTCTGCCATACATGTTTTTCATCTTTTTCTCAGTCTCTTAAAATTTTTGATGCAGAAGTCTACTGTTTCTGGCAGTTCACCATTTCAGTCTTCTTGTTGTTATTGTTGTCATCGTTCCTTCCAATTTGCATCATTCCAAAACATGCATATATGCATGCCACATATATCAAGATGACACCATAGGTTTTAGCATCTTCAGCTTATGATTCCTTTTTTATTTATTTTTATTTATTTTTATTTATTTATTTTTCTTTATTAGGCTGAAAGATGTCATGTTTTCCTTAAGGAATTGTTTGAAGTATCCTCCTTGGCAAGCCCAAACTACCATCAGTTCTACCCTTGTGTTCCACACTGGGATTTTCCCTTCCCATGGTCACCAAATGAGGTCCAGTAAGCACTGCATCCTGTCTTGATCTTCCTGTACTGGCCTTCATGATACAGCCTGGGTAGTCCAGCAGTGACAGTCTATACTCTGAAGAGGCTGAAACCCCAGTAGTTGCTCAGTCCACAAGCTGGATGTCTCAGCAGTCCCCATCTGGCACTGAAGGTTTGAGGATTCTTGGAGAGACATGAGTCTTCAGTCCATATTGGAAGGTTGAAAAGCTGTGTCTCATGTCTTCGAAGGATGGCAAAAGTAGTGGCAGCCACAGGGTAGCTGCATTTGCCAGTAACAATTGAAGACAGGCAAAACAAGAGTGCTTTTTTTTCTACTAAGATCTCAAGTTTTGTACCTGAAGTACAATGTCTCAGGCCTTACTGATTATTTATTTCTGGTTATACTTTCCTTTTGGATGTTTAAGGCCACACAGCCCAGATTAACCAAGGTTTTTGTTTTCTCAAGGTCAGTTGAGGATCTGGTTCTCATAGGTCAGTCAGGTTTTGGGGGTGGAGAGAGCCCCTGGCTCCTTTTGCACTCGAGGACAAAGTGAGGTCTTGCTAGACCAGGCTTCACTTTTTGAAGCATGAGCAGACTTTCCTCTTTATAGACTAGACACTGGCGGAAGTCCCATTAGTGGATCTCCAAGACCTCCCTGCACAGGAAGACTGGTGACTCACATTTGCAGGACATTTCAAGAGATGCCCCCATGCATAGTCCCCTGGAACTTAGTTGACCTCTGAGGGCAAGGAACAAAGTTATCCCTTAAGTCCCTCAAAGGGGAGTGAAGTTTTTACAACAACAAATTACAATTTCTGCCAGGTGTGAGGCAGATGTGGTAATCCCCCGGGATCCCACACTCAGGAGGCAGAGATAGAAAGATTGACACATATTTCAGGCCAGCCTGGACTATAGTGAGTTTGAGACTAGCCTGGACTACCTATAATGAGACATGGTCTCAAAAAGCCCTAAAGGGGCCTGGGGAGATGGCTCAGTAGGTAAAGTGCTGCTGCACAAGGAGGAGGACCTGGGTTTGCATTTCCAGGACTCACGTAAAAGCTGGGGGTGGCACTGAAGACCTGGCAGGGCAGACAGGAGGACCCGAGACATGCTGGCCAGCAGGGCTAGCTGAAACGATGAACTCCAAGTTCAGGGAGAGACCTAGCCTCAACAAATGGAGAGCAATAGAGGAAGAAGCCCTGTGTCTACCACTAGTTTCCACACAAGCATGCATGCACAGGTGAGTGTGCCACACATGCATTCATACACATATACAAAACACACACACACACACACACACACACACACACACACACACACACACACACACCATTGTTTCTTCAACATGTGTTTTCAAAGGGAAGATGAGCTAGATGACCTGTCAGGACGCATTCCACGGGATTCCTGTTTCTGGAGAGTGAAGAGCTGACCCTGCCCTTCAGTCACAGCTGGACAAGGCTTTTGGAAGGCAGGGCTCAGTCCTGGCAGGTGGATTTGCTTACCAGGCTGGGTCAAAGGCAAGGAAAGCACCCTGAGTATAGAGAGGATGAAGTCACTGTGTTGCCAAGCTGGTGCGCAGGGCTGGAGTGTGGAACTGCAGCGTGGCTGCTCCTAGAGCCAACCTTTGTTGTGTTTTGTTTTTATTTTTTTGTTGTTGTTTTTTTTAATTTGAATCAAAAATAAATTTCAGTAAAAACAAAATAGACCTAGGAAAAATAGATTAAATTCTTGAGACCTGGATTCTACGGGGCCATTGAGTTTATTGCTTTTTTAATTTAAATTTTTACTGAATTTTTGTGTATGTCCTACATAACATCTCAGTCAACCTTAATCACCTTTATACCCCCTTCTCCATTGTTACCCTCTACAGCCCCCCCACTGGAATTCATGCATTCTGTCATTTGTGTTAAGGCCTATTGTGCCAAATTAGTGTCCCTGGCTGTTCGTTGCTCAGTGCAAGCTCTTCCACTGAGCTCTAGTCAGTCTATACAGAGTCCTTAGCTTTAAAAAGAAAAGCCAACAGTAATCGGCTGCCAGTATTTCTTCAGCTAGGATTGGGGTCTGCTGCCCATTTCCCCAGTTCCATGCTGGGTTTTTGTCTGGCTGAGTTTGCATGGGTTTTGTGTGTGCTGACACCATTGTTATAGGTTCATATGAGCAGGGTCTGGGGAGCTTGTAGGATTCTATCTCCATATGCTCATGCATCACTTCCCTGGCTCTTACAATCTTTCCTCTGCCTCTTCCACAGTGGTCCCTGAGCCCTGGGTGAGTGAAGTTTAATATAAGAGACCTGACCACAGACCCATATTCTGCAGACTCCTAATCTCCATGATTTGGCCATTTATGACCCTTTGAGTTCCTGGCCCTCTCTTACATGAGGGAGCTTCCTTAATGAGAGTTTGAGATTCATTAGTGTCCTCTTGGCCCCTTGTTCTATGTTGCATGAGCCTTAGGTGTAGAGATTGTATTGTAGCCGTGCCAATCAGGCTTGGGCAATTTACAGATAATGTCTGTGTGTGAGCAGTTGTGGTACCCTGTAATAGTCTTCATCTGATGCAAAAGAAGCTTCTTTGATGAGTAGTGTCTGGGATATTTGTCCTTAAATATAAGGATGCATATTTATACATGGTAATTATTTTTAGTTTTATTTCTGTGTATGTCGAGACCACAGATTAATATCAGGAGTCTTCCTGAGTCACTTTTCACCTTATTTTATGAGACGTCGCCTCTCAATGATCCCAGGTCACTGACGCCACTAGAATAGCTGGCCGCCGAGCTCCAGGGACCCCTCTCCCCCCATGTTTGCCTCTCCTGGCTTCGGCCTCAGTGCTGCAGACCTGACCTCGGGTTCTCATGCTTGTGTGACAAGCACTTTGCCAACTGAGCCATCCCTCCAGCCCCTACTCTTATCCTTCTGCCAACACCCATAATACCAGCACTCAGGAAGATTAGCTAGGAGTTTAAGGCTGTCCCTCTGCTACATAAGGGATTTGAGGCTAGCCTAGGCTAAAGATGGTATCTCAAAAAGCCTAGGGGGTTGGGACAGGCTGGAGGAGAAAAAAAGGAGGAGGAAGAGGAGGAGAGGGAGGGAAGGGGAGAAAAGAACCTGACCCTGACTCTGTTGTCATCTTCTGTGGACACTGTGGCCATGTCCTGGCACTGGCTGGAATGAGAATCCATCCTTGCCTTATGAATAAGATTCAGGCAGCTGCGATTTTAAGTTCCGGTGGCAAATGTTGTAAATATGTGCAGTATTTCTAGATTCTGTCATTCTTTTGCATCTCTTTATTCTTCAGTATAGTTTCTAACCATGAAACTACCTATGTCTCCCTTAGAATTTTCCATTACTAGATTGTAATGAGTTTAAAACTAGACAAATGATTTTTTTCTATTTTTAAAATTTTTTATTTATTTATTTATTTATTTAGTTATTTATTTATTTATTTGTATGAATGTACTGTCTGCATGTAGGTTTGTGCACCCCTGTCGTGCAATGCCGCAGAGGTCAGAAGAGGGTGTCAGATTCCCCTGGAACTAGAGTTCTCCTGGAATTGGAGTTACAGACAGTTCTCAGCCGCCATGTGGGTGCTGGGGCTCAAACCTGGGTCCTCTACAAGAGTGGTCAGCGCTCTTAACCCCCAGGCCATCTCTTCAGCCCCGATTTTTTTTTCTTTTTTGACAATTTTTTTTAAATCAACACTATTTTTTAAATTTTTATTTATTTTGTATGTGTATTTTATGTACTGTCTGCATGCAGGTTTGTGCACCCGTGTCGTGCAATGCCGTGGAGGTCAGAAGAGGGTCTCGGATTCCCCTGGAACTGGAGTTCTCCCGGAATTGGAGTTACAGATGCTTCTCAGCCGCCATGTTGGTGCTGGGGATCGAACCCAGGTCCTCTGCAAGAACAGTTAGAGCTCTTAACTGCTAGGCCATCTCTCCAGCTCCTTTTTTGACAAATTTTAATGTGCAGATTAAGAGGGAGGAGGACCTAATGATTTTATTTATGGTAATGTTTAGCTTACACTGGTCTTCTTTGCTTTAGATTGTTTTTTGAGATACGGTCTCTTATAGTCCAGGCTAGCTTCAAACTGCTGATCCTCCTGCTTCCCACTTGAGAAGTGTTGGAATTATGGTAGTGTGGCACAAAGTGTGGACCTGAGAGGACTTCGTGGCCCCATTTTGATGATTCAGATATGCAAATCTCCTGCTTCTCAAATCCTTAGTACCAGAGAGCTGATTTACTAAGGGGTGCTGTATCATGTTTCCTTTTGAAAATTATGCTGACAAAAGGCTCAAACTTGCTAGAAATTGATTATGGTGGGATAAAGAGAGCTTATTGAAATGTGGGAGTGGATCCGGTTCAAGGGCACTGACCTGTGACCTTCACTGTGCCTCTGATTCCCAAGGCCGAGCATGTGAACCCAGAGTCACGGGTACTGTCCCTTCATTCAGCCCTCTGCCCTGGCTTGGGGCAATGTTGGCCAAGGCAGTTTCACCTGACTTATGTGGGCTCTGCACTCACAAAGTCATCAGATTGGAAGTAAGGTGAATACTCCCTTCTGAGATTTCAGCGAATTGGTACTTTGGGCGTAAATGGAGGGTTTGTCTGAGAGGCATTCTGGTGCCTGGATTTTAGCTCTCTGGTTCAGAATGCTTTGCCACATGACTGCCAGGGGTCTCATGAGCATCTTCTCACTATCGTTATGAAATTAATCCCAAGATCTTCTCTTTTGATTGTATTTTACATCAACTCAGTTATTGCTGTTGTCTAGAAATGGATTCAACCCTGCAGAAAACCAAAGTAATAAAGTGCTGGACTCTAATTGAAGGTCTTAGATTGATATTCAGATCTCCAGTTCTGAAGTGTGGTGACCTTGATACAGTAGGAAGATAGTAGAGATCTGATGTCTCTCTTAGCTGGAGCTGGGGCACTGCCCTACTTCCAAGAGAGTGTAAGCCAGGACAGGAGTGGGCAGAGCCTGTTCTCTACCATCTGACTTCAGATATTTGCCTGTAGACTCAGTAGTCTCAGAGCAAGCTGGGAATTCTCTTTTCTCTTGACCATATTCCTTAATCTCTGTATCCAGTCACTCAAAATGATACATTCCCTTTAAATGTCCCATTTTTCATCTCTACTCTGTACCCTCTCTTCCTGTTGTCTCCGTCCTGAGCTCACTTGCTTTCCTTAGATAGTTGACAAATGACCATCTTATTAGTACTTGGCTGGTGTAAACTAGAAATTAAATTCTAAATAGAATCTCACAGATGTTTGTAATCCTCCCCCCCTCCACACACACAAGTTCTTGGGAAGCTGAGGCAGGAGGATTGGCTCTAGTTGGAGGACAGTCTGGACTACAGTTACGAGGCTGTGTTTCAAAAAGTAGAACCAAAAGCAAGAGCAAAACAAAGCTGATCCAAGTAGGAATCCATCCATTTTGTAAAGAAAAAACCGAATCCATCCATTTTGTAAAGAAAAAACCAGGGCGTCCCAACCTGGCTGAATGGTGATGTGCATGAAAAAAATCAGTGCATGCCTTGAATGGCACAAATCAGGCCAGTAGAGCCCCCTCCCTCCTTTTAAAAACATTTTTTATTTATTTTTTATGTGTATGAATGTACTGTCTGCATGGAGGTCTGTGCCCCCGTGTCGCGCAGTGTCGCAGAGTTCAGAAGAGGGTCTCGGATTCTCCCGGAACTGGAGTTAAAGATGGTTCTCAGCTGCCATGTGGGTGCTGGGGATCGAACCCAGGTCCTCTGCAAGAGCAGTCAGCGCTCTTAACCGCTAGGCCATCTCTCCAGCCCCGTCCTTTTTTTTTTTTTTTTTTGAGACAGGATCTTGCTATAGCTCAGGCTGACCAGTATAGCCCAGACTCGATTGAACTCAGGGCAGTCTGTCTCAGCTTCCCAAGTACTAGGATTACAGAAGTGAACTTCCCAGCCTTTTTCTTTCTAGAAGCATTTGCATCCCTTTTGAAAGAGATACCCTACTGGGCTTCTAAAAATTGGTTCTTAGAGATTTGGGGAAGCAATGACCCCAGAATCTTTTCCATTATGAAGCATAGAAGATAGTGTCCACCATTTTTTGAAAAACGTAATTTAAAAAAATCACTTTTTTACTTTTTTCCCTCATACATTTTCTTAACCCATTTTTCTAGAACTTAAAAAGAGAATCTCAAAACATCTCAATACTGTAGAACTTATCAGCTGTATCAATGTAGTAAATAAAACTTTTGAGTTGATCTATTTGTAATGCAAACATAAAAATAAGAATATGGTATTAAACAAGACATTTTATATGATTCATAGCCTTATGTTTATAGTTTATTAACAACATACACATCTGAATATCTGTGAAATGGTTTTCAGCCAGTAAGAACATCCATTCTGTTTTTCAGCTTCTCCAGTTGGCAACGGTTATATCAAGCCTCCAGTTCCACCTGCTTCAGGCACACACAGGGAGAAAGGGCCACCAACCATGTTACCTATCAATGTGGACCCAGACAGCAAACCAGGAGAATATGTCCTCAAGAGTTTATTTGTCAACTTCACCACTCAGGCTGAGCGCAAGATTCGCATCATTATGGCCGAGCCACTGGTGAGTGTGTACCAAGAAAACAATTTATTTATCTTAAAATTCATCTATACACTGAATATAGCTGCCACTCCTTATCTGTGGGTTCCATATCTGTGGACTCAACTAAGCCCAGACTGAAACAATGGAAAAAATAATTGCATCTGTACTGAACATGTCATTAGTCTCTAAGCAATACAGCACTACAATAATGATTCCCTTAGTATTTACACTGTACTGGGTATTATAAGAAATTTGGAGGTGATTATGTATACATGAGGATGTACATAAATGATATGCAAATACTATGAGCATCTGCAGATGTTCACCTCCAAAGGAGGTCCAGGAACGTATCTCCCACTGACATGGAGAGTTAGCTATGTAGTAGGTTAACCTTCAAATATAAAGTGCTGCTCCCACAACATCCTTACACTGATAAACACAATCAAACACAATGAGTATTAATCATAGGAGATTACCCTTAGTCTCTGTATGATTATATGCTTTAAACGTGAGTAAGAAAAAAATTCTGGGGCTATAGAGATAGCTTAGCAGTTAAGGGCCCAGGTTCACTTCCCAATACCCATGGAGCTCACCTATAACTCCATCTCCAGGGGATTTGATACAATATTCTGGTCTCTGTGGGCACCCATTCTCATATATGTTCATATTCACAAACAGACACGCATATGTACATAATTTAAAGATAAAATATGAAACGATTTCTTTTGTTCTTGTTCAAGTGGCTTTCTGGATTTTCAGAGTGAGGATACTGGATTCTCTGTACAATATTATCTGAGGAAGTATTTTGGTGAGTTGTTCAGAAACCACACTTGAGCTTCTGAAGACCAAAAGAAGAAATTCTTGACTCACCAACCTTTTAGGTCACTTATTAGATGATGCCCTTGGACTTCAGTATCTTTCTTTGCAGATACTTCTGCTGGGAAATAAGGCTGAGGTCAGCCTTATGTTAATTGCTTTAGCAGGACTCTGAGGAGCACTGTATCTCAAAAGGACAGTCAGGAAGGAAGAAAGTGCAATTGGTAGATTCAGATTACTTGTTTTTTGACCTTGCTGAGGCCACACACAATAAAAGAAAAGGAAAGGAATTCAGGACAGTGTACTTTCTTAGCGGAAGCAGAGAGGTTAATCAGCTTACTTTTAAGAACTGTGGCTTAAAATGATTAAGAGTGAGGTTATTGAACCCACAATACATATCTCTGAAGATATGAGGTGACATACATCACATATTAAAAATTACCTTTGTAAGAATCACAACGTAAGGTTTGGGAATCACCCTTCAAGAACATTTATCATATGTTTACGTGAAACACATAAGAGTTGTAAACTTTGAATTTTGGAAGTTTTTGTTAGTTCAGTGCATGTTATCTTTTGTATTCTATTCACCTACTGAATTTCTATAGTTACAGAAAATGTTTCTTGGTTTGACAATTTCAGCCGAACATGTTTGTCCTTACTGTGCCCTTTTGCCTCTCATGTTTTTGTTTCTAATGCCTTTTCCAATAATAGCTCATATTTGTGGTGGACTCACAGTAGGCCAGCCCTGTGCCTAACTTATTATATTTACAGTGGTCTAGGTCATTTCCCATTTACAAGTGAGAAAACTTAGCACAAAAACTGTTAAGTAATTGTTCAAGGTCACACAGTGTTGATTCAAACCTAGTTTGGATGACATTATGGCCTACTTCTGAAGTACAGTCGTGACACTCTATGGCCAGCCTTTGGTCATCTTTGTGTAAAGATATCTTTACTCACATTTATCATCAGTACAGGACTGTCCTATAATTGATTCAGCCAAGTCAAGTACCCAAATCCCCATTTCCCAGTGCTGGTCCTTTGGAACTGCCGCTTGTTGAGATAGTTAGGACTTCCTTCCCCGGTAAAGGCGGGGAAGCTGTCTTGGGGTCCAGAGAAGATGGGGGAGTTTAGAGAAGAGAAAATTAAAGCACAGCGAAGATTCATTTTACTCTTCAACACAAAAGAAATACAAAAATGTCCGGCTAAGGGAGCAACTAGAAAGTTATAGAAAAGTTAAAAGATCTAATTCCTAAGGGCTGGAGAGATGGCTCAGCAGTTAAGAGTACTGGGTGCTCTTACAGAGGACCTGGGTACAGGTTCCCAACACCCATATGCTGGCTAACAACCATCCATAACTCCAGTTCTAAAGGATCCAATGCCCTCTTCTGACCTCCGTGAGCATTGCATGACATGGGTACACTTACACACATGCAGCCAATACACTTACAAAAAAAAAAAAAATTAAAAAAAAACAGATCTAATACCTTTTGACTCATCTGTATCTGTGGGATAGTTTAAACAATGCTGTTTAATAAGACTTATGGGGTAAACTAATTTGGGTTTAATTTTTTTCATTGTTTACTCAGTTTGAAATTTGTTCCTCTGACCTTATTTCTTCTTGTGGTAAACAGTAGGTCTATAGGACTTCCCTGGGTCAAGTCATCTTGATTAAAAAGAGATACTGTGGGGGCCGGAGAGATGGCTCAGTGGTTAAGAGCTCCAACTGCTCTTGCATAGGACCTGGGTTTGATTCCCAGCACCCACGTGGTGGCTAAGAACTGCCTTTAAGCCAGCGTGGTGGCACAAAAAGCGAGAGATATTGTATTCTTCTCTATAACACAAACTTAAATATCCCCCAAACAAGAAAATAAAATCAAAGGAAAATACATGTTCCAGTCATCTAAAATGCTTTATTGTGTATATAACGTGAGAGATTTTGCTAAGTGCCTATGACCAAATACAGGAACCTCAAATTTTTCACTGAAGAAATACATTGTTTTTTATATTGCTGCCTCTTATCAAAGCAACTATTTATTCCTCATGTTTTTTGACAAAGATGTAAACTTCTACACCATATCCATTTCTTTCTTACTTGATAAACACTCTTGGCAATTTTTTTTGCCCTTATATTTACTTGCCAACAGTAATTATTGGTACTGCACACCTTTTGTCCCAGCACTTGGGAGGCAGAGGTAGGCAGATCTCTGTGAATTCAAGGCCAGCCTGGTCTACCTAGCAAGTTCCAGGCCAGCTGAGGCTAATGTAAGTAGGCTGTTTCTAAAGGTGTACCTGTGTATTTGACCTTTTCCCTATCACCATACAAAGGTATTTTGGTAGTTTATTTTGATTTGATTTTTGTGTGCTGGCCATCCCACCGAGGGCCTTGTGCAAATTAAGCAAGTGCTCTACCATGGAAAGCCCAAAAGGTAATATTGCTCACATATGTAGGATACATTTAGAAGGGTGGCTAAGGAATGCCCTCTTCTACTTCTCTTGTTAACTGAAAAAGCCTCATTTAGAAAAACATCAATTCTTTGGAATAATCTTGAATTTATGTGTATTTGTGTCAAATCATAACACTGTACTCTCATCTTTAATATAGCTAAGTTTTGAGTGGTAAAATTAATTTTCCAAAATTTAGAAGTATATTCATTGTTTGGGGGACTTAATACAAGAATCTGTATTTAGAGGTTTTATCTTCGAAGATGGTACTGTCAATCACATACTTTTATCAGCCTCCAGCCTAGGCTGCTTACTGTTCACAGCCCAGTGTTCAGAGCTGAGAGCCGGGAGGAAGGACTCGGGTTTATTCAAGAACCAGCATCTTGAGATGGTGAAGAGGCAATCTTCCTCAAAACCACATCTGGGGGAACACAGGAAGACCATAAGCTTTTATGGGGGACCTGGGAGAGCAAGGGATCATTGGCAAGATGACTACATGAGCAAGCGCTCAGCAGTGCGAGCGAGTGCTGCCTTTTCATTTCCTCTGTGGTTGGAATATCACAGCTGAACTTGACCTTCTGGGGCTAGTTCCTATATTTTCTTCAAGCAGGCAGATTACTTTTCCGCAGACTGAATCTCATATAAGTGCATGTGTTCATGTTAGTTGATGCACAGAACTAAAGACTGAGGAAAAGTCCCACACATTTTGAAGATATCTGAAGATCACTAGACATGTGGGGTCTGTGAGTCTAAGGAATGATTATTTAGCAGTTTATGTTTTGTTGTTGTTTTGAGACATGGTCTCATGTAGCACAGGCTGGCCTCAAAAGGAGTTTGTAGCAAGACTGAACTGCCTCCATCTTAACTCAAATTCTGGGATTACAGGCAAACATCACCATGTCTAGCTGTGTTAACATCTTAATCATTTAAGTGGACTTTCTTTTTCACATTTAGATTAATGGACAAAGGCAGGGATATAGTCCTATCCAAAGACTTAGGGAGAGAAACTAATCTTGCAGAAGGGCAAAGGAGGAGGACGAGAGAGAAAGTAAGTCTTACAAAATCGCAAAGGAGCCGTTGCTGTTGCAATAACAACAGTTCAGCAGACTATGTACAAAAGATTCTATAGCACATTGAATTATAGCTTTATATATGACTTTCCTATATTCAAATAGCTATCCTTAATGGAGGAAAAAGAATAAAAAATAAAAGTTCTACAAAAATCAAATTTCATGTCTTTTTCCTTTACAAACATCTTTTGTACTTGTTCAGCACTGTTGGTGCTCAAGTCACAGTTATTAATATTTATGGATATAAGTCAATATTTTGTCCTATTTTTACTACTTAATGGGGACATTTGATGGTCCTTGCTGTTGTTCAGTATTACCCTTATTATGTCTTTTTTTTTTTAAGGGATTCACAAAATAAGAGCACAATTGTTTTCAGATCACATTGACATTGCTCAGTTTGCCATACAATTAGGTAATTGGCACTAGCATCCACAGATGAGGAATACCATTCGTCATTTGTTTTTCTGGGACTGTGTTACTTTACTCAGCATGATATCTTCTAGCTCCATCCATTTCCCTGCAAAGTTCATGATTTCATCTTTCTTTACCGCTGCATAGAACTCCATTGTGTAGATGTACCACATTTTCTCTATCCACTGTCAGTTGAGGGGCACTTGGGTTGGTTCCAGCTCCTTGCTATTGTGAAGAGAGCTGTGTTTCAGGTGGTCTTGGGAGATACCCCCCTTATTATGTCTTTATTGTGTGCCCAAAAAGCTAAGTAAGTGAGGTTATCTATGTCATTTTTTACATATTCATCTCAAAACATAAAAGTCAAAGAAAGAATTCAATCCTGGTCTTCTCCATGTCCTTATTTCCCCTTTATTTATCAGAGAGGGTTGAGCTGGGAATGGACTTCCTGGTTGAGCTCACTGTTCCCCTAGACATCTGAAGCTGTGTCGCACTGTACTGCCTCGCCATTGTAGTGGTATTTCTTTGTGAGTTACTTTTTTCTTTGTTTACTTTTATGGTTTTTCTCTTTGCCTTTGGTGTTCTGGACTTCCACTCCTCAGTGTTTGGATGTGAATTTATTTTTCTATATTGTTATTTGAGACTTTTGTGTTTTACATCGCTCATAGATTCTGGAAAGTTTTTGACCATTAGTTGTCCAAGTATTGGCATTTATCCTTTTTTTAACCATTCTCTCTTTCATATTTCTAGACCTCTTAGTGCTACTGTACATGTCTTCACTGTTCTTTTGTTATTTCTACCTCTTCCAGCATTCTGAGTAATTTTTTTACATCTATGCTTCAATTCATTAATGTTCCCTCAAGCTATATCTGATGTGTTGCTTAACCATCCCATGGAGAATTTGGATTTTTGTCAATTTTATATATATATATGATCTTTTTTTGAGACAGGGTCTCCCTGTAGCCCAGCCATGTGTCACCATGCCCGACTATCAATTATATTTTTTTAATTTCCAGAAGTGGTATTTAGTTCTCTTTTAATATCTATTTAAAGAGTTTTGGGTTTTTGTTGCATTTTGTTCCTTCCTTAAATTCACCAGTTTCTTTTATGCATTCGATCACCTTAAACATATAATTTCTGTCCTCTTGTAAATTATTGTTCTCATATACCAATTTTCAAAGGCCTATACTTTGTTGTATCTGGTAACTTTTGCCCACACCGAGTTTTCCTGTTGTTTTAGAACAAACTTTATATAAGACCTCTTATTTCTGGTGTCCCACAAAGGGAGGCCCAAAGCTTCCTTTGTTGATAAGGAGACAGGCAGCCTCCCCTGTGCAGCCACAGAGCCGTCTCACTATCTCCTCTAGTTCCTCGCCTGTTACATATCTTGTGAACTCATTTCTGCATTAAAAATAGATATTTTATTCAGCACTTGTAGATGCTTATCTCATGAGAGATGTGTAGTCATCTTAGTTCATTAGCCTGCTTTTAGACATCTATGGAATTCTTGATCTGCTTCCCAAGCAGATAAAAGTCAAGGTAGTAAGCATCTCCATGTATGCAGGGACTCCAGAGCCAGGTGACCCGTCCACCAGGGTAAACAGAAAGAAGAATGAAGAGGTTGTCACCATCTCTCTCCTGAGCCTGTTGGATGAATCTTCCTTCTGTGCAACTTTGTCCCTTACATTCTTTGTTGGAAACATTCATTTCACACTCTTCTGCTCCTTGACTTAGCCACAGTTTGTCTTGCTGTGCACCTGTGTAAGCCCGTTTTCTTGTCTGCCATCTTGCACTAATGCATGCTCAAGCCTCTGTCTGGAATGGCTCTCAGTGTTTCTTCCTGCTGTTCTCTCCAGGCTCAACTCATACCTCCTCAATGAAAGGATTATTTGATTTCTGCACTGATACATGCATAAAATGATGTTGTGGACACACACACACACACACACACACACACACACATACACACACATCTATAAACATCTGCTTTGTTATACCTACCTTATTCTCTCAAGCAAAGTATTCTGTCTTCATTGAATTAAAATAATTCAGTATAATAGAATAGAAAATACCAGATATTATAGTTCTTAGGAGTGTATGTTGTTTTCTGAAGCTTTTCAGACTATAGTAGAACATGTATTTTCATAGGAATGGGATTTTTGTTGACGCAGTGATACATTCACCTATAAGTTACTGAGGGAATACCTCCATCTCTGCATCTTTTTTTTTGGGGTGGGGGGTGTTTTCGAGACAGGTCTCCCCATAGCCCCAGCTGTCCTGGAACTCATTCTGTAGACCAGCCTGGCCTTGAACTCACAAAGATCTGCCTGTCTCTGCCTCCTAAGTGCTAGTATTAAAGGCATGTGCCACCATGCCCATCCATCTCTGCATCTTTTACATTTATTACTGTTACTGTTATCTCTATTTCTCTCTCTCTCTCTCTCTCTCTCTCTCTCTCTCTCTCTCCCATGTTCTCAGGTTTTAGCACTTTACATATGACAAATAATAAATGTTTTTAGAATAAATATGCTAACAAATCATTAATAGAGTAACTCAAAATAAATGTCTTTGTAGGGATCCATATGTTTCAAAGGCCATCTTGCCAACCTCCACACCTATGATAAGGGGCCTTGTTCTGTCTTTTCTATTTAGGTAGATGATGGTTCTATAAAATATTGAGTAGGAAAGATACTGATTCTTCGTCTCCTGCTGGGGCCATCTGAGCATGCTTCGTTACTCACCGACATGGTCACTGCCCCATTTTACTCCACCAATAGATCTTTGCATTAAAACAGAATCTCAGAATACATATTCTCCTTATCTACAAGCCTCTGTTTATACAGCATCTGTCACTGGTAGTCACCAGCCATTTCCTTCTCATTAAAGTCCTTTTAAAAACAAAACCCTTCAGCTTTTCCAAACTTAAGAGCTCCTATCACTTTTGACTTTGTTGACGGAACAGACTTAAAACAGAAGATAAAAAAGTGATTTTGGGCAAGCTGACTTTGATTTGAATCTTGATTCCATCTCTTAAGAGCTGTGTGGTCTTGGACCATGTCACCCTCCCACTTTCCTCATGTGCAGGATGAGGACTAGGGCCTAATTTCTAGGGTGGTTGGGGTGGGGAAAGGTGGTGTGTGTAGAATACCTGATACTCGTGTGCATTCATGTTCAGTCTTCATCATCAGCGACATTGCTGCCATTGGAATCGGGGACCCAGGAGCAACTAACCCTGTCTTCTGGTGTTTCCTTGAAAGCCAGCCTCTCTTTGTGTTTGCTTAAACAGAATGTAGGCTTGAGCAAACCAGTTGATTGCTTGCTCTTGCATTCATAAACTCTATCAGAGGTATCTCCTGAACTTGGCCACAGTACACTAGTACAGCTAGAGCTGCTTTAAGCCAACTCATTTAGGGCCTTCTGGGTGCTTGGTCTCTGGGAGTGACAGAAGAAACAAATATAAATGCATCAAAGAAGACAATAAGGCCACCATCTCACTATATTTCTAGCAAAGCACTTGAAGTTTACACCTGAGCAAGGAGGACCAGGCCATGAAGTGTCCAATGGTGATGGTTTTCAGAGGCCTGGAAAGAACCTTCATGAGTTCCTGAGACTGGCAGCCACAGAGACAAGAGCAGCTCTATGCTGCCAGGCCATGCTGAGCGACCAGACAACCCAAAATGGGAAGCTGTGTTCAATTTCAAGAATTGTCCTGTTTTTTCAGGCTGGCGTTGTTGTCCCAACCCCTTTCTGTAACTGGCTCATATACAAAACTTGGTTTTTCATCACCCTAACCTATGCTTCTGGTAAAGTCACTTAGTCAGGACCCATCATTGTTTTCTGTAAGATAAGAGCAGTCAGCAGCCAGTCAGAGTCCTACTATGAGCAACAAATGAAATGAAAGTTTTAACCCTCGCATCTCTGGGTTTCTAAGTCATGGCATATTGAACCTTCCACTGCTCCTGTGAGGAGCTTCAATGGAAGCTATTTCAGGGTGTAAGGAAGAACATGAAGAAATACCTACTTACCTGACAAACTAGAAAGAGTTATCTTTTCCTTTTTTGACTTTGGAATCTGGAAAAAGGCAAATATCCACCTGACTTCAAAGGCAGACAGTGTGCCTCGCCTCCAGCTTACCCTTCAGCAGAGGCTAATATGGGAGGAGGGACCCATGTCCATCTTCCTCAGACTTCTTGGAAGTTGGAAGCACTTTCATGTGAACATGGGGTTTGCCTGGGCCAGGATAACCCTTGATGACATGATACTCAGTGTAGGTAGGGCCTTCCAGATACTGGCCCTGAGCTGAATTGGGAGCACAGGTGGGGGCTGATGGAAGTGCTGATAATTCATTAAGGTTCTAAAGATGTCGTGCTGGAATGGAGGCTTAAAAATAAACAACATGGCCGGGCGTGGTGGCGCACGCCTTTAATCCTAGCACTTGGGAGGCAGAGGCGGGTGGATCTCTGTGAGTTCAAGGCCAGCCTGGTCTACAGAATGAGTTCTAGGACAGCCAGAGCTACAGGGAGACCCTTGTCTCAAAAAAAAAAAAAAAAAAAGATCTGGTTTGCTAACATTAAAGACATGATTAAGGGAATGGGAATAGATGGGATGGTTTTTGGTTTTGGATTTTTTTGGGGGGGTCATTTTGAGACAGGGTCTCCCTGTACCCCTGGCTGGCCTCATAGATCTGCCTGCCTCTGCTTCCCAAGTGCTAGTACTAAAGGCACATACCCCCATACCCAGCTGGAATTTACATTTTTAAACTAAGATGCAACATAAACTAGAAATAACACAAACTATCTTCTTGACATAAGAAATGTTTGAGGAATCCAGGGTTCCAGAGAGTATTGTAACACCCAACGTGTGTAATGAACTATGCTTTGCTAAACACCAAACCCGTGTGAACTACACTCATGGCCAGATGGCTTCTGAAAGGCTAATGAAAGCTGACGATGGCATTGGTGCATGCTCAAGTTCAGCTTTGGAAGGAATGCCTGTGACAAACCTCTGTCCCTAGTCTCAGGGTTTAGCTCCTTTGAGGTATTGTTTTGGAGCTGGTATGAGGACACTTGACACCAAGCAGGACACAGTACTAAACAGTGTCCACGTAGCCTACCACCAACAGTCCAGGTGGGAACAGTGGTTCCTGTTCTGATTAATTTGATTGTTATGCAAGTTAGTAGACTCTTGGGCAAGAGACTTGTCTTGTGACTGTAGACTCTATCTGATAAGAGGAACAGACCAAGGTTAGGATATTGTCTATTTGTTTTATAATAGACTTTCAGGGTTGGGGAAGCAGAAGGATGTAGCTCAATGGTAAAACACATACTTATCAGGGCCGGAGAGATGGCCTAGTGGTTAAGAGTGCAACTGCCCTTGCAGAGGACCTGGGTTCGGTCCCCAGCACCCACATGGCGGCTGAGAACCATCTTTAACTCCAGTTCCAGAGGAATCCGACACCCTCTTCTGACCTCCTCAGCATTGCATGACATGGGTGCACAAACCTACATGCAGACAGTACATTCATAAACATAAAAAAATAAATAAAATTTAAAAAAAAACAAAGAAAAACACATACTTATCATGTTCAAAGCTCTGGGTTCAATCTCCAGAACCCTGAAAGAAAGAAAGCAATCAATCAATAAATAATTGCATAACCGAGTTTTACTTTACCTTGACTACGGTTCAGAGACTGAACATTGTCCTCGGCTTGCATTTTGCCTCTCAGGTGGCCTGTCTTCCCTATATAATTCCAGATATCATTTTACAGATAGGCCATGGTATTTTGTAGAAAACAGCATAACCTTTTATCTGGAACCTTTTTAAAACGTTTAAGGAATTGAACATTGGGAAATCCTTCTGCACTAAAGGACAGAATGCTGTCTCTAAGTTTGGCTCCTTATGTGATAGATAAATCATCATACAATCAGTTATATTCAGTCACATTCATAGAGTTACAGCCTCACTAACCTCACTATGGTTGGACATGTGTCATCATGTCCAAGATGGCAAGGGAGTGATGTTTCTGTTCCATTGTACTGCCAACCTTTCTATGCTAATCAGATGCTACGTGTCTGTTGGCTCAGGACCTGTATATAGCAGAGATACAGCCTTCAGAGACACCGTGGTTTCAAGTCTGCGTGCCCAAAGAAGAATCATATCATGAAATCCCTCTCTAAACTGAGGCCACTATTGCTTCTACAAGCCTACCAAAAGTATAAAGAGAATAATCTAGATTGAACTCAAGGCTGTCTAGAAAGGCGACTAAGGAAGCTGTTCAGATGGGAATATTTCTGTTATGCTTGACAAGGCTTAGCTTATTTTTCCAGTTATAATTAAACCAGTAACTTTTAAAATAGGTGATTCATAGCGAGGCAGATTAGCCGGGTGCTTCCCTGATTTACTCTCTAAAGAAATTTACTAGAAACCCCAAGACTCACCTTAATCCAGAAAGAAAACATCACTAATGACTAAAACCAGAGATAATTTTTGAAAGGTTCCATTTAGCTATTGAACGAGGTACTCGTCAAATACAAACTCACTTTTCTCTGCACATGGCTTAACCTGAAGTGTATTTTCCTTATTATGAATATTCTTGGAGTCTTGTACATCAAAACATTATTTTGTGGTTCCTAAATGGGATTTTTCAGCTGTGAAATGAAATTTAATGCCCTGTTATAGTCAAGTTGAACCTTATAGCACATGAACCATGTGAAGAGTATCCTGAAGTAGTAAAAACATGAAATGGCTTTTATTCCAATTTAGTAGTGTTCAGTTCCTCCATGGGTGAGGCTATAATTTTTCATTTACTTACTTGGATTTTATGCGTACCCTGTTTGCTTGCGTGTATGCACGTGTACCGTGTGCATGCAATGCCCACAGAGGCTAACAGAAGATGTCAGAGCTCCTGAAATTAGAGTTACAATGGTTGTTAGCCACCAAATGGGTGCTGGGAATGGAAGTGTGGTTTCCTGCAAGAGCAGTCAGAGCTCTTCACAGCTGAGCCATCTCTCTAGGCTCTACTTTATTTTTCTTAAGTAGTATTTTTACACATGTATACAGTGTATCACAGTCATGTCTGCCCTCACTTCCTCCAAGACCCCCCTCCCCCAAACATCTCCCTCCCAATTTCATGGCCCTTTTTTCTTTTTCTTTTTTTTTTTTTTTTTTTGAGACAGGGTCTCCCTGCAACTCCAGCTGTCCTTGAACTCACTCTGTAGACCAGGCTGGCCTTGAACTCACAGAGATCCATCTACCTTTGCCTCCCAAGTGCTGGGATCAAAGGCTTGTGTCACCATGCCTGGCTTCATGTCCCTTTTTTTTAAACACAACTAAGTGGAATTAGTGCTGCCCACGTGTGCATGGGTGGGACTCAAACACTGGGGGCCTGGGAAGACTACCAGTGGCCACCAAAGAAGAGTGACTCTCCCCCCCGCCCAGCAGCCATCAACTCTGTATGTGTGTCTGTCTGTCTGTCTGTCTGTCTGTCTGTGTCTGTGTGTATATGTCATTGTGCACATGTATAGATCAGAGAACGATTAGTGGGATTGGTTCTCTCCTTCTATCATGTGGGTCCTGGAAATCAAACTCAGGTCAGTTTTCTTGATAGCAGGTGCCTCTACCCACTGCACCATCTTGCCAGCCTAAGGCTGTAATTCCTACTTATTCTTTGAATATTTTATACATGTAGACAGTGTACCATGGTCATATCCACCTTCACATCTTCCCTCCAAACTTTAGATAATGAGATTTTCTAAGTTTTTTCTTTTTGAGCAAATCAAACTAAGTAGACATTTCTCAAATTATTTCCAATCTTGTTCTTTCTGATTATATGCTGCTCTTTTATGATTTACAGAACTGCCATTTTATTATTGTATATTCATCGAATTAATGACTTTCATTGTAATATTTTCATTCATATAAATACTGTTTTGATCATATTCACCCCCATGTCCCTCCCATGTACCTTTCCCCCTCTTGCTGGTCCTTTTCCTCTTCCCAAATAGTTCCTCTCCTACTTTCATGTTAGTGTATGTGTATGTGAGCCTGCATACATCTGTATGTATATGTGTATAATCTAGATTCCAGATATGGAAGGAGAGCTACACACAGTGTTTGTTGTTTGAGTCTGGCTCATTCACTTAACATGATGATCTCCAGTTCTATCCAAGTTTTGTACATATGACATAATTTTACTCTTTATAGCTGAAACATGGCCATATTGCATATTATGCATATAGACACACTGCATTTTTCTTTATGTTCATCTCTTGCTGCACAGAATGTGGTTCGTATCTTGGCTATTGTAAACAGTGCCATGGTGAACTTGGATATGCAGATATTTCTGTTGTATGTTGACTTAGATTCCTTCAAATATCTGCCCCGGAGCAGTTTGCCTGAACACACAGTATTCTAGTTTGCCTTCTCTAGTGCTGGGATAAAAAGTTGACAGAAACCAAATTGGGGAGAAAAGTGTTTATTTCAGGTTACAACTTCCAGGTCACAGTCTATCATTGAAGGAAGTCAGGACAGGAACTCAAGCAGAGACCACAGAGGAAAGCTGCTTACTAGCTTGCTTCCCCTGGCTTGCTCAATTACTTTTGTTCTATAGCCTGGGCTCACCTGCTCAGGGATAGCACCACCCACGATGGGCTGGGACCTCCTCAATCAGTGATCAAGGAAATGGCCCCCAGACATACCCACAGGCCAATCCGTTAGAGGAAATTTCCACTCGAGGTTGAGGCTTGCTCCTCCCAGCGACTCTGGTTTGTGTTAACTTGACAAAAATTAAGCAGCCTTTTGAAGACTCTCCATACTGTTTTCACTGTGGATACCTTATTTTTATATCCTGCTGACAGTGGATAGGGGTTCCTTCCCACCCACACTCCCCCGTATCTTTGTCAGGAGTTGTCTTCTGTACTGACTGATATGAGATTGAATTGCAAAGTTGTTTTATTTCATTTTCTCTAATGGCTAAGGTTATACAACATTGTTTCATGTATTTCTTTGTCATCTGTACTTATTTTGAGAACTGACACAGACATCATTTTTAGTATAATAAAAGATCACAAGAAAGTATATCATGTTTTACAGTGACAGAAAATATTGATAAAAATTCATTCAGGGGCCTGCTAGATAGCTAAGCAAGAAAAGGCACTTCTCACCAAGTCTGGTGGCCTGAGTTGGATCTTTGGTTTCCATATATGGAAGGAGAAACAACTCCCACAAATTGTCTTCTGACCTTCATGCACACTACGGCACATGAATGAATTAATGTGAAAATAGTTTTTAAATCCATTCAATTATAGGAACTAGGGTGGGTTTGATTCTTAAAACCAAAATAAATAAATAAATAAATAAATACTGCTAAGTTGTTTTTCTTGTTTGTTTGGTTTCTTTTGTTTGTATGGGGTGATTGGGTTTGGGTTTGGGTTTGAGTTTCAGTTTTGGTCTTGGGGATTTTTCTGAGAAAAGGTCTCCCTGTAGCCCCAGCTGGCCTGGAACTCAGCATGTAGACCAGGATGGCCTTGATCTCACAGAGATCTGCCTGCCTCTACATCCAGGGTGGTGGGATTAAAGGTCTAGCCACCATCCCTGGCTGTAGTGTATGTGATGCTGCTCTGTTTCTGTACAGCAGTTGAAATTTTGACATTTCTAAAAGTCATCAATATAATTTGAGCAGCAGCGATTTTTTTTCAACACTATAGCAATTTGAACCAGCACAAAACCTCAATGTCTATACGTCCTGTCATCTATTATATGACTCATATTTTACTGGGTATTTTTATTGATATTTGTGGATATATCCAGTGCATTCTGACTTGTAGCAATTTCTTGCCATACAGTATTCCACAATGATGTTTCCTGATGCTTTGGGGGAATTTCTACTCAATTCCTAAACTGTAATCACACAGATCAAAGGGAAGTGGGGTTGGAATATTCTAGAAGGTATTCACAAGATGGTTTAGTCCTGCAGAATATAAAGATTTAAAAGGAAAAGGGAGCTGGGTGTGGTGGCGCACGCCTTTAATCCTAGTGCTCTGGAGGCAGAGGCAGGCGGATCTTTGTGAGTTCAAGGCCAACCTGGTCTACAGAGCGAGTTCCAGGACAGCTGGGGCCACAGGGAGACCCTGTCTTGAAAAAGACAAAAAAAAAAAAAAAGAAAAGGGAGCCGGGCTGGAGAGATGGCCTAGTGGTTAAGAGCACCAACTGCTCTTGCAGAGGACCCGGGTTCGATTCCCAGTACCCACATGGCGGCTAAGAACTGTCTTTAAGCCAGGCGTGGTGGCACACGCCGTGTACTTCCAGGGCAACTCAGGAGGCCAGAGCAAAAGGCAAATCTTACGATGGAGTTCAAGGCCAGCCCTGGTCTACAGAATTGTGAGTTCCAGGGCCATGCTGGGCGCTATAGGGGGAGACCGGTCTTCAAAAACAAAAAAAGAAAAAAAAAAAACAAAAAAAATAAGGAGTTAAAGGAAAAGGGAACCTATGAAAGCCACAGAGGAAAGGAGAGCTAGCTGGAGGAGGGATGATAAGTAGAAGAAAGGAGTGATCTATAGCACTGCAGCTGAAAGCTAAGGCCCAGGGAGAAAAGGACTGAAGCTGGCCACCATTCTGGAAATTCCTGAGGTCTCTGGCCATGCTGCTTTTAGTAGTCAGAGAAAAGCCAGTCTCCAATGACTGAAGAAATAACAGGGAGGAAGGGAAACCCGACCCACAGACGACTCAATGGAGAACTGAATAGAAGAGGGGAGAAAAGAAATGGCTGTCAGAGGAGGGGACACGGTGAGGAAGGCACAGAGGTGGCCAGGCCTTGAACATGTTGCTAACTGGGGGGCGTGGGGTGGGGGGTGAAGGCAGAGTTTGTGGAGAGCTGCTGTAGGGACAAGGACCAAAGAGACAGGAAAGATGCAGCCAGATAAACTGAAAGTCATTTTTAGTAAACAGCATGCCTGGCTAGAGCGGTAACTTAGAACCAGTAAAATAGAAAATACCAAGTGTCCAGAACATAACCCAGAAACAAACAAGTGAAGGTTGCATCTTGTGTTTCTTGGTTGCTGTTGTAAAAAGAAAAGACAGCCATTCTTTTGTTCAATTAAAATGAAGATTAACTTTGCAGGCAAATTTAATTGAAGTTTCCCTTCCACTGTTCAGATAATGGATTTGTGCTTGGGACTGTTAACTTTGACAGAGAAATCAGCTCCACCGAAGTGAGCAGAGCCAGCTGGGAATAGGACGGATTAGCTCAAGAGGTTTGCTTTAAAAAGTGAGTGTTCAAATGGTCCCCGAGGCTTCGGACGGAGCACCGTGCTTCATGTTGGGGCCTGCTGCATTTCACCTTGCCGACTGGCACCTTTAGCTTTGTCGCAACAGTCTTTATCATTTTCTTGGTCTTGCATTATTTGCCCCAATGTTTTCTGTGAAAATCAGCATGTAGTTTTGTTTGCAGAAACTCATTTACTAACTAAAAGGAATAAAAGGGAAATTGTCGTGTCCATCTCTACAAGCACATTTCTACACCTCTCCAGGAGCTTTAACTACTGCTGATTAGTTCTTACTAGAGCCTGTAAGGATGTCATAGGGCAATAGCCATTGTTACTGGTGGACAAACTAAGGCAGGCATGAAGGCAGTACAGAAACCAGTGATTAGGACAGCAGATAGTCAGCATGATAATCCCATCAGGTTAATTCATACCCTTGGGCTCCTGACTGCCCCTCACATTGGGGAACTAACTTGGGGTGAAGGTCACTGTTCACAGTCGTGCTTCCAAAGTCAAGTCAAAACTAGCACACATAAGAACTAAAGGGAAAATCTAACAGACATGAAAATATTTTGAGCCCCTCTTTGGTTCAGACTGTGGCAGCATGCCAACTGCAGGGAGCCCATAGTTCTGGGTGAAATGCTTCACTGGAATTGCAACAGTTGCATCCCCAGCCCTGGACTCCAGAAGACACTGTCACCATGGTGACAGGACAGTACAGTATCCTCCCCTGCCTGGTGAAAAAGGGAGAATCTAATCTGAAATTAATTGTGAAACTTATTGCCAACTCAGACCAGGTGTACAAAATGTAAATTTTCAATGCTGACAGTATTCAAACCCTTCAGTTAATGATGCATAAACGTGTTTGCTTAATCAAAAACTGTAGTTTGAGGCCATCCCGAAGCTAGCATTTGCTTGTGTTGTTGTCATCTTGGTTCTTTTATAGTTATGCCATTATAGTAAGTTTCCTCTAAGTTACCTATAAAGATTCAAATCTTTGCAATAATGTTGAGCTTTTTTGCTTTCTAAGAAAGGACAATTACTCTTTATAATGTTTCCACACACTGTTTTCTGTTGTACAACTTTCTCAGTACATATAGACTGTTGCAAGAAGCTGAAGATGAAGCTTTAATGTCAATGATAGTGTGTTATACACTGTCCCCAGGAAAATGTGTAGAATTTGGTTTTAGCTCCTGAACTTTACAAGAGGGCACACTTCAATCTTACTTAATTCCAATAATAATGGTGCTAAAGGAAATTCTGGTAGAGTGACAATACTCTAATAGACACCTAAGAGAGTGATGCTGAGTACTCTGTACCATTCATCTTCATCCTGTGAGGTGGGTTGATATTTGTTTTCTCCCCACTTTACCTAAACAGTAACTGGATCTTGGGGTGGAGACAAGGCTACAGCTTATAAGTGAGGCTGAGGATTCCTTCTTGGATCTTTCTGATTCCAAATTCCATATACTAAAGACATACTAAGACACATCTTGAGCAATGTAGATGGTACACTTAACAATTTGAGTGATCTCATATGAACCTCATGACACTGCTGGATTGAACATGCTTATTGGTATGCTTGAGTCTTTCTAGCTTACTGGAATCTGGTCTGTATGGGTCACACTTGGAATTCTGGGGAGCCGTTAAAAAGTCAGAAGTAGAAAGTGATTTATGGAATGAGCCCCTTAAATTCCTCAGATAACCCTGCTGTTGATCTGTAGCATGCTCTCTAGACTTCTAGCTGTATAAGACCTGTCCTATTTGACCATCTTTCCTCTTAAGAATTATAGAGCTGTCTCCTGTAAAAAGGCTATGACATGAAAATGTAGCTATACACTGAAACTGTTTGAAATTGGGGTGGATGTCGTGGCTTTGTTCCGCCCTTTTGAGGAAGATATGTACTTTAGAGGTGTGTTTTCTTAAGGGGGGGATAGAGGAGATGGAAACTGCCCAACATAGCAAACAAGAATCACAAACAGGCCTCTGCCCTTTCCCTCTATAGAAGCCTTCAGGATAGTAGAGAATCCCACTCCCCCCCTACACCTCCCCTCCAGAGAGCAAGAAGCAGTGCTTTTTGATTCAGGTCAGAAAAATCAAGCTTTTCAGACTTGATACTGGGTTCTCACACAGCAAACATGGAAGTTTCCCCCAGTCCTATCTATAAGTGGGAAGAAACAGAGAGTCAGATGTGTTTATAGCTCTGCGGGCAAGAGACAAACTTAAGTATATTGGAGTAGGTTTTGAGAATGGCTGTTACCATCTTTAAAAGTGAAACATCGCTTCTGACCTCCGCGGCATTGCACGACACGGGTGCACAGACCTGCATGCAGACAGTACATTGATACACATACAGAAATAAATAAAATAAAATAAAATAAAATAAAAAAGTGAAACATCGGGAATCTGGAGAGATGGCTCAGCAGTTAAGAGCACTGGCTACTCTTGCAAAAGACCTGAGTTCAATTCCCAGCATGCACATAGTGACTAACAACCTTGCATAACTTTCCAGGGGATCCACTTCATCTTCTGACCTCCACGGGCACTTTATGACATGGGTGCACTTACACACATTCAGGCAATATACTCATGCACATAAAATTTTTTAAAAATTAAGAAGTGAAACATTGTATGACTTTAAAAAAAGAGAAAGAAGTAGGCATGTCATGGTTGTATTTTATTATGCAGAATCCAAGCACAAACTTGTGCAAATAGAATAGCATAAAGAACCAGGCGACCATCCGGCGCTGTCATGGCTGCTTTGCTGCACTCTCAGAACTTACCTGCAATGTTATTTGAAGCAAATACAGCTGTCCTTCAGTATTCACAGGACATGGGCTCCAGACCCTGTCACCTGAAAATACCAAATTCATACATAGTTGCTCAAGTCCTGTGTGTAAAATGATGTAGTATGTGCCTAGAATATGCACACATCTCTTTTTTCTTATTTTATTTTAAATTATTTGGAGATAGGCTCTCACTGTGTAGCCCAGGTTGGCCTTGTACTCTTTTTCTTTTAAAAATATTTTTATTTATTTTTTCACGATGTCACATGTATATGACGTATCTTAATCATATCCACTCCCAACTTCCCTCCCACCCCCCAGACATACCACTCTCCCACCCTCACGTCCTTTTCCTTTTTTACAACAACTTGCTGAGTCCAGTTAATACTGCCCACACGTGTGGGCTTATCCACCAGAACATAGGCAACCTGCCAGCGGCCACACTTCTAAAGGAAAATGGCTCTCCCTCGCTTCACTGCTAACAGCGGTCCTTGTGAGCCCCTCTCCATCCATGCTGGAATGTTGGCTGGCTGGATCTGCACGCCTGCTCATCCTCTGCCTCTTCTCTTCTTTGCTCCCTCTTTCTCCATGTTCCCTGAGCCTTGGGGAGCAGGGCAAGCAGGGGATATAGGCGTCCCGTTTATGATCCTCGTTCATAGTCACTTGTCCTCAGTACTTTGGCCAGCTTCTGCATGGACTGCTGCCCACTAGAGGAAAAAGCTTCTCTGAACAAGGTTGAGAGCAGCGTAGTCTATGGCTGTCCTAGTTTGCTTCTCCATTGCTGTGGTAAACCACTGACCAAAAGCACTCTGGGAGAGAACAGGCCTTATTTGGCCTCCGGGTTATAGTCCATCACCAAGGGAAGCCAACGCAGGTACCAAAACAGCAGAGACTGCTTACTGGGTGGCTTCCCAGCCTTAGTTCAGCTACCTTTCTCATGTACCCAGGCCCACTGCCTAGGGATGGCGCCAGCCACAGTGGGGCTGTGCCCTCCTGCGTCAATTAGTAATCAAGAAAATACCCCCCCCAAACACACACACACACACACACACACACACACCCCTGCAGGCCAGCCTGCTGGAGGAAATCCCTCTCCCCAGCTGTGTCAAGTTGCCAACCAAGATTAGCCATCACAATGGGTATAAACATAAATATGTAGAAGTGAGTGTAATTCAGCAAAACTACAGTAGCGTGCCCCAGCTCCAACTCGTGCCCTTTCCAGCCATGGGCTTTTGAGCAGATACACAGTCCTGAGCATGAAATCCCTTTTGTAGAGCAGGCCTTAAATCCAATCAGGAAGCAGTTGGTTGCCTCCATAACAATCATGTGACTATTACACCAGTGTGCGTGCTGTCTCTGACAGGTTAGAGTGGTAGTTTGCAGCTTCCCCTGCTGGGGTAGACTATTGATGACTTTTTTCTCCAATGATCTGCTTAGCACTTTTGAGCACTAAGAAGCTAGCCAGCAAAGAAGTTTTTGGGTCTGTTCCAGCTTGATTTCTCTATGTCCTGTAACCAAAATATGTTGTATCTTCAGCAATAGGGACTTACCATCTAGTTATGGTGGGTAACCAACCAAGAATAATTGAATGAATTCTTGATCCTCCTGCCTCAGGCTCCTAATTACTAGGATTGTATGCATACCTGGCCTCCATTATATATCAAACCTTCCTATATTATTTATATCACCAAATGTGATGTAAATCCTATGTAAATAGTTGCTATGCTGTATTAAGTAATAATAACAAGAAAAAAACATATGTACATGTTCAGTACAAATACAATTTTTAAAATATTTTCAGTATAGGGCTGGTTGAATTCACAGATGCAGGACTGCGGTACGAAGGCTGAATTGACTAGAACCGTGTCATTTCATTTCTGTGCATGTCAGTCTGTATCTCTAAGCTAGATAATATCACCTGGAAAGTGTTCATATTATGGTCTTTTAACTGATTTTAAAAGTCAGTACCCAAAAAAGATCCACATTTTGCAAAGCTTTGTTTAAAATATACCAGCAAGATAAGGCCAGGAATATAGCTCATTAAAGTACCAGCCTAGCATACCTGAGGTCCTGGATTCAGTCCCCAGAACTGCAAAAAATAAAAGTATAAAGTTAAAAATCAACAAGCTCCCCTTCCATTTCTCCCCCCTCCTTGCTACTTAGCTACTGAAGAAATGCTTTCTCATAATTGCCTTGTGTTGAGATCCCTCGGCCCAATGTAATGCAGTCTCCCAGAAAATTGGAAATTAGATATAAATATTTGGCTTCCTGTATTCCTTCTCTCTTTCTTTCTCCCTCCCTCTCTCCCTCCCTCCCTTCCTGCTTCCTTCCTTCCTTTCCTCCCATCACCCTTTTCTGCTTATCTTTTAGCTACTGTGACATTCTTAAGCCTCTTAACACTAATAAATTCCATTTTAATGCAAAGATAATATTAGTAATCCTTCAGTGTAAGCTGGTTTCTCTGCCCAAAGCTATATTTCCAAGTGCTTAGGGATATATTCACTCACGTAACAATTCTTTTTTATTTTATTTATTTATTTATTTATTTATTTATTTATTTATTTATTTATTATGTGTATGAATGTACTGTCCACATGTAGGTCTGTGCACCCGTGTCATGCAATGCCGCGGAGGTCAGAAGAGGGTCTCGGATTCCCCTGGAACTGGAGTTCTCCTGGAATTGGAGTTACAGATGGTTCTCAGCTGCCATGTGGGTGCTGGGGACCGAACCCAGGTCCTCTGCAAGAGCAATCGGTGCTCTTAACCGCTAGGCCCTCTCCAGCCCCCTATAGGGGAAAATTTTGCAAGGGCTATTTTATCCAGGTCTTCAAAGAATATGATTAAGATATCATATTTTAATTAAAAACATAGATAAGATACTTCCCTGGCAGGGGAGATTCCAAGATCACGAAGGTGGTTTTCCCAGGGTGAGGCTCATCCATTGCACTCCGGATGTGCTGACCCCTGCAGTTTCCCCAAATGTGGGAAACTCAACTGCATAATTTGTGGTAGTGGGACCCTGAAAAACAAAATAGATAAGAAAGGAAAACTTAGTGTTATTTATTGAGGGTTCAAATCTAAGTTCTTGGCTACGGGATCTCACCGTTGTGTGGTAGTGACAAAGAATCCTATCAACTTTGCACACTTTGTGAAATGTTCCTTCCTTCTTGGGTGTGTGAAAACGTGTAAGCATGAAACATATGTGTATCAGCTTTCAGCCATTTGTAGCAGGAAAAAATTAGTTCAAGGCATGGAAAGCTTCAGGATGTGGCTGGGGCTGGTTTCCTTTCCCCTCTGCCCTGGCCAGCAACAAGGTCCTTTGTCAAGCAGTAGTGGAAGGGAAGGAATCACACTGTGGAATCAAGTGTGGACTTGTGAGCTGTTCCCAGGACTGCAGGCTTGTGTGTGTGACAAGTGCTTGCCTCTGGCTGACCTGTGGTCTATATTGATGTCTTCTGATTTTTGAATGTGTATAAAATAAGTACTCATGTTACTGTGGTACACTGAAAATTACCATTCAAGCTCTACCATCATGCAAGGCTTTAACAATAGATACTAAAATAGCATTGGTATCTTGCGTATTCGGGGTTAAGTGTATATTTCATGGTTGAAATGAAAATTTCCAGTGTGAAAAGGGGTCATAAAATTGATAGTGGATATTGAACAACATTATAAATGTGCTTAATGACTCTGAATTATCCACTTAAAATGGTTAAAATGGTAAATCGATCTAAATTTTGCTACAGTAGAACATTTTTTTAAATTGTTAACTTACATCAAACATTTGCACACAGAATAGACAGCCTCACATCTGAAGAACTTGTCCACCCCTAGCCTAGCACTTGTGTTAATGTGGTACAGGCTTGGCCAGAACCAAGACCTGCTCTGCCCTGTGACATTTAAGTGTTGAGGGGTTGCTGTGTGTCTGGGGCTTCCTGAAAAGTAGGAGTGGAACATGGGACATCATTCATGCACATGTCCCTGTGCAGCTTGCCGCTACATCGTGACATGGCCTTACACCATGGCAAATGCTGTCATAGGAAAACCGCGTGGGGCTTTGCAGGCCATAAGTGGCAGTGCTGAGCTGGCATTGTAGGCAGCCTCAAAAAGACTTCCCTGAGAGAGTCCTGATAGGACTGAGGTTTGAATGAGTGAGCAGTGATGACACACAGAGACCACTGACCACATTCCCTCCCCAGACTTCCCAAAGGCACGCACCACCTGCTCTTCAGGCCTTTCTCCAGAGCACACACCATGATCCCTCCATCCCACAGAGTGATGGAGAAAGAAAACACCAAGTAGAAAAATACTCATCTCACATTTGTTTCAAAGATCTTTGGGGGACCTGGTGCCTCTGGCTTTCACTCCTTTCATTTTAATTTTTGTATCTCAGTTGGTTTTGTATCTCGGTTTTACATTACTTTCAAAAAATACCATTATAACCTTCATAGACAAGAAACACTTTCCAGGGCTGGAGTGATGGCTCAGCAGTTAAAAGCACTGTCTGCTTTTGCAGAGGACCCACGTTTGATTTCCAGCACCCACATGGTGGCTAACAACTGTTTGTAACTCCAGTTCCAGGGGAACCTACATCCTCTTCTGACCTCCACAGGCATTGCATGAGACAAATGCACTTACATACATGCACGTATGTAAGTGTATGCATACATACATACATACATACATACATTCATACACATAAAATAAAAATAATAAAATATTTTTTAAAAGAAACATTTTCCAGTTTGGGAAATTTGTGTGGTAAATCAAATCTATTTTTCCTTTATTACTATATTTTGTGATTGATGGGTTTTCTGCAGAACAGCCAGTGCTCTTAACCACTGAGCCATCTTTCCAGCCCCTTCTTTATTATTTTTTTATCTCACCTTTGTTTTTTTGGTCTTTTCGAGACAGGGTCTCCCTGTAGCCCCAGCTGTCCTGGACCTTACTCTATAGACCAGGCTGGCCTTTGCCCCACAAGTGCTAGGATTAAAGGCGTGCACCACCACACCCAGCTCTAACCTATGTTTTTATATCCACTCACCCACTTGTGTTTTCTAGACCATATTCTTTGAAGAGAAAAGGCTTACTAGCCAGGAAGAACACAGTCTCTCTTTAGTTTAGATGCATACGAGTTTCGACACTGTATATTCTACAAATGAGAGAAGCAGTTGATTCATAAGTCTCCCGAGGAAACATCTGGTGTGAGGGATGAAATTACCATGGTAGTTCCTGTAATGCCAACACTCAAGAGACCGAGGCCGGAAGGTTGCCACACGTTTGAGGCCAGCTGGAGTGGGGATGAGGCTCGCATTGGCCTTAGATACATGCCATGTTTGTCCATAGAGAAGACTGGAGAAGTGAGACAGTCAGGGGTCTGTGTGGTCAACTGAATGGAAACAGACTCTTTCTAGGGCATTTATACTGGCCAAAGGCAAATTGGGTGTGTGTGCGCACGCATGCACGCGCGCACACACATACACACACAACACACACACACACGCACACACACAGAGACATTAAAAAAAAAACCCTAAAATATAAAAAAAAGAATTGTGGCAGAAAGCTGAAATGCTGCATGTGAAGGTCAGACTAGCAGACTAGGGAGAGTTTTTAACTTATTGTAAAACTGGCACCTCTTTATTCTGTAAAGGGAGACATGAATGAGAATGTTGTAATGGTAATTATATTTCTTTGATAATGCTTTAAAGTCTTGATAGTTACTTTTGTATATATTCTTTTTCTTTGTAGGAAAAGCCATTGACAAAATCTCTACAGCGTGGAGAAGACCCCCAGTTCGATCAAGTATGTAACATGCTGTACTTGTTATGTCTTTCTGTTTATTCCAAAAATACACAAAATGATGGCCAGAGATGTAATTCATTGGAAGAGTGCTTGCCTAACATGAGCAAGGCCCTGCTGTTTAACGTAGCTCTGGGTTGAGGGAAGAGAGCCAAGGTGCACAGGAGGCGAGCATGGACGCAGGGTACCCAGTGTTGGAGTGAGGAACTTGGGCTTTTTATGCTGGCCTCCAGCATTCATCTCTGGGTTTTAGAGACTGTAGATGCATTTTTATTTGAATTAGAAAGAACTGGAAGATGTAAGAACAGTATAAGTAAGCCCTCAGTTGTCATCTAAATCTTTGTGTACCAAAATTAGACACAGAGAAAAGATAACTTATAGGGAATTCCATTAAAAATTTGAGAGTCCTCTGAATAAATTATACTCTGTGATGACCAAGTCTCTGCACTCATTATATTTTTATCCAAATGTTTGGATGCTTACCATTTGCTGGATGTACTAACAGACACTAGTGACATAAAATCTAAGGTATGTTTTACCCT
Organism: Rhizomys pruinosus; assembly: GCA_009823505.1. Taxonomy (NCBI): domain Eukaryota; kingdom Metazoa; phylum Chordata; class Mammalia; order Rodentia; family Spalacidae; genus Rhizomys; species Rhizomys pruinosus. Next base: position 1,393,748 of record VZQC01014625.1, on the reverse strand, counting down.
TTCGTGGACTCAATCCTGGGCTGGAGCTGGAGCTCAGTGACTGAATGCTTGCATGGTCAAGGCCCTGGTTAGACCCATAGCACCAAAAAGAAAGGAATGAAGGATAATTTATAGTTCTGCCAGGCTTCATGGCACACACCTGCAATCCTGGCAAGAGGTACCCTTGGAATGAAACCCTTTCATTAAAAATTAGAAAATGGGGCTGGAGAAATATCTCAGCAGTTAAGAGAACTGCCTGTTCTTGCAGAGGACCCAGATTCAATTTCCAGCACCCACTTGGGTGCCTAACAACTGTACATGACTCCAGTTTCAAGGAATCCAACACCCACTTATGCCCTCCATGGATATTACGTGACACAAGTGCACTTACATACATGCAGGCATAACACTCATGTACATTAAATAAATCAATCAAAAGTTTTAAAAAATAAAAATAAGCCAGGTGTGATGATGTACATCTTTAATCCCAGCACTCAGGAGGCAGAGGCAGGCAGATCTCTGAGTTCAAGGCTACCCTGGTCTATGTAGTGAGTTCCAGAACCACTGGGGCTACAGGGAGAACTTGTCTCAAAAACAAATAAATAAAATAAAATAAAATAAAAATAAGTAAATAAAAAATAGAAAACAAAAGGCCAGGTATAGTTGTATGGTCTTACCAACCCCAGAATTGAGAGGGCAGAGGCACGTAGATCTTTCTGAGTTCAAGGTCAGTCTAGTTTACATAGGGAGTTCCAGGCCAGTCAGGGCTACATAGTAAGACCTTGTCTCAACAAAAAGGAAAAGAATAAGAGCTGCAAATACAGCTCAGTAGTAGATCATTTGCCTAGTATGTGTGTAGTCCTAGATTCAGTCCTCAGTACTGACAAGAGAAAGAGAGAGAGAGAGAGAGAGAGAGAGAGAGAGAGAGAGAGGAAGAACTTGTGCTCTAATTGAGAAAAGAATAGGTAAACAAAACAATTTAAGACAAATAAATGCACAGAAAGTCAGGACTTGTGGCAATACTGTGCAGTCCCACATTACAGCTATGCCTGAATAAAGACAGTCTGACTCAGCATCCATTTTAGCCAAGAGGAGACCCAAACTGCTCTGAGCATCTTCAGATTACTCTGAGAACTATGCTTCCAAAGGCCTTACTCTTTCTTTTATTGAAACATATATCCAGCATGAAATGGGGAAGTAAAAGCGAATTCTTGTCAGACCTAGGAAACACACACACACAACAACAAAGAGATATTATCATTTAATCCAACTTATTGTTTGTAGCACAAACAGGATATAATATTTGGTGCTTCCAATAAATGTCCTCTTTTTGCAGCCCTTGATATGTAAAACATACACTCACATGCATGCATTATTTTGGGTCAAGGGCAAGGAAGGGTTATGAGGGATTACGGTCATATTCTCAGGTCACAAGAGGATCACAAGGCTCGGTGAGTTTGTTTACATTATAAACAAGCTAAGATATGGTTAACTTTTTGGTTGCAAGGTTAAACATTTAAAAGTCATTTGTCCAGAGCATGTCTGTATTGTAAAAGTCATTATCATAAGGGCTAATAAAAAGGCATTCAACCCCAGATCAAAAGTAATCAGGACCTGAGAGCCTCATCCTGTAACTTCAGAAGGACTTGTATGCACATTAAGAATGTTGTACAAGTATGCACATTAAGAATGTTGTACCAAGGGCTGAAGAGATAGCTCAGCAGTTAATAGCACCGACTGCTCTTGCAGAGGACCTGGGTTCAATTCCCAGCACCCACGTGGCAGCTAAGAACTGTCTTTAAGCCAAGCATGGAGGCGCATGCCTTATGATCCTAGCACTCAAGAGGCAGAATCAGGCGGATCTCTGTGAGTTCAAGGCCAGCCTGGTCTACAAAGTGAGCTCCAGGCCAGCTGGGACTAAAGGGAGACCCTGTCTCAAAAATACCAAATAAATAAATAAATAAATAGAATGTTGTACAGTGGGACATCAAAGGAAACTGGACATGTGTTTGTGGTGCTTTCCAAACATCTGCAGGAGCTGACACAGAGAACAACATGTCTTCAAAAATTTCAGCCAGCGTCCGAGGAAAGACGCTGCTAAATGCCCCGTGACCTAACACACTCTACGGAGCTGATGGTCTGTAAGTGCCACATAAAAAGAATAGGCCTTTTCAGGGCTTCATGCTTTCCTTCAGTGTGCTACACAGGGGAGATATTTCATCACCTTCGCCCTTCTACCTTGTGAAGACACAGTACTCAAGGTGCTATCTTGGAAGCAGAGACCAAACAATGAGCTTTCCTCATCCTAACCATGGACTTTCCATTCTCAAAGACCATGAGAAATAAATTTCTGTTCTTTACAAATTTTCCAGACTTGGGTATTTTGTTATAATGGCACAAAACCAACTAAGAGGGCCTTTCATCCAATAAATTGTGAGCACTTTGATTCCTTTGACAAACCCACGAAGATGTCAAGGTCCTTGGATATTAAACTTTCAAATTACATAAATCTTCTTATTCTGAATCTACATAGTAGGATTTTAATCTGGATTCCCATGGAGACTTGTTTATAGGAAAATCACACGCTAAAGATGATAGAGTTGTGAAGACACTGTTGACTATAGTGTTATTACAAATAATACAGATGATGTTTATGTAGTACATTTCATAAGACACTGGGCTAAGTACCTTTAAACAGTGCAGCTGGTCCCCTGAAAAGATGTAAGCATCAATTTCTTCCTCTTAAATGTCACTAATGTGAAAGGTGGAGTTAGAGAACTGGGCCTCTCCCTTCCACTGCCTCATCTGGAGGACCCATCTTCACTCCTTCACCAGCCCTTCATTGGCTTTCTTCTTACTAGAAATAGAATCCAATAATAATAAATCACAATAATTTTGCAGTGAAGCCATTTCTCATGGTATCTCAGTCCAATAGCTAGCTCTAAGATGCCATTATGGGGGCTGGAGAGATAGCTCAATGGTTAAGAGCACCACTGCTCTTACAAAGGACCCGGGTTCGATTCCCAGCACCCACATGGCAGCTAAGAACCATGTTTAACTCCAGTCCCAGGGGAATCTGATGCCCTCTTCTAACCTCCACGGAATTGCATGACATGGGTGCACCAACCTACATGCAGACAGTACACTCATACACATAAAATTTTTTTAAAAAGATATCACTATGGTTAGTTATATCATCTTCATCACCATTTACTCCTGATTGAAGGGCAATAAGTATCAAAGAAGTTATTGGGTGTTATATGACTAAAACCTGGAGCAGCCAAGACGGGGCTCTATAGATTCTTTTATTCCATACCTTGTTTGTTTCTGAAAACTAGCCTGATGAGAAATGAAGGATAAGTTTTCATCAGGCAGTAGACCTATCAGATATGATAGAGTCTGTTGTCAATGACAGCTAAGATAAAAATGGCTTGAACAAGATGGAAGTATAGAAGAAATCAGTCCAGGATTTTTTTCCCTTATATATTACTTATTTTTCTAAAGGTTTAAAATGGCTGCTGGAGCTCAGCCATAATGCCCACGTGCTAGGCAATAAACAGGAGAAGTGGAAAAAAACATAGGAGAAACAAACTATAACTTCTCATATTAAATACACCATTTCTGCTTGCATTCTGTTGCCCAGATCGTGTGCAGTGGCCACAATTACTTATAAAGAGATTAGAAAATTTTACTTTCCAAAATAAAAATGTAGGGTATTTTATAATTACAAAAGGAGTGAAAATTTATGTCTACATGCCCCATAAAACAAAAATTGTACAATTCTAGACTTTTTTCCTATTTTAGAGGGTAAAACTTCATATTTCCTTTTATATTTTTTATTGTTACAGTCCAAACTCTTGGTTTGATACTTCTCAACCTAATCTGCTATCTAATCCTGAATAGGAAAAGCCTAGAGAAAAGCTCTGTTCTTTCAGAATGAACAAGTTGTCTAAAGAGGATCTAAGTTTTAAACCTTTCATTTATTTGTTATTTATTTACATGTGCATTCAAGCATGTGGAGTGCCGAGGAGAACGTGTGGGAGTCAGATGTCACCTTATACCATGTGGGCTCCGGAGACCTAACTCAGGCTTGATTGCAGGCACATTTACCTACTGAGCCATGTCACCTGCTCTAAACAGGATTTTTTTAAGTTTAGTGTTTATTTTCCATGGGGAAAAATCATTAGGAAACTAAGAATTTGTGCCTCTCATTCCCAGAATTTCATTCTTCACAAATTTTACAAATATAAATTTAACCTTTTCTTACAAAGGCCTTGAATATTAGCCCAGCCTATAGAAACATGGAAGAAGAGACTTGGACCTGCCCTTGAAGCAGCCCCTGTCTAGTGGAAAAGAGAAATAAAAACCTGGATCTCTGTGAGTTCAACGCCAGTCTGGTCTACAGAGTGAGTTCCAGGACAGCCAGAGCTACAGGGAGACCCTGTCTCAAAAAGGCAGAAAACAAAACAAAACCCCTGTAATTAGATGAATGACAGGTACAAGCCACTGAGGAAGGTTCCATGGCCCAATCCAGTGAGGTGGAGCCAAAGGCCAGCAAGCTCTGTGCTGTCCTGGGGAGCCAGGAAGGGCTTCATGGAGCACGCAGGACACTTGCAGGGCTGAGGACCATGGCTTCCACACCCACTAGTGAGAGAGTTCTATGAGGAAGGAAAATCATAAAAGTAAACCAATTCCCAGCAACATAAAGATGCATGCTGACGCTGACTTCTCCTAAATGGCTGAATTAACTGTCAGGGCTTAGTAAGTAAAATGAATGAAAACAAAGTCAACGTAGCAAATATTTATTGACGAGGGCAGAGAGAAGAGCTACGTGTGACAAAGATGTAAATATAGCTTCCTTAAGAACCCAGGTCATCAGGAATATGACCTACATTCTACAAACTTCTGGTCCAGAAAAAGATTGACCTCAGCTCAAATGCATGAGAAACGCCACCTCTTTGTTTCTGAAAATGAATGTTTTCGGATTTGAGGGCCAACTGCCTAAGGGGAAATGCTTGCAGGACCACGAAGCAACAGAACCAGGAGGATTTTCCCAAGAATTGATGGTGAGGAAGACAGGAAATTTCAAAAGAAATCCATATTTTATGCAAAGGCTCTGTACCCCAAAATGACATTATATATTATCTTCGGGGACTGATACATAAATCTACTTAATTGGAACAGAAAACATGTGTTGTTATATCTTCAAAATGAACAAAATTATGACTCATAGATAAAAATGAACACAGTAAAGATTTTATTTAACTATTAATGAGTAATGTTGCAATTAACTCAGAAGAAAATCTAGACAGACATGTTTATGAATCTAAATTCATTTGAAAGCAACACTGTGTTCTTTCATGTAGAAGGGGAACGTGTACTGAACTTTTTTTCTGGACAGCTTCTGCACATCTGTGCACAAGGATTCTTGGGCATTAACATCAGTAATCTACCATCTAAACAGTTGTAAAATAGCTCAGAAGTGTTGGAAGGTCTCTGGACTCAGAATCCTGATAGTCTTAGAAAGAGATGTTGTGTTCCCTACAGTCTCCGTGTATTAGGAAAGAGCTTAGCAGGCACAGGTGGGAAGGGTCACGATTTGGAAGGCCAGTGGCCAGTGGGACGAGGCTTCATTCTGTACAGGAGGCCGTGTTCATGAAGGAGCAGTGAGAGACTCTTGAAGGGCAGGGGCATTTGGGGAGCTTGGCATTGATAGACTTGAGATTTAAAAGGCCTAAATAAAAGAGAGGCAGGGGGCTGGAGAGATGGCCTAGTGGTTAAGAGCACTGACTGCTCTTGCAGAGGACTTGGGTTCGACCCCCAGCACCCACATGGCAGCTAAGAACCATCTTTAACTCCAGTTCCAGGGGAATCCGACACCCTCTTCTGACCGCAGAATTGCACGACATGGGTGCACAAACCTACATGCAGACAGTACACTCATACACATAAAAAATAAATTTAAAAAAAAAGAGGCAGGAAGATTTATGAGAAAGATGATTATTAATAAAATTAAGAATAATCAGTATTGGGTGAAAGTATTTGGGTAACAATGCAAAACGTCTTTTGGAGTGATTTCCATTTAATTCAATAAAGTGTGCTAGGAAAATGCTAGCTGCGCAAGTGCACAGATGCAACAGTTTCTGTCCTCAAGAAATTCTCAGCTCCAGAAGGAAGACAGATATCTCTTTATGCAAAGAATTCCATAATGGGAAAGCTAGTGGGGGCATGGCAGTTTCTCCAGGAACTCAGAGAATAAAGCAGCTATCGTTGCAGAGAAAGTGGGTATCACAGGGAGCAATCAAAGAGCCTTGACGGCCATCACCCAGATGAACAACATGGATCAGTATATACCCTATGAACAAAAGAGCGGAAGGTGAGAAGATTAGAGTGCCAGGCATGGCAGTGCCAGGCTGGCAGGGGGAAGTTGGGAAAATGGACCATTGCAGTAGGTGTTGGGAGCCACCAAGGAGCCTGGACTAAATTCTATAGATTAGAGCTTATTCTATAGATTAGGAAAGCTGTGCATAGGGGGAGAGGGGAAGCAACAGGGAAGGCTGTGCATCAGTTTTATATCAGGGTTAGGAGAATCTCTCTAGAGAAATAACTAAGCGTGGTTCATTCATAGGGTCACTCAACAAACAGGTTTAAAAGGGAAAACAAAAGCTGGGCATGGTGGAGCAAGCCTTTAATCCCAGCACTCAGGAGGCAGAGGCAGGCAGATCTCTGTGAGTTCAAGGTTAGCCTGGTTTACATAAGCAAGCTCCAGGCCATATGGGACTAAAGGGAGACCCTGTCTCAAAAAAAAAGGGGGGGAGGGAATGAATAAAGAATATCAGAGGAAAAAGCAACAAATAACTGGAACAAAGTGATATCATAAGACCCTAGAGAGGAAACCCTTTGAAGGTAGAATCCAAAGAAAGAAGGAAAGGAGGGAGGGAGGGAGGGAGGGAGGGAGGAAGAGAGAGAGAGAGAGAAGACTCAGTTATCCAGGGCACAGATGAGGGCACATAGTAGGACAGACTAGGCAGAAGTTGGTGATTAGGAACTGAGGGACACTGAATGAGAGGAAGTCTTTTTGCTGCTGGAGCTATTCATTGACATGTTAAATACATTTTCTCTTTTGAGACATGATCTTACTGTGTAGGCCTGGCTCATCTCTAACTCCCGAGGTAAAGCAGGTGGGCCTCAAACTCTTGCCTCTGCCTCCCGAGTGCTAGGATTACAAGCAAGTACCACCATGCCCATCTATTGAATGTGTTTGCATAGTTGATAAATTCATGTGAAGTAGTTTAAGAGACTTGCTTTCACACCTAAATTTTTGTGTCTGATCATGTTGGAAACACATACATTCAAAGTACTAGAACAAAACCATGGTACCCACAATGAGGTTCTTCTCTGTGATCTGTGGAGAATGTGCTATGAGCTGTGAGCGATCTCCTGTTGTCAAGTTTTATAGACATCCTTTTAAAGTATAAAGGCTCAGGTATTTATTTTGTATTCTCCAATGAAACAACAGATAATGTGTGACAAGGTGGGGTAGTGATCAAGGATAGTTTAAAATAGCAAGTTAACTCGCTTTAAGTAATGAATAGCAATGCTCAGAAACGACCCCTACCTGATGGAGAATTGAACTGCTTTGCTTGCAGAGGGTACATTTATGACAGTGACTCCAAGGAGAAAGTAATGACTGTCTGCTGTGTAATCACTTCATATTCCTGCCCACACCTTCCAGCTGCATGTACTGCTTTCTTTGACCTTGGCTTTGAGATGGTTGCCTATGTGTTTGTTTAATGATGTGGCTAAAATGCAGGCTGAATAGCATTTATACAAAATTATCTTTGATTTTTACATACACATAAGGTAATATCTCAGGGACAGGACCTAAATCTAAATACGAGATTCATGGATGTGTCATACATACCTAATACATACAGTGGCAGGGTAATTTTATGCAAAAAAAATTCTTAGTAGTTTTATGCATTAACATTTCAGACTGTGAAATTTCCCAACTGAGGTTTCAGTGTCAGCAATTTCAAATTTTTAGATGTTGGAGCATTTCAGGTTTATGCTTTAGGGACACTTAATTTATAATACAAATATTATACCCTGCCAGCTGTTTAACCAGCTGAACTGCTGCTCCAGCTTTGTCTCTTCAAACAGTCTCATTTGGAAAGTAATTTCCTCCTTACATAGATAGTTCTGATTACTCCCCAAAGGAGCTTTGGCCGGAACATCAGAATTAGAGTCCAGATCTTTATTGTCACAGGTAAATTGTCTCCCTGTGCATAGCAAGACAGGGCAGTATCATAAGGCCCTGGAGAGGAAAGCAGTTCAAGGAGAAACCGGCTAAATAGCTTTGTTTGCTCTGGAGAATTCAGGGGCTATGACTGCAGGAAAGGCCACCATTTAGCTACTGGGTTTTGTTGCTGCTGATATTTCAAATAAAGGCATCACTAGTGTGAAGAGAACAGAAATCAGTTTTCAAGGAGTGAGAACTGGCAGCAAGACAGGAAGCCGCAGCAGCGCTGGTGCATGCGTGATCGAGAAGCCTAGAGAAAGGGCAGCGTGGGAGAGGTGAGAAGAGACCCGAGTCGGGTGCAGCCTTTACACCTTTCACTGATCCACTTACACTGAATGAATGTCTTGGCCAATGTTTGTGTTTATTTTTCAGTTGAAGTATGGAAATAGAAGCTGTGCTGGATAGCTTTAGTGTCAACTTGACACACCTGGGTTGAGGGAGCCTCAATTGGGGAATTGGCTCCATTGGATTGGCCTGTGGCCACATCTGTGGAGTATTGTCTTGATGGTCAAGCAGGGTGGAAAGGCCCAGCCCACAGTGAGTGGTGCCACCCTGGGCAGATGGTTGTGTATGGTATAAGAAGGCAGACTGGGCATGAGCCAGGAGAGCAAGCCAGTGAACAGCATTCCTCCATGGCCTGTGCTGAAGCTCCTGCCTCCAAGTTCCTGCCCTGAGTTCTTGCCTTGGGCTCCCTGAGTGATGAACTGTGACCCAGGAGATGTAAGCTGAATAAACCCTTTCCTCCCCAAGTTGGTGTCGGTCAGAGTGTTTTGTCACAGCAATGGAAGACAAACTAAAGCTAAACCACATGAATTCTAAAAGACCCAAGAGTGGGTGCTGGCTAGGGAATAGGTAAGGCTCCCCCACAGCAGTTTGCTTTCAAATCAACACTTGTCCAGGTCTGGTGTATAAAATTCTGCCGTCAGTTTTGATTACTCACTAAATGATCTCATCAGAGTCATTAAGGTTTGTTTTTAATTAGCATAGAAAGTAACATGTTTCCTTGTGGCATTTTTATATGCATGCTTACTTTTGGTTGATTTTCCCCACTGTGTCTCCCTGGGGTCAGATACCACTTTACACTTCTGCCCCTAGTATTCCCCCTTCCACTTTCATATTAAATGTCTTCTATAACCCTCTTGCCCCCTCTCCTAAAACCTCCTCCCCCGCCATCTCATAGACCCTTTCTAGTTCCCAGCCTCTTACCACACTCCCACATAAATGCACATATATAAATATCTAAGGCTGGGATCCATATATGACAAAGAACATGCAGAATCTGGCCTTCTGAGCCTGAGTTACCTCACTTAATAGGACACTTTGCAGTCCCTCCATTTTCCTACAAATTTCATTTTATTTTTTAAATATTTTATTTTATGTGTATGAGTGTATTACCTGCATGTAAGTACACCCATGTTGTGCAATGCTGTTGAGATTAGAAGAGGGTATCACATTACCCTAGAACTGGAATTACAGACTGCTGTTAGCCTCCATGTGGGTGCTAAGAATTGAACCCAGGTCCTCTGCAAGAGCAGCCACTGCTCTTAACCACTGAGCCATCTCTCCAACCCCATAGTTTCATTTTACTTTATGATTGAATAAAATTCCATTGTGTGTATGTACCACATTTCCTTTATACATTAATCTGTGTGTGTACATCTAAGCTAATTACATTTCCTAAGTATTGTGAATAGAGCAGAAATAAACATGGATGTGCAAATATCTCTGTGGTAGGATATAAAGTTCTTTGGGTATATGCCAGGAGAGGTATAGTTGGGTTATATGGAAATTCTGACTAGTTTTTTTAAACATGATTTTTCTACTCATGTTAGATAATAATTGGTTTCATCATAACATTTTCATATGTGTATATCATGTACTTTGGTCATATCCACTTCCCCTATTACCGTCTCTTGTCCCTATCCTACTCCTGTTAATCCCCTTCCCTACTAGCCCTCTTTCTTCTTTCATGTCTCTTTTGACATATATATATATATATATATATATATATATATATATATATAGTGAGATTCAAGAGTGTTGTTTACAGTGGGATCAGATTTGTTGTTGTTGTTGTTGTTGTTTTTACAGGAACATGGGCACTCTACCAGTGTTTACGACACCGATGAATGTGTTTCTCTGTCTATCTCAGGGACAGATGGGGCACCATGAGTCCCTTCCCCTTCCCTGACTGGGTATTTTCAGTTTTTGAGAAGCCTTTTAGAGAAGCCCCCACACTGATTTCCATCGGGATCCACTACTGTCTACTCCCACCAACTACGTAATGCTTCCCCTTCTCCCATATCCTTATTTTGTTTCCTTTCTTGATGATAGTCATTCTTACTGGAGTGCAGCGAAGTCTCAAAGTAGTTTAAATTTGCATTTCCTTGAGAGCTAAGAATGCTGCACTCTTTAAAATTCCTTCACAATTTCATACATATATACAATGTACTTTTATCATAATCCCCTCTGTCTTCTCTTATTTTGGCCCCAATCCCTCCAAACCCCTTCTTCCCAACCAGTCTTCTTTCTATTTCTCTCTCTCTCTGTCTCTCTCTCTGTCTCTCTCTCTCTCTCTCTCTCTCTCTCTCTCTCTCTCTCTCTCTCTGTGTTTGTATGTCTGCATGAGTGTGTGTCTGTGTATCCCCCATCCTACTGCATTTAAACTTGCATGCATGAGCATGGATGGGGTTTATTTACTACAGTAACGGCAATTCACCCATGGCTACAGCACTAAGGAATGCCTCTCTGGACCCCAGCAACCTTGAGCCTCCTCTAGGCTCCTCAGGGAGGAGTGGAGCTACATGATCCCCTCCCCCCCCACAATCAAATGTTGGTGGGGTCTGGGCTCCTCTAGACATCCGCTGCTGCTCTGAGTTGAGCACCTTTAAAAATTTTTATTGACGAAATGTTTTTAATTTAAAAGGGGACAAGAGAGATGGTTTCATAGTTAAGAGTACTGGTTGTTCTTGCAGAAGACACAGGTTACATTCTTTTTTTTTTTTTTTTTTTTTTTTTTTTGGTCTTTTTGAGACAGGGTCTCCCTGTAGTCCTAGCTGTCCTGGAACTCACTCTGTAGACCAGGGTGGCCTCGAACTCACAAAGATCCGCCTGCCTCTGCCTCCCAAGTGCTAAGATTAAAGGTGTGCGCCACCACACCCATCTACACAGGTTGCATTCTTAACACTCACATCGTGGCTAACTAACAACCATCCCTAACTCCAGGACTGGAGAATCCAGTGTCTTCTCACCTCTGTGGGCATTGTATGACATGAGTACATATATATACACGCATGCAAGACACTCATACACATAAAATAAATGAAAATTTTAATAAAATATTTATCAACCATTTGTATTTCTTCTTTTATGAATTGTTCAGTTCAGTTTTGAGTTCTGAGACTTGAATTTCAGCCCTTCTTTACGTGGTCTAGATTTAACCTCTTGTCTGAAGTGCAACTGACAAAGCTCCCTCCACATTCTGCAGGCTGTTTACCCTATTCATAGTTTCTTTCATTGTGCAGAAATCATAGCTGTCTTTCATCTCAATTTCCATTTCAAGATTGGAAATGGAGGAATGAAGCAGACGTCTGGAAGGGCTATTGTGTTCCCCACATTTTATAGCATTTTGTCCTTATTAAAACCCAATGAGATTAAGTATTCATTGTCCAGTTTTACAGCTTAGAACACAGAGCTTCAGAGGAGCAGCGACACACCAGGCTCACAGAACTAATGAGGGGCAAAGCTGTAACTTGAAGCCAAGTTCCTCTGCTCTTTTTGGTGCCCTTTTGTGAAATTATGAAAACATGGCAAACGGAGGGGGCTCGGCAGGCCGGGCTTTGAGGACACTGGGTTGCATCTATGTGCACTGCAGAATTGTTTACACTCTGCTGCTATCACCTCTGTAAATCCGAAATAATTTACTCATTCAGGTAACTTCATGTTCAGTTTTCTTCAGCTGTTACCTGTCTTGTGTACTTCTGTGCCCCCTTAGGTTGTTAATATGTTAAAAAGCCTTCACAGATGAAATCCCAATAATGTCTACCCAAACAAAACCTTCATAATGACAATACCAGTTGATATGTCAACATAGATTGGGGGAATTTCACAAGGTCTCACCCCTAGAAGAAAATCCACAGGCGCTTTAATGGCTACTGAGAGAGGGTGAATCCATTTTCTCCAGAGCCAAGGTCAATAATAGGTTACCCAATCCCAAGTGGTCAACCATAAACACATGTAAATATGAGTAACACTAGATAGACTCCATAGGCCACATGTGTGTAATAATAATAATTGAAGGAGAGGTTATAAATTTGAGAGGAAGTTGGGGAACAAAGGAGGTATTGGGGGGGAGGGAAAGGGGTTGAAATCATGCAAATATAGTACTCAAATGCCGTTCTCAAAAACTAAAAATTATATTTGGTAATTAATAATAAACATTACCATAAAATATATAAAATAATAAATATTATAAAATAAATATGAATGTTTATATTATAAATAAATAATAAAAGTGCCATCTCTTAACAGGAAACTCATGGTAAAATACGTCCGTATGTTTGTAATGGAGTAAGATATCATTTCAACATCTTGGGCAGTTATGATTTTCTTAAAAAGAAAACAGGGCCGGCTGTGGTGGTGCACGCCTTTAATCCCAGCACTCGGGAGGTAGAGGCAGGTGGATCTCTTGTGAGTTCAAGGCCAGCATACACTGCATAGTGAGTTCTAGGACAGCTGGGGATACAGGGAGACCCTTTCTCAAAAAGACCAAAAAAAAAAAAAGGAAGGAAGGAAGGAAGGAATGGAGGAAGGGAGGGAGGGAGGGAGGGAGAGAGAGAGAGAGAAAGAAAGAAAGAAAGAAAACAGGAGAAATTTTAAGGTTTCAACATCCATTCCACTGCTACAATGCACTGAATACTATTTAAAATGTGTAAGTGAAGATTATAAGCATTTAAGAGTGAAAACAAGGCCTGGATAAGATGGCTTAATAAGTAGTTACTTCCTGCCAAGCATGAGGACCTGAGTTCAATCCCCAGAACCCACATGGTAGAAGGAGAGAACCAATAGCCTCAGCTTATCCTCCAATCTACACACACACACACACACACATACACACACACACACACACACACATTAAGCTATAAAAACAAATAGACTGATTGGATTTATATATTACTTATATATTACTACTGTTATTCAGCATTTCTGATATTATTCTCTCATAAAATGGCATATTTCATAAAATGAACTAAGATGTCAAAATCAAATGTTGCTAATTGTCTAGAAAAAAATATAGTATTAAGTCTTTAGTGCCTGTAACCACTTATAAATACTATAATTAAACAGTAGCACAGAATATGATTGAGTAAAAGCAAACTGCATTTGCAATTACTTTCATATGTCAGTATTTTACAGAATTAGACAGTGGATACCATGACCCCCAATGTTGCTTGCCACTTGAATTTATTTGAGAAATTAAGCTATCAGTAGAGTGAGTTTAAAATTATGTTAAACACACCACTCATGACAAATCTGCATTGTTACTTCAAATATGAATGACTTCATGGAGTCATTAATTCAAATATATATGTGAGGTTTCCTTCTTTGCATTCATTAAAGATAATTAAATGCTTGGGAAAATCAGCATCCTCACTACAGCATAGTGGACAGTCTCTTTTAGCTTATTTACACATAAAAAGCCAAAGTAAACATTAGAACATTTATAAAGTACATTTAGTACTCCCCTCTTATCCTCCCCCCAAAAGAAAACACCCCATGAAATAGTTCTGTGATTCGGTACACTCCATCACCGCCTGCTGCCCAGTCCCTGGCTCATCGATGGTGGAAGAATGTGATCATTTAAGGGCAACAAGAGCATCTTTGTAAAGAGCCGACCCTCTTTCAGCAGCAGCACAGAGCTAGAATTCATCTGGTCATTGGCTCTGCTTCCTGTAAATGAGGGAGTTGAGTAACCAAGAAGCCAGCTAGACCTTCCTCCCTTCCTGAACTTTGAGGGCCAGGCTTCTGCAGACCCCACCCTTCCTTCCTGAAAGCCTGGCCTCCAAAGGGCAGTAACAGAGAGATGGAAAAAACACACAATCCACTCCCTGATGACCTCCCGTCCCTCCTGAGATGCTGTCAATGTGTTTGCTATGGAAAGTTTGTCCCAAAGCTTCTAATACCAAGACAGGCTTTCTGGTAATTTAATGAGTAGACAATTTTCTCTTAATTTTTATAGCTGACACCCTCTACTGAGAATACAGGTTATACCTAAGAGAAGTAGCTGAATACTGTAGGTTCAACCCAGAGATGTTCAAATATATAAAAGCAATGTTTACAGTAGATAATAGAGTATTTAATATCCCATGTAACATTGTTTCTAATAAACTTTATTTTAGAATACCTTGGGATTTATGGAAATGTTGCACAAGCAATACAGACTATGTGCTGTTAACATGTTATATTTCCATAGTACATTTGTCATAAGGAATCAGTGCTGGTATATTATCACTAGCCAACTTCTATGTTTTATCTACAGTTCATTGCTTTTCTCCTGGTACTTTTTTGTTGTCCCAGGATACCATGTAGAATAAACACCATGTTAAATTCAGTATCTATGTCTCCTTAGTCTGCTCCAGACATATATGAATATTGTTTTAAGTATTAAAATAGTAGGTGTATTGGGATTCTGTTATATATGTGATAATTAAAATCATGAACTCATAGTTAGGGACTATGAATTCGGGTCCCTTTTTATATCTGTGGGAGAACCTCCTTTATTTCCCAAATCAGAGCATTTTATTTAATTTTTTATTTCCTTATATTTTGCTCTTTAGGGATTAAACCCAGGGCTTCATGTACGCTATGCAAATATTCTACCACTGGGCTAAGTCCATCCCCAAGTTTAAATCATTTCAGACAATGGTGACTTGGAGAAATACCCTACTTTAAAGAGAACTAGGTCACTACCATGCCATGCCATGCCATGACTTGCTTCCTTCCAAAAAAGTTACCATTGTCATTTCCAAAGCCAATAAAGGAAAGCATATTATAGCTGTGGATATAACGAGAGTGAATAAAGGGTACTACCCCCAGTGAATAGAGTCATTTCAATTTACAACAACAAAAAAAGTGGGGGTTGGAGAAATGAAATGGCTAAGTAGTTAAGAGCACTGGCTGCTCTTGCAGAGAACCCTAGTCTGGTTCCCAGCACCCACATGGCTTCTAACAAATAGCTCCAGTTCCAAGGGATCCAACACCATCTTTTGGCCTATGCAGGCACTCCATGACACAGATTCACTTACACACATGTAGACAAAACATTCATACACATAAAATAAAAATAAATACATATAATTTTGTAAAAGGAACCTAAAGCTCGTCTCTCTGTGGCTGTACATGTTCTGGGTACAGGCTTTTAACCGACAGGTGTAGTATAAAAATGTTCTCCCATCGGTCACTTTTCTTTTATCACTTTTTTGATAATATCTTAGAGCAGAAGCTCTTAGTCCTGATGACATTCAGAAGATCCCTTTTTATTTTATTTTTGTGACTGTTTTGCCTGCATGTAGATAAATGCTCCACATGCATGCCTGATACCCACAGAAGCCAGAAGAAGGTTTTAGATACCCTGGAACTTGAGTCATAGACAGTTGTGAGCCGGCATGGGGAGCACTGGCAACCAAACCTGTGTTCTCCAAAATGATAGCCAATACTTTTAACCACTGAGCCATTTCTTCAACCCCATTTTTTTTAACAGAGGCTGCTTTGGGGGCCATACATACATACTCTTGCATAATGTGAAGTCACAAAGGTTTACTCTTTTTTTTCCAGAAATTTTATAGTTTTAGGCTTTACGCTTAGCTTTATGGTGCTTATGGTCAGTTTTTGCATATTGTATGAGATCTAGATTCAGGTTGAAGTGTCTATGTGTGGTAATTAGGGAAAGATCAGGGATCTTTCCAGATAAGGAAATTAAATAGCAAAAACATGTTTGTTAAAAGACTTTGACAAAATCCAGCATCCCTTCATGCTTAAAGTCCTAGAAGGAATTGGTGTGGAGGGATCATTCCTCAATGTAATCAAAGCCATATACAGGAAACCCACAGCCAATATCATCCTAAATGGAGAAGAGACAGAAGCATTCCCCTTAAAGGTAGGAACTCAGCAAGGCTGCCCCCTGTCAACAGTCCTCTTCAATATAGTACTTGAAACCCTTGCTAGGGCAATAAGGCAAGAAAAGGAAATTAAAGGAGTACTAATTGGAAAAGAGGCAGTCAAGCTATCCCTTTTTGCTGATGATATGATTGTTTACCTAAGCTATGCTAAAAACTCCACCAGAAAACTAGAAACAATTAAGAGTTTCAGTAAAGTGGCAGGATACAAAATTAACCTAGAAAAATCAGTGGCCTTTCTTTACACCAACAACAAGAAACTGAAGAAGAAATACAAGGAGACTTTCCCACTCACAATAGCCTCAAAAACAATAAGATACCTAGGAACAAACCTAACGAAAGACACCAAAGATCTCTACAACAAAAAAAAAAAAAAAAAAAAAACTTAAAAACCCCTGAAGAAGAAATTGAAAAAGAAATCTTCTAAACCTCCCATGCTCGGGGATTGGGAAAATTAAAACATAGTAAATTCCATTCTACACAAACTCTTATACAGATTCAATGCAATCCCAATTAAAATCCCAAGGTTTTTTTTCACAGGCTTGGAAAAAAGGCCCTTAATTTCATTTGGAAAAACAAAGACCCAGATAGCCCAAGCAACCCTGAATGAAAAAAGCAATACAAAAAAAAAAAAAAAAAAAAAAAAGAGCAATGCAGGGGGATCCTCTATACCAGACTTCAAACTATACTACAGGGGCTATAGTCATAAAAACAGCGTGTTACTGGCACAAAACAGACATGTTACCAATGGAACAAAACCAAAGATCTAAACTTTAGCACATACAACTTCAGCCACCTCAAGATTTGACAAGGGGGCCAGAAGACACAATGGAGGAAAGACGTGTGTCTAGTTTGTCCTTCATTGCTGTGACAAAGCACTCTGACTGACACCAACTTGGGGAGGAAAAGGGGTTTATTCAGTGTTAACAATCTCCTGGTCACAGTGCAATCACTCAGGACACCAAGGCAGAACTCAGGCAGGAACCTGGAAGCAGAGCTGAAGCACAGGACAGGGAGGATGCTGTTCCACTGGGCTTGCTCCCCTTGCGCATGCCCAGTCCATCTTCTTATACAGTACAAAACAAACCTGCCCAGGGTGGCACCACTCATGTGGGCTGGGCCCTCATCCCACCAGACGGCTCGAGCAATCAAGAACAATACTCCACAGATGTGGCCACGGGCCAATCCAATGGAGCCAATTCCCCCAATTGGAGGCTCCCTCAACCCAGGCGTGGTCAAGTTGACACTAAAGCTTATCCAGTACAATTGGACCCCTTGTCAACTTGACACACAAAACCATCACTATTTAAACCACCACAGTTCCAATTTATTATCCACAAAGTATGATACTAACATTATTCACAACCCAACATAAGACAGTAACAACCTTAAAAGCCCACAGTCCCCTAAAAATGTCCAAAACGCTTAAAAGTTCAGTCGGTTAAAAGTCTCTTAACTGTGGCTACTGTAAAATCCAAAACAAGTACTGTCTTATTTCAAAGGAAAAATCAAGCACTCTCAAACAAACCTAAGTCCAGCAAAGAAACTCAACACTGGACACCTGGATTACACTCAAGAGATTCGGGGCGCTCAAAGGGGTCTCGTGCAGCTCCCCTTCCTTGACTCTGCCATCTGTGGCACAAACAGCTCATCTCAAATGCCCAGGCCAACTCCATTCCACACCTTCCACTCTTAGCTCTTGGTGGTCCGGCCCACAGTCAAGCACTCCAAAACGCTGGGGTACCACGAAACTGAGGTTGCTTTCTGACCTCTCCTGACAACAAAAAACCTCAGATTCTCTTTCCTGGTGTCTCACTCGGGCAAACCAAGGCCGCATTCTGACCATGGCCTTTCCTGGCCTCTCAGAGTTCCAGGCATCAGCTGCTCTCTGTGACCCCTTCATGCTTTCAACATCAAAACCATATAGGAGACTCTTATACACAATACCAAGTCCTGCTTATGGCTTGACATGGAGGCTCGTGCCCCTTCTGGAACACAGCTCTGTGTGCTGACCCTGAAGAAATTTTTCCCAGAAGATTTCACCACAGCGATGCTGTTCTCTTGTTACTTACAGCTGATTTTCAGCCCCAGCTGACCAGAACCCCACAGATTACACGAGTCCTGTTGATCTCTACTTCCTTTTGAAACTAGAACTTCACAAGCCAGCCTCCATCTTCTACACTCTTTCCAGCAAAACTGGTTCCAAGTTCCAAAGCAATGGAATCTTTAGGCATTCAAGATTTTTCTAGCCCAATTTTCCAAATGCTTCCACAAGCCTTCCCCAAAACACCACCAAGGTCAGGTCTGTCACAAGCAACAGCCCACTCTCTGGGACAATTTAGTAGTGTTCTAGTGTGTCTTCCATTGCTATGACAAAAAAAATCATCTGACCAAAACCCACTTGGGGAGGAAAGGGTTTATTTCAAGTTTACATCTCCTGGGTCACAGTTTCATCACTCAGGGAACCCAAGGCAGGAAGTCATGGCAGGAATCTGGAGGCAGGAGCTGAGCAACAGGCCATGGAAGAAATGCTGTTCACCATGGCTTGCCTCCTCTGGCTCATGCCCATCCAGCCTTCTTATACAGTACAAAACAACAACCTGCCCAGGTGGCACCACTCATTGTGGGGCTGGGCCCTCCCACACGGCGCGACAATCAGACAATGCTCCATAGATGTGGCCACAGGCCCAATCCAATGGAGCCGTTCCCCAATTGAGGCGACCTCAACCCAGGTGTGTCAAGTTGACACAAGCTATCCAGCCACAGACAACGGCTTCAGCAAGTGGTGTTAGACAAACTGGATCACCACTGTAGAAGAAAAATAAAGGTTAAACCCCTACCTCTTGCCCCATGCAAAAGTCAACCCAGATGGATCAAGACCTCAAATGAAACCCAAAACTCTGAAGGTGATAAAGAAAAAGTTGGCAGCAGGCTACAAGACATAGGT
Organism: Rhizomys pruinosus; assembly: GCA_009823505.1. Classification (NCBI taxonomy): domain Eukaryota; kingdom Metazoa; phylum Chordata; class Mammalia; order Rodentia; family Spalacidae; genus Rhizomys; species Rhizomys pruinosus. The sequence goes on along the minus strand of VZQC01014625.1, from coordinate 1,374,346 downwards.
ATAGGTGTAGGAAAAGATTCCATAAATCAGACAGCAGCCTGCACAGGAAATAAGATCAACAATTAACAAATGGACCTCATTAAGCGCAAAGCTGTACATCAAAAGAAACCAAGTCAGCCCGGGCATGGTGGCGCACGCCTTAAATCCTAGCACTTGGGAGGCAGAGGCAGGTGGATCTTTGTGAGTTCCAGGCCACTGGTCTACAGAGTGAGTTCCAGGACAGCTTTTGGACTACGGGAGACCCTGGTCTAGAAATAGAAACCAAAAAAAATAGAAACAATCAAGTAAGTGACGAAAACCCAGAGTGGAGGGAACCTTCACCTCAAATACATCTGACAACTTGAATTTATGTCAAGAATATATAACCTCAAAAAACAAAGAAGAAAGGAAAACAAATGGCCCACTCGGAAGATGGGAGCAAAGAGCTGAACAATACTTCACAAGTGAGGAGTAGAGATGGGTGGCTGAGAAACATCTTAAAAAATGTTCAACGTCACTAATAATTAAGGAAATGCAAATTAAAACCACTTTAAGATATCATCTCACTCCAATAAGACTGGCTAGTATCAAGAAAACAAATGATACCAAGTGCTGGAGAGGTTGTAGGGAAAGGGGAACACTCATCCACTGCTGGTGGGAATGTAAACTTGTACAGCCACTATGGAAGGCAGTGTGGAGAACCCTTGGAAGACTCAAAATGAGCTTACCACCTGACCCAGTCATACCACTCCCGGGTATATACCCACAAGACTCATCTTACCGCAGAGATACATGCACAGCCATGTTTATTGCAGCTCTGTTCACAATAACAAAAAGCTGGAACCAACCCAAGTGCCCCTCAGCTGATGAGTGGATAGAGAAAATTTGGTACATCTACACAATGGAGTTCTATGCAACAGTAAAGTAAGATGACATCATGAACTTTGCAGGTAAATGGATGGAGCTAGAAGATTTTATGTTAAGTGAAGTAACAGTCCCAGAAAAACAAACAACGAATGGTATCCCTCATCTGTGGATACTAGCGCCAATTACCTAGTAGTAAGTTCTTGTGCAGGGCTCCTTGAGCTTTTGTCCAAGTAGTTGGGAGTATAGCATATTGGAAAGAACAACAACAACAACAGAAAAGACTGCATCAGGGGCTGGAGAGATAGCCTAGCGGTTAAGAGCACCAACTGCTCTTGCAGAGGACCTGGGCTCGATCCCCAGCACCCACATGGTGGCTAAGAACCATCTGTAACTCCAATTCCAGGAGAACTCCAGTTCCAGGGGAAACCAAGACCCTCTTCTGACCTCCGAGGCATTGCATGACATGGGTGCACAAACCTACGTGCAGACAGTACATTCATACACATACAAAAATGGATAAAATTTAAAAAAAAAGACTGCATCAAAGAACTTACTGAAACAGTGAACTTCTGCTCGAAACAGTCAACTTCTACATCGAGAATTTTGAGAAAGACTGAGAAAAAGATGAAAAACATGTTTGGCAGAATGCATGAGTTCTGGTGGGGTGGGAGGTAGGGAGGGGGGACACAGGTCTAGATTTGATTAGTAACATAATCTTGTACAAAAAATATATATAAAAACATGTTTGTTGTTTAAAGAAAAGGAGAAAGGTTTGGTTTTAATGTCATACAGTTAAACTATTCCTACTCATTGGTATCAGAAATCTAACTTAGGACATAGCTCAAATGCATGATTATTGGATAAAAATATTATTTTATTATTATCTCACAGATTGTTTGTAAGATAGATTTCTTTTTAATGTTTTATTTATTATTTTTATTTTCTGTGTATGAGTGTATTGCTTGCATGTATGTAATTACACCCATATTGTACGGTGCATGCGTGGGTCAGAAGAGTGTGTTGGATCCCCTAGAACTGGAGTTAGGACTGTTGTTAGCCACCATGTGGATGCTGGGAATTGAACTCCAGTCCTCTGCAAAAGCAACCAGTGCTCTTAACCACTGACCCCTCTCTCCAGCCTCGGAAGATAGATTTCTTATTTCACTTAAACATCAAAATGAGACAGAGCTGAGCAGGGGACAGGAGGTGCACTTTCCTGACACCAAACAGGGGCCTTCCATAGTCAGCTCCAGGCACCACCACAGAGCCACCATTTCGCAGAGCAGGGCTTCTGGGCTGTAGGAGGAGAATCTGTAGGAGATCTCCCTAGAGGTAACCCAGGACACAGATCTTAAAAGAACAATTATAAACATACTCAAAGAAATCAAGGAATATAAAGAACAAATCAAAGAACTAAAGGGAGAGAACAACCAGCTTTCAAAGGAAATGGAAAAACTGAAGAGATCCTTCACTGAAAGGAAAAAAGGACAGAGAAAAGCGAATCAAAGATCTAAAAGAAGAGAATGACAAACTCCGGAAGGAAATGGAAATACTAAAGAAATCTCAGGATGAAATGAAAAAGAGAAATCGAATACACATCCAGTCAACAGGAAAGGATGGGAGAAAGCCTTAGTAACAAAATGGATGAAGCTTCAGAAAATAGAATATCAAGACTAGAAGATAACATGGAAGAACTGGAGAGCTCAACAAAAGACTATGAAAAAAATTTTTAAAAAACCCACAAGAGTGAAATGAATAATCAGGAAATGTGGGACACCATGAAGAGACCAAACCTCCACATCATAGGTATACAGGAAGGAGAAGAATCCCAAGATAATGGCATGGACCAGTTCTTCAACAGAATTATGCAAGAAAATTTCAAAAACCTATACTTTACTAAATTTGAAAACCTAAGAGAAATGGATAAGTCTCTGAAATCATGGAATTCACAAAAACTTAACCAGGAAGAGATCCACAGCTTAAACAGACCCATAATAAAGAAGGAAATTGAAACCATGATTTAAAAACCTCCCAATTTAGATTTTCATTTTTTTTTTAGATTTTCATTTTTTTTTATTGATGCTTTGTGTATTTCATACATCATTTTCCAATTCAGTTCAGGCATATTTCCCTTTCCCTTCCCCCCACCTCACCCACCCCATCTAAAAAAATAAATAAATAAATAAAGTCTGTAATGGCCGGGTGTGGTAGCACATGCCTTTAATCCCAGCACTTGGGAAGCACAGGCAGGAGGATCACTATGAGTTCAAGGCCAACCTGGTCTACAGAGCTAGCTCCAGGCCAGGTGGTACTAAAAGGGAGACCTTATCTCAAAAATACAAAAAAAAAGTCTATAATGTACTATTCTATATTTGCTCCTCTGACTTACCCTGTATTTAGGTACTCATGTTAATAAAAAGGTTACAGGGCTGGAGAGATAGCCTAGCGGTTAAGAACACTGACTGCTCTTGCAGAGGACCGGGGTTCGATCCCCAGCACCCACATGGCGGCTGAGAACCATCTGTAACTCCTTCCAGGAGAACTCCAGTTCCAGGGGAATCCGAGACCCTCTTCTGACCTCTGTGGCATTGCACAACACGGGTGCACAGACCTGCATGCAGACAGTACATTCATACACATACAAAAATAAATAAAATTTAAAAATAGATAAATAAAAAATAAAACGGATACAAGAGGAAAAAAAACAAAAAAGCAAACAAAAAAAACCTCCCAACTTAAAAAAGCCCAGGCCCGGATGGGTTCATGGCAGGATTCTATAAGACATTCAAAGAAGACCTACAACCCTACTACTCAAATTATTCAAATTCCGTCTATGAAGCCAGCATCACTCTAATAACAAAACTAGCCAAAGATACAATAAAAAAAGAAAACTATAGATTTCATTTGTGAACATAGATGCAAAAATTGTCAACAAAATACTTGAAAACCACATGTAGGCACATATTATAGTTTGGAGTGATACAATTTGGAAGAAACAACGACAACAACAACAACAACAACAACAAAAGACTGGCTCAAAGAACTGACTGAAACCATAAACTTCTGCCCAAAACAGTAAACTTCTGCACCCAAAAACTCAAAAAAGACTGAGAAAAAGATGGAAGTCATGTATGGTGGAATGCATGAGCTCTGGCAGGATGGGGGACAGGGAGGGGAGACTGGGTTTAGATTTGATTAAGAAATCTTGTATGAAATACACAGAACCTCAATAAAAATAAGATTCAAAAAAATCAAAATGATTGAATTGTATACTTATTACACAACAAGAACTTTTTAAAGATCTAAGCAGAACAAGGAATTATAGTATTTGATATGACAAAATAATTTCTTCACAGTTCCTTAAAAAACTTGGAATACAATTAACATCTGATTTCTAGTATAAAAGGGAATCAGAACAATTAACCTTCTTGAGCCACAAAATTATTATGCGAGAAATGTTTGTCAGCACTGAGAGACTTGGGCACTTGAGAATGACCTAATAAAGATGATGAAAGAAACAGCAGACAAGAGTAAAAAGAACTTGGTAGTGCGTACTGCTCGGGGCTGTTTGTAGAACATCAAGGTTCTCAGTACCTGGCATTGCCAACAAACCTTCTAATGGTCTGTATCTCTCTTCCTGTAGGTCATCAGCTCTATGAGCTCCCTTTCTGAGTACTGCCTGCCTTCCATTCTGCGAACACTGTTTGACTGGTACAAAAGGCAAAACGGTATTGAGGATGAATCCCATGAATATAGACCAAGAACAAGCAATAAATCAAAAAGGTACTTTCATTTGGTGTGAAGGATTCTGGGTTTTTTTTTATTTTTCTTTCTTTCTTTTTTTCTTTCTTTCTTTCTCTTTCTCTCTCTCTGTTTCTCTCTCAAAAAAGTATTTTATTTATTATTTTTATGTGTATGAATGTATTGTCTGCATGTATCTAAATGCACTCATGTCATGCAATTCCCATGGAGGTCAGAAGAGGGTGTCATCAGGATTCCCCTAGAACTGCAGTTATAGACAGATGTTCACCACCATGTGACTGCCGAGTCCTCTGCAAGAGTTGCCAGTGATCCTAGCCACGGAGCCATCTCTCCAGCCCCTCTCTCTCCTTTTTTTCAACATACATAAAAATGAGAATTAAATGTTGTCCAGGCCTTCCTGACTCCCCACAAGGAGGAACACTAGCAGGTGTTGAAGGGCCCTCTGGTCTATAGCAGCTCAGGCACTCGGAGCATCCTGTCACTGCCAGCTATCACAGTGGAAATTCACACAAGGTCTTATTTAGATATTTATCAAGACAGCCTGGAACGAGCCCCAGCACCATCTTGCTTGCTTCATTTTTCTGCAGTCCCCCGTCCAGTATATACCCAAGATCAGGCCACTGCAGGCGCAGTGACAGGAAAAGACATGAGTGCTTGGTGTGCCATGATGGAAGGGCGCTGCGCTCAGGCAGTGGAGTTCTGAGGCCAGCTGCCTCTCTATATCATGGTGTTTGAGGGAGTAAATGGGGAAATGAAATGTGTGTCTCTTCCAGAAAGATTTCCCTTCCCGTTTAGAACTGTGTCTGTTCACCCTGTGCTCCTCTTTCCTTATGGGTTGGAAAAGTAAATTTATAGCCACAGAAGAGCATCAGCAGCTGAAGACCTAGCATCCTGTAAGCTCAAGTTAATGTATATATATATTTATATATATTATATATATATTATATTTATATATATATATTAAATATATATATATTTTATAATGTATATATATATATATATTTGGGGGTCATATGACCCCCAAATATTAGACAAACATTTAATTTCATATTTTTGAAATTTGTGTGTTATAGCTAAGCAGTGAAGAAAGAAATGAGAAAGTTTAATACAATTTAAAAAGAGATTCTATCTTAAAAGCAGTTATAGTTCTCTACATGGATTGAGTAAGCATAGTTAAAATACTTATAAAGATGGTAATTTTAAATTTGTTACTAAAAGGCAAACATTGACTACTTTTAAGTGGTTTAGTCTTCATTTTTTTCCTGATAGTCTTAATATTTTTAAAACTTGACAAGGGGGCCAAGAAGCCACAATGGAGAAAAGACAGCATCTTCAGCAAGTGGTGTTGGCAAAACTGGATCACCACTTGTAGAAGAATGAAATTAAACCCCTACCTCTTGCCCTGTACAAAAGTCAACTCCACATGGATTAAAGACCTCAATGTGAAACCCCAAACTCTGAAGGCGATAGAAGAAAAAGTTGGCAGCAGACTACAAGACATAGGTGTAGGAAAAGACTTCCTAAATCAGACAGCAGCTGCACAAGAATTAAGGTCGACAATTGACAAATGGGACCTCATCAAACTCAAAAGCTTCTGTACATCAAAAGAAACAATCAAGGAAGTGAAGAGAAATCCCACAGAGTGGGAGGAAACCTTCACTGCAGATACATCTGACAAAGCATTGATCTCCGGAATATATAAAATACTCAAAAAACAAAGAAAAAAGAAAACAAATGACCCACTCAATAGATGGAGCAAAGAACTGAACAGAGACTTCACAATTAGAGATGTCTGAGAAACACCTCAAGAAGTGTTCAACATCACTAATCATTAAGGAAATGCAAATGAAAACCACTTTAAGATATCATCTTACTCCAATAAGACTGGCTAGGATCAAGAAAACAAATGATACCAAGTGCTGGAGAGGTTGTGGGGAAAGGGGAACACTCATCCACTGCTGGTGGGAATGTAAACTCGTACAGCCACTATGGAAAGCAGTGTGGAGAACCCTTGGAAGACTTGGAATGAACTTGCCACCCGACCCAGCCTTACCACTCCTGGGCATGTACCCTCAAGACTTACGCCACCACAGAGATACGTGCACGGCCATGTTTATTGCAGCTCTCTTCACAATAGCAAGGAGCTGGAACCAACCTAAATGCCCCTCAACTGATGAGTGGATAGAGAAAATTTGGTACATCTACACAATGGAGTTCTATGCAGCAGTAAAGAAAGACAACATCACGAGCTTTGCAGGAAAATGGCTGGAGCTAGAGGGCATCATGCTGAGTGAAGTAACACAGTCCCAGAAAAACAAATGACGAATGGTATCCCTCATCTGTGGATGCTAGTGCCAATTACCCAGTTGTAGGTAGTTCTTGTGTAAGGCCCCCTGAGCTTTTGTACAAAGCAGTTGGGCGTAATGCATATTGGAAACAACAACAACTACAACAGAAAGGACTGCATCAAAGAACTGGCTGAAACAGTGAAAAAAAAAAAAGACTGAGAGAAAGATGCAGGGCATGTATCGCAGAATACATAATCTGGGTTGGGGTGGGGGGTAAAGGAAAGGGTAGTATGTTTAAATGGAACTGAAAATGATGTATGAAATACATAAAACATCAATAAAAGTATATTAAAAAATATTTTTAAAACTTTTGAAATTAAGTCTGTAATTTTACCAAATATATTCCATACAAATTTGTGGTGTAGTTTCCCAAAATATGCTTGAGTTTATGCAAGATTCAATTATTTATTTATTACTTTTATTTAAGAGATTAATAAGGTTATCACATTTTTACATAAAAGAAATTAAAAAAAATACAAGCCTCATTTTGTAGCCCAGGCTGGCCTAGAATTCTGTGTAGCTGAGGCTGGCCTTGAATCTGTGGCAATTCACCTGAAAGAAATGTCTAATACAATCTATGTACTAGAAAATTCACTATTTTAAATATGCACTGTGGTCAGTATATTCCTAGCTATGTGCAACTGTCATCACTGTCCAATTCCAGAGCATTTTTATGATTCCAAAGAGAAACCCTATTCCCACTAGCGGTCTTTAAGAATAACTTTTTAATATGTTAAAATTTAGTGGCAGAATTTTTTTTAAACATTTCTTTTTTTTTAATTAATTTTATTTATTTCTGTATGTGTATGAATGTACTGTCTGCATGCAAGTTTGTGCACCCGTGTCGTGCAATGCCGTGGAGGTCAGAAGAGGGTGTCGGATTCCCCTGGAACTGGAATTCTCCTGGAATTGGAGTTTCAGATGGTTCTCGGCCGCCATGTGGGTGCTGGGGATCGAACCCGCATCCTCTGTATGAGCGGTCGGCGCTCTTAACTGCTAGGCCATCTCTCCAGCCCCAGAATTTTTATTCCATGTCTGAAAATGGTTCAGACTCTGAGGTCACCAAATGCATGGCATGATTTTACTCCTCCCAGCACACATGCTGGCTTATGAACCAGATCAAGACTCCCCTGGGTGGGGGGTTGGAGGGGGAGTGACCACTCTCCGCACAGACCCACCTGCAGCATTTATGAGTCTAATAAAGTGAGTTTGGTCTTTTTCCTCTGCTTTGTAATAATTTAGTTACTGGAACTGGATTTTGCATGAGTTGATTTCTTGATGGATTGAAAATACACTTTTTAATGAGTTCTGATTCTTTCCAGGAGATAAGAGTAAGTTTGGAGGTTGAATGCCTATAATTCCATGCTCTTGGTTACACTTGAGCATTTGCAATAAGAGCATATACTTGGGAAAAAGTCGAGAGAGTGAGAGTCTCAAGAGCTCAGTGTGACAAGAAAACAACGAAGAGAGTGCCTTAAAGGAGAGCCCTGAGCACCGGAAATAGCCAAGTGGGAGGAATGGACGCTGAGTTATGATTTCTAAGATTAGTATAATATCAACATTTTAACTGCCAAAGAAATTTGTCAAATGCCTCTGGCTCCTGCCAGTTGGACCTTAAATAGGCAATAAAGTTGAATTCATTATTAGGAAAGCCTGTATCTTTTATTTGAAAGCATAATTTGGCTTACTAAATAAAACCAGAGGTTTAAAAAGTTTGAGGGTTTTATTCTGCCAAGACTTGGCCCTTTCTCAGGGCTCTCTGGACACTCTTATTGTTAACTTTATCCATTGTTATTATTCTGTGTATAAGTGTGTGCATGAGTCCACGCATGCACAGGTCAGCTTCTCGAAGTCAGTTCCACTGTGGGTTTCAGGATTTGAACGCAGGTTGTCAAGCTTGCCCAGCAAGCTGGTAACACTGAGCCGCCTTGCTGGCTCCCTCTTCATACTGTAAAGGACCTTCATGAACCATCTAACACAAAGCTGCTCTCTCTAGTGCTGCTGTTTTGAGAGGTCTCCTTGCTCTTGCTTTTGAACTTACTGTTTCCTGTTGTGTGGCATGCGGATGAGTCTTACCTAGTGAATACTCTCTTGGAATATAGTTCTGTACAGACAATGCCCATTCCTGGCCAGCAGTAGTGCTCTCTAGCATCTAGCTAAAGTGGGTCTCAAGGACTTCATATAGATCAAATTGTCTACACTCTTCCTCCAGGATGGCTGTTCATAAATGATCCTAAGTGAATGATTTCTACCTGGTGAACACATGTCCCCTAGAAAAGCCAAGCCACAGCTTCCTTTGTTAACCAATCCCTCACCTACCAGCCCAAATTTGACTTGTCCATAGTTCCAGGCACTTACAGAAGTTCTTTTTTGTATCTTAAATCTCACCTTGCTTTTTTCCAACTCTCTCTTGTTGAAGACAAAAGCATTCCATGTTTAAGATTCCCTTGGTTTATTTTGAAAATACCTTCCTGATAAGTTCAAATCCCATTATCATCAAGTATGGACTTGTTTATGTGTTTAAGAGATTAAGCTAAACACATTGCATGCTTGATCTCCTCAGACCTTCATGTCAGTAAAGTTGGGCATACTTAATTTAGAAATCCAGAATCTGAAATGCTCCAAAATCCAAAAATGTTTTATCATTGATGTGAAGTCTCAAATAAGAGACTCCACTGATGGTCTCAGATCACAGGCAACACAGGCATGTGCTAAACATACGATTACTGAAGGGAATAAATCTTCAGGCTGTATAGAAGGTATTCATGAGACATAAATGAATTCGGAGTTTAGATTTAGAGCCTGTCCCCCAAGAGAACTCATTTTATGTGTGGAAATGTTCCAAAATCCAAAGATCTCTGAAATCCAGGCCAGTCTGGTTTCAAGTGCTTTGAATAAAGATTCTTGTCTATAAGAATCTAGTCTCATTTTGTAGATGGAGAAGTTGCATGACTTTGAGCCAGAACTTTTCCATACCGTGGTCAATGTGTAGTAACCACTCTGTGCCTACGTTGCGCCAAGCAGCCATTACATCTTCCTTTCTTCATTCCATTTCAAGTGAGTTCTCAGTCAGTGTGAAGTAAGCAAAGAATTCCAATGGACCTAGCTCATTTCTGTCCTTGACGGTTCTTTCTCTGCTCCCTAACTTTGGAATGAATGCAATGACTCCACTCTTCTCCATGCCCTTCTGTCTTCCATCTGTGTTTTAGTTTTCTCTAATCCCATTCACTTCTTTACTCCTGGCTTTAAATCTCAAGTGGCAAAAAGACAAGGAGAAAGAAAAGCAACAGTGGTCTTCCCCCAGGCCTGCTGTCCTGTTATTTAGGTCCTGTCACTAGATCCTTATATTGTATCTCACAAGACTCTTTAAATGCACACCTCTACTTTGAGGGCGCTGACTCATGTGTAGATCACAATTTATGAACAATAGCATCCCCGGGTTGTAAGGAATGAAGAAAAGTCCAGGGTTTGAGTTTATGGGTCCACAATTAGCTATTTATATTTACATGGTTGTAAATTTTTGCAGTCAAATATTCTGGTAGTGTTTGCCCATTATGCCACAGTGATAACAGGAGCAGCACCTGAGTGACCAAGCGCTGTGATCTCATAGGGTCTGCAGTCCACTGGGGATGAGAGATAGTCCGTGCTGTGGTCTCATAGGGTCTGCAGTCCACTGGGGTTGAAAGATAGTCTTTGAATAAACCATATCATACTAAAAGTCTCCGCAGTGCCATTTGATGTGATATTTTATATTTTGCAGTGATGAACAACAGCGGGATTATTTAATGGAGAGACGGGACCTCGCCATTGATTTTATTTTTTCTTTAGTATTAATAGAAGTTTTGAAACAGGTAGGTGATTAATTAAGTCACTTTTCACTAACACAAGTCTAAAACTACTTGAGTTTTAAAAATGTAAGCTTGCAGGGCGTGGTGGCGCACGCCTTTAATCCTAGCACTTGGGAGGCAGAGGCAGGCAGATTTTTGTGAGTTCAAGGCCAGCCTGGTCTACAGAGGGAGTTCCAGGACAGCTGGGGCTACAGGGAGACCCTGTCTCGAAAAGATCAAAAAATAAAAATAAATAAATAAAAATGTAAGCTTATGGTTTATGAATTCTAAACACTGAGTGATACAGATTGTGCTTACTGATGGATGCCAGTCAAATGTAATTCTTGGAAGTACACCTATTGATGTATAAACTGTTTTATAGCACCTTCAAAATTCAATGTCATTTTTATTTCTTTTTCAGATTCCACTTCATCCTGTAATAGACAGTTTAATACATGATGTGATTAACTTGGCTTTTAAGCACTTTAAATACAAAGAAGGGTAGGTTGATTTCTCTCTTTAAAATGATAAAGAAAAGCTGGGCGCCTTTAATCCTAGCCTTTAATCCTAGCACTTGGGAGGCAGAGGCAGGTGGATCTTTGTGAGTTCAAGGCCAGCCTGGTCTACAGAGTGAGTTCCAGGACAGCCTGGGGCTACAGGGAGACCCTGTCTTGAAAAGACNAAAAAAAAAAAAAAAAAAAAAAAAAAAAAGATAAAGAAAGAAGATAGCTATTTAAAGCTAAATCAGCTGTTTGCTCTATTCCAGTGTGCCAGATTCCTAACCTGTCTAATTATGCCTTATTTAGGTACCTTGGTCCTAACACTGGCAATATGCATATTGTGGCTGACCTGTATGCAGAAGTCACTGGAGTGCTGGCACAAGCCAAGTAAGTGAATTATCACAGCTGTTGACCATGAAGAACCAAGTGCCTCTAACTTAAAAAGAGCTCATAGACACTGGGTTTGCTTTCTGATATACGTGCCCATCCCTGGAAACAACTAGAGGCCGTCAAGGCAGGTGCAGATTACTTGTTTCATTTTGACACTTGGGCAGATACTACCATGCTCCTGCATTTTAGGCTACTGTTTCCAAGAAAGAAATGGACTAAACTAATTATTTTTTCTCTCTGCCCAAATAGTTCAAAGAAGATTTTTGGTTCTTCAATTTTTTTTTCTATATTCTAAGACTGGATAGTTGTGATCTATCATTTGTGAGTGGAAAAATTCCATCCTACAATGTCCCTTTTACTATAACCTTACTTAATTCAGCTAGGCTAAAAATGTCCCAGACAGTGTCGTGGAAACAAGTTGGGGGTGGGGAGGATTCTCATTGCTAAATTTGTCTGGCTCAATAATGCTATGTAGCAGGCTTGAACACAGTAATGTTAGACTGTCAGCAATGATATACTTCTTCCAAAAGTGATGTCACACCCTACTTACCCACCTTCATTTTATCCAACCAGAAGGCAAATCAGCCAAGATCCTGAATGTCTACATTAAGTAAAACGAGTAACGACATAATATGAATTCTGGCCAAGAGAGCACCTTACAGCAAGTGCTACCTCAAACCTTGTGAAATGCAATCCTCTGAGATTTTTATCTTCAAGAGATGGAAATCCTCATAAAGTTTTTATAGTTTTCTTAATTTGTGTGTGTGTGTGTGTGTGTGTGTGCACGCGTTTGTGTGTGACATGTGTGCAGGTGCCCACAGAAGCCAGAGAAAGCTGCTGGTTCCCCTATACCTGGAGTTGCAGAAAATTGTAAGCCACTTAACATGGTGCTAGGAACAGCACTAGTGATCTTCTGAAGGACTACCAAGCACTCTTAACCACCAAGTCTTCTCTCCAGGCCCATGAGATAAAATTCTTTACACCCATAGCTTGGTGTATCTCCCCACCCTGATCTGAGAAGCTGCTTTTTATAGTAGATGCCAATGAATAGAGAGACCCAAAATTGGTCAATACACAGAGAATAAGAGTGGAATTCACCTCTACTGAAGGTGAATTTTTATGACACCCCCTTCCCTTGAGCCTCAGGGATCATTAGGGAAGAGGGCACAAAAAGATTATAAGAGCGAGAGGTAGTGATTTGCAGCAAAACAGTATTTACTAGGTATGATGGGTCATTGCTCAAATGGGTTCATAGTGGCTGTGACTGCATGCACAAAACCTGCACAAGACCAAGCCATCCAAAATGCCTGAATGGATAGGGAAGGGGCTCATGAAGCCTCAGCTCTGACTGAGGAGCTGTTGGCCACTGACTGCTGCTGGGGAGGTAGAGTTGGCTTTCTTCAGGGATTTAGTCCCCAAGAGGCCACCCGTGCTCTTACACGTAGCTGGTCCTGTACCCATGTACATATAGGCAGCACTCAGCTGACTCGGTGGATTCGAAAACAGAGCACATGAAGTTGGGAGGGAAATGTGTGTTTGGATAGGAGAAGATTTAGAAGAGAAGGAGTGGGGGATGGATGTGATCAAAACAAAGTATATTTATGTACGAGATTATCAAACAATAAAAAGGCAAAAAAAAGATATTTTAAGAATAAGCCAGATCACCTCATCTACATAGAAAAATCCGTAGCGGTTGTTTTGTTTTGTTATGTTTTGATTTGGTTTGGTTTGGTTTGGGGATTTCTTTTTTTTTTTTGAGACAGGGTCTCCCTTTAGTCCCAGCTGGCCTGGAACTCACTATGTAGACAAGGCTGGCCTTGAACTCACAGAGATCTGCCTGCCTCTGCCTCCCAAGTACTGGGATTAAAGGCATGCACCACCACGCCCCACACTAAAGATAGTTTTTAGCTGCCATGTGGGTGCTGGAAATTGAACCCGGGTCCTCTGCAAGAGCAGTCAGTGCTCTTAACTGCTGAGCCTTTCTCCAGCCCCAGGGGATTTTTTTTTTTTTTTTGCATACAATTGTTCATTGATGTGTACTTGGTTTTGGTTCCAGGACGTCTTGTTCCCTTGGGTACCAAGACCTGGGATGCTCATGTTTCACATGAATGGCATACACAGTGTTTACATATAGCCTAAATTCTTCCTTCTACACACTTTGAATCATCTCTGAAAGACTCTTCATACCTAATACAATGTGAGCTCTGTGCCAATAATCATTATGCTGCATTATTTAGAGAAGAATTTTTAAAAAGCCAACAAAAAGAGATGGACTTTCCCAACTTAGTAGCATAGAAATACAGTTTTTCAAAACAAATATTGTTATTATTACTACTGATATTTTTTTTCAGTCTTTTCGAGACAGGGTCTCCCTGTAGCCCCAGCTGTCCTGGAACTCACTCTGTAGACCAGGCTGGCTTGAACTCACAAAGATCTGCCTGCCTCTGCCTCCCAAGTGCTAGAATTAAAGGCATATGCCACCATGCCCAGTTTTCTGTTGATATTATTATTATTATTATTATTTATATTATTATTATTATTTGGACAACTTATAGTAAGAGTTGGTCCTCTCTTTCCACTGTTGATCTCAGGGATTGAAACCAGGTAATCAGGCTTGGCAGCAAGTGCATTTTACCCAGTTATGTATCATTGTGGTGTTTTGTTTTGTTTTGTTTTGTTTTGTTTTTGTCTAAACACAGAAAACCATCCATGTTAAAAAAAAGGAGAGGAGGAACTTTTAGAAGTCAGGCCAATGACTCCAGGGAGAAATATCCAGGTTAAAGGCTAATAGTGACAAAGTAAAAAGAAATTAGCCAAACTATGCATAAAAACTAAGTTATACAAGCTGGGGAGATAGCTCAGAGATTAAGAGCACTTGCTGTTATTACAAAGGACCAGAATTCAATTTCCAGCTCCTGAATTGTGTGGCTAATAACTGCCTGTAATGCCACCTCCCAGAGATTTAATGTCCTTTTCTGGCTTCCATGGGCACTGGGAACCAGATGCCATACACTCACACATAAACACTTATCCATAAAAAGATTTTTAAAAAGGATTAAATGGTAGAGTATAGACCATTGTGCCTGAGTCTGTAGTGTACTTTAAAAAAATCAATTATGGGGGCTGGAGAGATGGCCTAGTGGTTAAGAGTGCCGACTGCTCTTGCAGAGGACCCGGGTTCGATCCCCAGCACCCACATGGTGGCCGAGAACCGTCTTAACTCCAGTTCCAGGGGAGTCCGACACCCTCTTCTGACCTCCGCAGCATTGCACGACACAGGTACACAAACCTGCATGCAGACAGTGCATTCATACACATAAAATAAATGAATAAAAAAAATAAAATAATTTTAAAAATCTATTATGATAATTGTGGTTTGTGAGTCACTAAGGAAAGGGGGAATAATGCATTTTGAAGGGATTTCCATTGTAACTGGGTAATAAATGGATTGGCATTAACCTGGATAAGCTACAATTATTCCACAATTAATTCATGTGTACCTGCCTTATTCCTGAAAAAGATTTTTATTTTTTATTTTTATTTATTTTTTATGTGTATGAATGTACTGTCTGCGTGTAGGTTTGTGCACCCGAGTCGTGCAATGCCTCGGACGTCAGAAGAGGGTGTCGGATTCCCCTGGAACTGGAGCTAAAGACAGTTCTCAGTCGCCATGTGGGTGCTGGGGATCGAACCCAGGTCCTCTGCAAGAGCAGTTGGCACTCTTAACCGCTAGGCCATCTCTCCAGCCCCTGAAAAAAGATTTTTAAAAGAAGTCATTAATACTTATTTGGTGGTTTGTCAAACTCAAAAAAAAAAAAATCTCAGCATATTCCTTTGTAATTATCCTAGCAAAATGCCTTCATGCTATCATTTGATAAGCTTAATATGCTAAAAATGGCTCCTTGTGTTTGTCTTGGTTTTTATGAGTAATGTATAACAGTACTGGATACTGTCAGATGACCTTCCTTTGCTGTATAGATGTGAAGGAATTGAGAAATAATGTTATACCATGTATGATGGCTCAAGCCCATGTCCAAAGCTCAGAGCCTAGGGCAAGATTGGTGCAAGATGCTAGACGGGGATATATAAGTTTTGGGCCAACCTGGCCTACAGAGTGATACCCTATCTCAAAAACCAAAGGGAAGGAAAGGGAAGAAAAGGGGAACAGGAAAAGAAAGAGGAAGGAAGGAAGAAAAAAATGAAAGGAAAAGATAACATAATTAAGCAATAATCAACATTCAAGGCATTTCTATTCTATGTTAGATTTACAGTCTATCAAGCCAGTATTTATTTTTTTTACTTTCATGATGTCAGTTTATCCTGATTCTATAATAGTTGAGTATGAAAAAAAATGCCTCAATTTGGGCAATACTCTAACACTTTGTCACTGAAAAATTCTTTAATTCCTATTTTTAAGGGTTTTTTCCCTCTTCAGTAAAGTACTGATGTTTTCAGTCATTTAAGCTTTTCAAAAGTACCCAGGCCAGTCATTTCAAATAGCCCATGAGATGTTCTCTGCCAAGCAATGTGTGGTCTATTCATAGATGGTGCAGTCTTATTAATGTTACACTTCTTTCTCAAAAGCATACCATTGCTTTACCACTGCATTAAAAACCTAACTGCTTCCTTTTTTTATCAAGAGGGGGCAGGAAGGGTGCATGCTTATGTAATATAGTGCAGTTAACTGCCCCCACCCCCCTTATAAAGTTGGGTAATTAATCATTCTAATTTTAGATTATGTACCTAGCTCCAAATAGTAATGTGTACAAAATAGCTTCTTCCTTGTGACTTCATTTATTAGGATTTAGTTTGGTCTTTGGTTTTTGGCAGAATCACTATATATAATCTTACTAGTAATAAAACCACTTAATTCCTGGCTTTAAGGACTGTTTTGACATTAACAGATATTCAGACATAATGCTAACTTTTTCAAAATCAAATCAGTTAAAATTAGACTTCCCAACCTGGTGGTACATGCCTTTAATTTCAGCACTCAGGAGGCAGAGGCAGGCAGATCTCTGTGTGTTCCAGGCCAGCTGGGACTAAAGGGAGACCCTGTCTCAAAAAGTCCACGGGAAAAAAAAATTTGAAAAACAACCAGGTATATTTTTACATGAGAAATAAATGTTTGGCTTCCATCTCATGACAATACTGATATCCTGAGTTATTTGAGCAACTCGTTCTTTCCTAACTCTCTTTTAGGCATGAATTAAGACTCACTGAATAATGTTTAAACTGAAGCTTTCCTAGGAGAAATGCCTACAATTTATCAGTAGAAGTAAAAGCATATTAATAACAATTCAACTTTGAAAAAGGTACTTGTAGCCTGACTGAATGCCCTCAGCAGGACACTTCTCAATGGCATCCCCATAGTGGATGTACAGAGCTTCTGGTTAAATACCTCCACAACAGAAACTCATTACCCCAGGGAAATTAACTCACTCAGCACAGTTACTGAGCACTTACTGTATGGATAATCTTCAGACAGTAAACAATGCGTAAGTTGGTTTTATTGCATTCAAGTTCACATTCTTCCTCCTTCCCTCCTTTCTTCCTCCCTTAGCATCACCACTTCAAAGGCTCAGTCTCCAAATATCACACCTAGGATTTAAAACTTCAATGTACAGGGCTGGAGAGATGGCTCAGCAGATAAGAGCACCGGCTGGCTCTTCCTGCAGAAGACTGGGGTTCAGTTCCCAGCACCCATATGGGGGCTAACAACTATCTGTAACTCCAGGTCCAGGGGATCTGACACCCTCTTCTGTCTCCCATGAGCACTACACAACACAGGTACACGTACACACATACAGGCATCACACTCGTATACATAAAATTTCTAATTAAGATAAAAATTTAACAAATTAAACTTCAATGTAAGAGTTCTGGGAGACAGACAGCACAAACGGCCCACAATAATAAATATGGGTGGGGGCCAGAAAATGTGTGTCTTTAGTAAGTTTTCAGACCTTGCCCATCTAGAGAACATACTTTAAGACTCCTAGGTTTAGCCATAACACATAACATCAAGATTAAGAGCAGAAATCCTGGAGCCATACTTTTGTCTTCAGACTCCAGCTCCACCATCCATCAGCTGTGCAGTTTTAGTAGACGATGAAATCTGTGCTGAGCTCAAAAATTGCAGTAATTGTCCCCTACATGAGGTTGCTCTGAGGATTAAACCAGTTACTGTGTTACTACATGTATAGAACTTCGCCTGCTGTAGAGTCTTGATGGGAGTCTGTTCTCTGCTCTTGTCTCCACCTTCATCTTAATCATCCTTCTTTTTTCTGTAAGAGACAAAAAAGATGATGCATTTATGTTCAGAATTTATATTCCAGAATGCTCAAGAGTAGTTTTAAATTTCCACACATAGATGTTACCTGACACCAAATAAATTTTTATAAATTTAATAAAATTTATATATATATTGGTCTTTTTGAACCACCACACCAGCTAAAATTTATATTTTAATCTTTGCTAATTTTATAATCTGAATGACTAATACATAATTTTATAGCCAATATTCATAATTCACTTGTAAAACACATACATCTAGTATTTTCTACCTTATTTCCATAGTACTTAAGAAGTGCTGTCTTAAAAGTAAGTGTTTTAAGCTGTGCGTGGTGATGTATGCCTTTAATCCCAGCACTCAGGAGGCAGAGGCAGGCGGATCTCTGTGAGTTCAAGGCCAGTCTGGTCTACAGAGTGAGCTCCAGGCCAGCTGGTACTAAAAAGGAGACCCTGTCTCAAAAATACCTACCCCCCAAAAAAGTAGGTGTTTTATAGAGATCTGCAAAATGCCACACGAGATCAGGACTAACCCTGAAATACCCTTAACTGCATCAACAACCCATTAAAGAATGCCTCATTCAAGGTATTTAAATTTTCATGAAGTTAAATTTTCTGTTCTGTTGCTTCTTAAAATCAGTTTTGCTAAGAAATACCTGGAGCAGGCTGGAGAGATGGCCTAGCAGTTAAGAGCACTGACTGCTCTTGCAGAGGACCCGGGTTCAATTCCCAGCACCCGCCTGGTGGCTGAGAACCGTCTTTAACTCCAGTTCCAGGGGAATCCAACACCCTCTTCTGACCTCCGCGGCATTGCACGACACGGGTGCACAAACTTACATGCAGACAGTACATTCAAATAAATAAATAAATAAATAAATAAAATACCTGGAGCAAATTTTTAAAAAGACCCATAAAATGTAAAATTTAATAAACCATGACAGAATGCATGCCTGTGGCCTTTGCCTCTGCTACTGCCTTTGGTAGCAGAATGCCCCTCTCCTCCCTTCTGGATGTGCCTGGCAATAATTACTTTGAAGCAAGAGTTGTTACAAACTTTCAAGATTCCATTATTTTTACCTTTAACTTTCACAGCAACAATTACCCTTTCTGAATTGCCATAATTGACTCATTTCACTTGCATGGGAACCTTAGGCTAATGGATGAAGAAAGCCAAAATGATGGCCCATTTTACAAAAATGATGAGAATTGGGATGTTTTCTTTGTTTCTGTTCTGTTCTTTAATAGTCAGACCATTTATACCTCAGCAGTAGTTGAATAGTTTTCATCTTGGCATTTTTTTACATTAAATACTTTGAAGATTTTGCTACCATTTTCTATCCTCTTAGACTTAAGATGGATTAATTTTTAAAAAGTTGTATGGTATCATAGTTATAATTAATATTAATCTGCTTTAAAACAATACTAATGCAAGCTGGGCATGGTGGCGCACGCCTTTAATCCTAGCACTTGGGAGGCAGAGACAGGCGGATCTTTGTGAGTTCAAGGCCAGCCTGGTCTACAGAGTGAATTCCAGGACAGCTGGGGCTACACGGAGACCCTGTCTCAAAAAAGACCAAAAAAAAAAAAAAAAATACTGATGCTTTAAGTTTTGGGGGGAATAGAGACTGTAACTTTTGTGTCGTTTCTGCATTTACCATATCAAATTCTAGACCCCCATGGATGTAGTAGACAGCTCATCTTCTCTATGTTTTTTGTTGTTGTTTTTATGGTGCCAGGATACCCAGATCTTTTCTTGTTATGCAAGTGCTGTAATATTGAACTACATCCACAGCCATTGGTTCTTTGAGACAGGGCCTTGCTGTGTAGCCTGTTCTGCCTTCAAACTCATGGTCCTCTTGCCTCTGCCTCTGGAGAACGGGAACCACAGGCATGCACCAAGCCCCGCCTTTATCTTTGAGATATAATTTCAATTTTTATATTACTAAGCTTTTCCTTCAACTTAAAATATATATATTTCCATAATCATCAACCTAAAATTATATAAGAACAACAACAGAAAACTTTGGCAATGAAAATTGAGCTATTGGGGCATTATTTGGAATATAAGACCAAAAATTATTTGCTAGCTTTCAGAAATATCTGATCCTCATACAGCATTGCTTAGATAGTCACCACTGGATAAGTCAGGCCTTAGGGATCTGCAAGTACTTTAAAAGTAGTAGCTAAGGCTGATGAAATGCAGTTGTGATTGTTCTGTCTGCTCCATTTACGAGCTAAGCTATCATGAGGGGGTCTAAGTATCCATGGAGCCATTGCCTGGAAGACATGTGGAACATCTTCTTGAACAAAGAGGAGAGTGGACTCTGCCAAATCTCAAAGGTCAAATCCTTGTGACTTCATAGTCACTATACTTCACCTGACTCCTGAAGGCCCCAACTTTGGGCCTGGTCACTCTTGGATGCTAGAGGCACCCATTGGACCGACTTTTCCACCCATTACTTGGTATATCATTTATGCTCTCTTCTTTAGGTTCCCTGCTGTCAAGAAGAAATTCATGGCAGAGCTAAAAGAGCTACGGCACAAAGAGCAGAACCCCTATGTGGTGCAAAGCATCATCAGCTTGATAATGGGGATGAAATTCTTCCGAATTAAGATGTATCCAGTAGAGGACTTCGAAGCATCACTTCAGTTCATGCAGGTAAAGTCCCTGCAGGCAAGCCAGGGCTGGTCCACTGGAGAAGCTCCTTCCATCAAAATAGCACAGCTGGGGGCTGGAGAGATGGCCTAGTGGTTGGGAATGCCGACTGCTCTTGCAGAGGACCCGGGTTCAATCCCCAGCACCCACATGGCAACTGAGAACTGTCTTTAACTCCAGTTCCAAGGGAATCCAACACCCTCTTCTGACCTCCGCGGCATTGCATGACATGAGCACACAAACCTACATGTAGACAGTACATTCATACACATAAAAATAAATAAAATTTAAAAAACACACAAAATAGCACAGCTGGAATGTGAAAGTTCATACAGCCAGTACCCAGCAGACAAGCAGTATGACAGCTGTGATACACATTTAATATAAAAAATATTTCACATTTTAAAAAATGTGCAGTAATGAAGATTGAACTGAGGGCCTCACTCATACTAAGCAAACACTCTACCATTGAGCTACCCACCCCCAACACGTTTAAATTTCTTTATTGTGAAACCAGGTCTAAGTTGATCAGGCTGGCTTCAAACTTGCAATCTTCTTGCCTCAGACTCCTGGCTCAGATTTTGAATTTGAATATTTTGCCAGCTGGCACTGTATAGTCCTCATGTGATACAGGGCTGTGGTAACAGCCAGAGCCCCCAGTCATTCCCACAGCCACCAAGGGAGACCAAGCCCTCTGCAGTGCACTAAGCTAGGATGTCTGACAGGGTATGGGGCTTAGATGGAATTTCCCTATACAGCGTTTTTGACTTACACTGAGAGTATTGGGACAAAACACCCTAAGTCAAGGAGCATCTGTACTGAACAGTATAGAATAAAACATTTTGTCTTCTCAGTAATTCGCAGAATTGCCTTGAAACCAAATAATAAAGTTGCCAAAACATAATTTCATTTTAAACTTTCATGTCAGCTTTGGAAGCACAATAGAATTTTTTTTATTATTTTTTTTTCTTCTTGAGACAGGGTCTCCCTGTAGCTCCAGCTGTCCTGGAACTCACTTTGTAGACCAGTGTGGCCTTGAACTCACAGAAACCCACCTGCCTCTGCCTCCCAAGTGCTAAGATTAAAGGGGTGCACTACCACACCTGGCAGAATTTCTTATTTGTTGACTTTTTTCCTCCCTCCTACTCACTGGTACATATCTGTGGATAAAACATAGCTGACCACTTTACTTTTTTAGTCAGTAGCACTGGGTTGGCCATATCAGCACTCACAAGCATAAGAGCTTTAATGAAGAAAGAAATCTGTTTTATTGGTACCATGAAAAGATGGCTTAACCTTGGAGTGGTTATCCCAGTTCATCATGGTGGTGGTAAGGAGACTTTAGCAGAATGTGACTCTCCACTAAGAGGTAACAGTCAGTTTTTATATCTGAAGGGATGTTTCTAATGCTGCTGTGAATTAGACTGAGTGTTGATCTTTCCAGAGAGTTTAGATATGTGAACTTTGAATAGAGGCTGTATCATATCACAGAACAAAAGACTGCCATCAAAAAGGGATGAGTAGGGATGAGGACATTAGAGAAACCGAAATCCCTTTGCACTGCTAGTGCGAATGGAGAGCAGCACAGCCACACTGAGAAGCAGTCTGGCTGGTCTTCCATTGGCTAGCCCAGAATTACCAAAGGAGCTAGCGACTCCATTCCTCAGGGTAGATAGATACCTAAAGAAGTGAGAATACAGTCCTTGAATATGAATGTTCATAGCAATATTTTTTCATAGCAGCCAAAAATTGGGAACTGTCTAAATATCTCTAATGACTACATGAAGAAAACATGGCCTTTCCATGCAGTAGGATGGTCGTGTGGCCTAATTAGCCCTGATATTTGCTGCAGCATAGGTGACTCTTGAAAACATCATGCCAAGCAAAAGGTCCCACACTGTATGTATCCATGTAAGTGAACTGTTCCCAGCAGGCAGATCCACAGAGACAGAAAGTATAATGGATTAATAGGTTGCTTTGGGCTGAGGACCAGCAGTGGCTGTAGAGGAAGAGAGTGACTGCTAAAAGGTACAGAGTTTCTTTGGAGGTCATTAAAAGGTGGTAAATTTATTATAGTATAGGTATATGACTGTAAATATAGAGTAAGCCAATGAATAAGACATTTTAAATGAGTGAGCTATTTGGTATGTGAACTGTATTTCTCTAAAGTTTAGAGTGGGAGATGGTTGTTGTCCACCAACCTTCCTGGGTTTTATTTCACCGGTATTTACCAGTTCTGTGAGTTTGACCAGGATCCCTTAGCACTTCTCCCTCCCAGCCCATTTGCCTTATCTGCAAGGTGCCAATAACAGCCGTAACATTGGGGAGTAGCTCTGAGGATTCTTGGCACCTGCTAGGCACTCAGTGACTGTTGCCACTATCTTATTCCACTTATAGATGCTGATAATTCATGCATCTATATACTTGAATGCACACTCAGGGGAGGATTTGTATACATGTCTCGAATAATGCAGAAAAGGGACAGGAGCCTGGGAACCAGAAAGCATCCTCCTACGTGGGCAGTCCATCTCAGTGACTTCCTAGGCCCGGTTGCCCAACCTGGGCTGAGATTTGGTAAATTGACTGAAGATTTTAAGATTCTTTTTGCTAGTGATCCTAATAACAGTTGGAAATAAAGGACAAGATCTAGTATAGCCATCAATTTGTCATAGCTGAAGTGGCCTTGGACTCTGTTACTAATATAAAGTCTGCAAGGAGAGAGGGGGTGGCAGAATTCAGACTCGCCAACTCTGCTGTAGAACAAGTCCCCAGGCACCCAAAAATATGTTCTCTAGTTAGGCAGGAGCTTTACAAGCAAAGACATCCTATCTGAGGAAATGTCCCAAAAGTTTCCTTCTGAGGTCAAGGGAAGCCATCCAGATTTGCTCAAGAAATGATCTGAATAATAAACACACCTAAAATGTCCGGCAAGCAACAGCTCTGTACCAGAGACTGTCAGGCACTGGACCTGACAGGAATCTACTGTCTTCTGCCTCTCTCCCATGTTTACCTACCCCAGGAATCTGTGTTTATGGGCTGATCAAGGGCCCGGGACCCCACACAGGGTATGTTATCAGTAGAAATTTGTTGAAAATGAATGACTGAATGAAGCAGCCAGAAATTCAGCAGATGCCTGTGTGCTTAGAGGTTGTGGATGTTTTGTCCTTTCAGAAGAGTTATTTGAAGTAGAAATAGGAGAAGAAAGAGAAAAACAAGTCTTGTGAAATGCCACTGGGGTCCTTTAAACATTTAGACTCCATAGGAATATTTGAATTTAGTGATTTTTAATAGATAACAGAATATGCTATGTTGGTTTACAGGATTTAATTAGGCACTGCTTAGTACATTTCACATGTATATTTCAGTCTTTGCTATCTCCCTCTTTTTTACTCCCTAGGAATGTGCACATTATTTCTTGGAGGTCAAAGACAAAGATATTAAACACGCCTTGGCTGGGCTTTTTGTAGAAATTCTTGTCCCTGTAGCTGCGGTGAGTTACATTTTCATTTCTAAGAATGTCTTCCAACTGAATTATACACTCAACAATTTCATTAGTAGGATACTCACATATGTCTCTATTTCAGGCTGTTAAAAATGAAGTCAACGTGCCCTGTCTTAGAAACTTCGTGGAAAGTCTCTATGATACCACGCTGGAACTTTCTTCTCGAAAGAAGCATTCCTTGGTTAGTAGCTATGACACAATCCGAACAACTACCACAAGTGCAGAGCCTGGACTTCCCAGGCAGAAATCTACTTGAAAGTCATAAGGACTCCACAGATGACAGAATTACCTACAGCCACCTTGAAAAGTCTCAGCATCTCAAACTTCAGAGCCTGCATTTAGCACTGACCCGTGAATCGCTGTAATATAAGGGGATTAGACCACATTGCCTAAGATGACCCTTCTAGTCCTGTGGATTCAGCTGTTCATTTTTTTTTTTTTTAATTTTTTTTTTATTTATTTATTTATTTTTATGTGTATGAATGTATTGTCTGCATGCAGGTCTGCGCACCCGTGTCGTGCGATGCCGCGGAGGTCAGAAGACGGTCTCGGATTCCCCTGGAACTGGAGTTCTCCTGGAACCAGAGTCACAGACGGTTCTCAGCCGCCATGTGGGTGCTGGGGATCGAACCCGGGTCCTCTGCAAGAGCGGTCGTCGCTCTTAACCGCTAGGCCATCCCTCCAGCCCCTCAGCTGTTCATTTTTAAGAGTGGCTTAACTCAATTTTTGTTTGAATTTCTGAGAAGTTTTTCAAATCTGAAAGCTAATGTTTATAATAATAGTTTCTCTTCTCAAGCCCATCAGTGAGCCTGTATTGAGTAATTCTTATTCTGACACTCAAAATCAAAATCAAACCCACCGAGAAAGAGATTGGAAATAGAGAGTTGCCCATAAGCAAAATTCTCTGAAGGTTGAAGAGTAATTCTTGGGAAGGCAATATGAAGCCCTTTAAGTTTCTGCATGGTAAACAAAGCTCTGGTTTACTAACTGGCAAGTGGTATGTTAGCCATAATTGTGATAGTCTGAGGGAAGTCAATAGTTAGATAGCTTGCCACAGGCCTGGTTTATACTGTTCCCCAAAGCATGAATACCAAATCATGCTTTGAACAGGTACCCAGTTGTTTTGCTTGTAATGATAATGAATTCGCTCATTTGTCTATATTCTGTGGACATTGTGATGCATTACTTGCATCTACTGATTGCCAGTAGAACTGCATTCAGTAGGTACCGTAGCTCAAAACCCTCTAAGACTAAGTTAATGTAAAGAAGAAGAATGCTGAGCTGAAGTGCATAGCACAAATTTCATCCACTGGCCATTGCTTCTTGCTTGTCCAGGTAAATAGAGGAGCTGACCGTGTTTCTGATTCAGCCTTTTCCAGCCCTCAAGGTGTGTGCTACCTGGTTGAACAAAATGATGATGAGCTGTGTGTGCATGTTCTTTGGATGGCTGCCTGCTGGCTTTGCTGTCTCCTCCAGTTGCTGTGGGAAAGGGGCCAGTTAAGCAGGAAAAACACAGTAGCACCTCTGTTTATCCTGTCATAAGCAAATTCCTCCTGTGGTTAAATTTGCCTTGGTAAAGTTTACCAATGCAATAATATTTCTTTCAGGAATCTTCCTTAATTACAGGAAGATTGCAGGCAAAAGTAAATATGTCTTTATAACTACCTCTAAGACCAAGGACAAACTAGTAGATATTTATAAGCACAAAGGGCAACAACATTTTCAAATCAGTGTGGTTGTTTTGCTTTTCCAAAGGTTGAGAGAGGAATCTAATACGGCAAGTTTGGGGTTTTTTTTAAGTTTATAAGTGAAAATTAAGTTTTTCATGGTTAACCAGCTTTCTATATTATTGTACATAAAACATACATATTATGTTCACTAGCCATAGTTCTAGATGATTCTATCTGCTTGTTATCAGGAAACATGTATGAAGTGCCTGCTTCTTCTGGGCACCCATGGGTTTCTGTTGCCCAGCACTGTTTATTCTGGCCACAGAAGAGGAGGTGGTAGAGCAGTGGAACATGTTTCCTGGTTTGTTGAGTTGTCAATCATCTTGGGACCTCGACTGCTTTCTTCTCAGGCATTATACCCCCTGGTGACCTGTCTGCTCTGCGTCAGCCAGAAACAGCTGTTCCTGAACAGGTGGCATGTTTTCCTCAACAACTGTTTGTCCAACCTTAAGGTTAGTATTTTTTCAGCTCAGCAACAAAAATTTGTCTATAAAAATTTACAGTGATCTGAATGTGGAGGTGCATTCCTTTAGTCCCAGCACTCAGGAGGCAGAGGCAGAAGGATCTCTGTGAAATCAAGACCAGCCTGGTCTAGGAAGTTCAGCCAGGCAGCTGGGGCTTCAGGGAGATCATGTCTCAAAAAAACTAAAAAAAAAAAAAAAACAACAAACAAACAAATTACAATGGACTTTTGGGTTATTTTGTTTTAGTGTTTTTTTGGGTTTTTTTGAGACAGGGTCTCCCTGTAGCTCTGTCTGTCCTGGAACTCACTCTATAGACCACGCTGGCCTTGAACTCACAGAGACCTGCCTATCTCTGCCTCCCAAGTACAAGGATTAAAGGCGTGTGCCACCACACCCAGCCTGTTTTTAAATTTTATGTGTGTGTGTGTGGCTAACTGTATGTATGTATGTATGTATGTATGTATGTATGTATGTATGTATGTGCACCATGTGCATGTAGGTACCCCTGGAGGCCAGAAGAGGGTGTCAAATCTTCTGGAGTTACAAGTAGTTGAAGCCACCCAGTGTGAGTGGTAGGAACCCAACCCAGGTTCCTCTACAGGAACAGTAAATGCTCTTAACCAGTGAGCCATCTTTCCAGCCCCTGTTGTTTGGTTTTTGTGTTTATTTTTTTGAGACATGAACTCATACACTTCCCAGGCTGACGTCAAACTCAAAATCCTCCTGCCTCATCCTTCCAAGTTCTGGGAAGGTGTGCACCACCATACCCTGTTACAATAAAATTCATAGACAGAGATAGATGCTTCTGGCTATAGATAAAAGAAATCTCTTTAGGTATGGGAAAAGTAAGTCTGTTAGTAAAAACCACTTTGATGACAGAATTAAATCACTTTGTGTGTGTGTGTGTGTGTGTGTGTGTGTTGTCATTTGATATCTAAGCAACATGAAAATAATGTAAGGGCCACACTTAGCTGACCTAAGTAAGCATCTGGATTTATTTTAAATACACTTCTACGCCTCTGTCCCTTTCTCTAAGTAAATATTTTGCAAACAGGAACTCCATTCTGTGGAAGGTTGTCCTAGCAGGGAACACTTTATTCCTGTCATTCTTGTCTGTGATTGTTTGTGTCCTCAGCACTTACTGTTCTCCAAGTGGACAGCACAGGTGCCGAGTGACCTGAGGAATAAAGTCACTGCCCCCAGGGCCAAGGAACCTTTAAGATGGACATGACTGGCTTTAAAAGTGGCTCTGAATGGTCAGGTGGAAGCATGTTTTCTACTTTATTGACTCACTGATACAAGACATCTAATAGATGAGCAGATGCACTTAATGTAAATGTACATGCCAATAATCCCAGTACTGGAGAAGCTGAGGCAGGAGGATCACAAATTTAAGACTAGCCTGATCTATATCGCAAGACCATGTTTCAAAAAACAAAGCCACAAAAAAGTGCAAATCAAATGTATGCTTCATAGTTGTTCTCATTTATACCCAAAGCTGTGTTTCAGCAAATCAAATGTACTCTTCAAATCCATTCTCATTTATGCCCAAAGTGGTGGTGATTCACCTTCTTTCCCAGGTTTTATATCTGCCACTTTCAATTCTTGAACCAATACTTACTGAAAAACAGCTTGCATGTGCTGATACATGTTGCCTTGTTTTGTTTTGTTTTTTTCTCTCAACACTTTAATTTGGAGAAGTAGTTAAGATTAATTATATTATTTTGTCATTTACTGTAATTATACAATAATCTACATTGAGCTGTTTTAAGCACCAGCTATGTCCTGGCTCTCAAAGCTGATTGTGAAATCCAAGATTAGAATCATTCATTTCCTTCAAATTGGCAGTGAAATATAATAGCGGTAGATGGAGAATGAAGCTTTTAAGCACTCTGAAAAATGAAATGCCCTTCCGAGTTACCAACTGTCACATAATGACCACTTTCAGGCACTCTGGTACACCCGTCCTCTGCACAGCCTGAAGGGCAGCCCCTTGTCCCTTTTACTATTTCATTCTAGTATTCTAGTGGTGTTTTTTTACATATATGAAGTGGTAATTTTGTTTTAAAACCAAAAGAAAGCCGGGCATGGTGGCGCATGCCTTTAATCTAGCACTTGGGAGGCAGAGGCAGGAGGATCTTTGTGAGTTCAAGGCCAGCCTGGTCTATAGAGTTCCAGGACAGCTGGGGCTACAGGGAGACCCTGTCTCAAAAAAAAAAAAAAGAAAAAGAAAAAGAAAAAAATGATTAAAAATGCTTATAATGTAGCTTTCTGAATATGTTTAATATATTATTAATTATTTTGTACAGTAATTTATTGCTGTGGCCAAAAGGTCATTTTTTTTTATCCAGATAGGGTTTTTTTATAATTTTTATTTTTATTTTTTTAAAGGTGTGCGCCACCACACCCTGCATTTATTTATTTATGTATGTATGTGTATCAATGTACTGTCTGCATGCAAGTTTGTGCACCCATCTCGTGCAATGCCGCGGAGGTCAGAAGAGGGTGTCGGATTCCCCTGGAACTGGAGTTCTCCTGGAATTGGAGTTTCAGACGGTTCTCAGCCGCCATGTGGGTGCTGGGGATCGAACCCGGATCCTCTGTAAGAGGATATAGGTTTTTAAAACACAGCAGAAGCCAGGCATGGTGGCGCACAACTTTAATCCCAGCACTTGGGAGGCAGAGGCAGGTGGATCTCTGTGAGTTCAAGGCCAGCCTGGGCTACATAGCGAGCTCCAGGCAAGCTGGGACTAAAGAGAGACCCTGTCTCAGAAAGACAAAACACACACACACACACACACACACACACACACGCACACACACACAGCAGGATATCTGATTTTGGAATTTAATTATTTCAAAATTATACAGGCTGGAGAGATGGCCTAGCGGTTAAGAGCGCCAACTGCTCTTACAGAGGACCCGGGTTCGATCCCCAGCACCCACATGGCGGCCGAGAACCGTCTGAAACTCCAATTCCAGGAGAACTCTAGTTCCAAGGGAATCTGACACCCTCTTCTGACCTCCGCGGCATTGCACGACACGGGTGCACAGACCTGCATGCAGACAGTACACTCATACACATACAGATATAAATAAATAAAATTTTAAAAAATTATAATACTGTTTAGAGCTCTTGTCAAAGCCCCCCAGAAAAATTTAATGGGAGGACTGTAAACTAGATCAAGAAGGAAGTGACTGATGAGGCCAATGATGCTTTTCTATACAAGGAGAAGCAATAAAATAAGGTCAGAAAGAAGATGTAGAGTCAGTCCTGCAGGTACTGAACCATGCTCAAACTTCAGGTCTAGTCAGAAAGGATTTTCCCACTGTTTGTGTGAAGGGCTAGGGAAGGAAGGTGCTGGAGGTGGAAAGGGTCCAGGAGGCCACGGTGTCAACTGTAGATACTGAACAGGTTCTCTGTCCTGAAAGTCTTAGTGTTTTATTTTATAGGAGTCTTGTACTTCCATGCTAGGAAGCATGGAAGAGTTCCTTTTTAGATAAAATGAAGACGAGGAAATCTGAGCATAGTGATACATACTGTAACTAATTTGAGAGACTTGGACATGAGGATTGCCAATTCAAGGACAGCCTCAACTATGCCTGAAGCTTCAAGCCAGCCTGTCTCTAAATTAATAAGTAAACGCAAAGCTATCTTACTTCATGAATGGAGAACTGTTGGAACTCACAGTCCCAGTCCAGATATATAAAGAGCCACAAGCAGAATAAACTATATCATATGTTTAGATCTGAACCTTGTAGGAATTTGAATGGGACCATTATTAAATATCATTAATATATAGAACATGTTCAAACCTCCTCTCACATTCTCAGTCAGTTAGAAGAAAACACCTAAGGAAAAAATAACATGGCTTCAAAAGTGTACTTTACCTTCAGGATTTTATACTACTTAGAACCAACTGTACCATTTCAAGAAAGACCAAGGTCTTCCCCATAGACACCTTCCCAATCCCCCATTTCTTCTCTGTCCCCCAGATGCTTCAGGATAAGGGTCCTAGTGTCTGCCTTGCCCAGGTTAACCTGGTAGCTGTCTTTAATGTGCTCTGCAGAGTTGAGCTGGCAGAGTGCATCATGACACATTCGGGTAGGCAAACTGTAAGCAAGACTCACGTGTTTAGAAGCAGGCTGCTTAAATATAGACCTACAGTCTTTAATATTTATACTTAATTAATTCAGTCAACCATATTTAGCAATATGCTGCCGTGGAGTGATGAGAAATTTATGGCAGCATCCCACTGAGACATTTACATCTCTCAGAAGCTCTTGGTCAGTCATGACCAACTTTTAATTTTTTTGGTCCACTGTATTTATGTCAGAATCTGGACATATTGAACCAACAACAACAAAAAAGATGCAACCTTTCATGACTGCCATCAACACTTAACTCTGAAAGTAGGAAACTGAGAAATTAATAGTACTTTCAGAGGTAATGTTGGTTGCATTTGTGACTATGTGCTATTTTCTTCTCCTTCAAAACTATACAGTTAGAATAATTTTAAGTTCTTTTATACCAAAAAAAAAAAAAGAGAGAATATGCCAATGAGGCCTATAAGACCTTTTATGTGTCACTGTTAAAACAGATTCTCGAGCCGGGCGTGGTGGCGCATGCCTTTAATCCTAGCACTTGGAGGCAGAGGCAGGCGGATCTTTGTGAGTTCAAGGCCAGCCTGGTCTACAGAGTGAGCTCCAGGACAGCTGGGGCCACAAGGAGACCCTGTCTCGAAAAGACCAAAAAAAAAAAAAACAGATTCTTGGACTGATGGCTCATATCCATCAGCTCATTCAACTTTAGCTCTAAGGATAAAAAGGATTAATTAAAAGCAAAATGTCAAGAATGTGGGCATATCAGCCAGCTGGCGCATCACTGGTGGGTACTGAGGTGATATGCACTGTGTCTAGGGCACCCATGAAGCCCACTGGGTTCCTAAATTACTTTATCAGCAAGCTTCAAACCCATTATAAATTCATAAATGTTAATTAGTAATTAATTAACGGGGACAGATTCCAATAGAAGGATGGTCTTTTGATATTGAAATTGAAACCTTTGATACTGAATCAGTGATACAAGCCTATGCTAAAAATGTCTTCATCCTGAAAATGTATATTGAATGAATACCTATTAGATTAGCTGCTAAGAAATACAAAGAAAAATGAGGAAGAAGCCCTGTCTTTTAGAGTAATGTGGTAGCTCATATAATATATCTGAGCACCCTTTATATTACTTTAAACTCCCATGGAAATTGTAATGCTGTGAATCTACTGGAGCTAGGTTGCCTGCGACAAATTCTGGTTCTGCCCTTTATTTGCTGTGTGACCTTATATAAGTTATTTGACATCTCTGTCTTCATTTCCTAATTTGAAAAAAGAGAACCATAGTATTAATTCTATATATATTTGTGAAAACTAGAGTGAGTTAAATACATAACAGTATTGTTAGTCATCTTTTTTTTTTTTTTTTTTTTTTTTGGTCTTTTTGAGACAGGGTCTCCCTGTAGCTCTGGCTGTCCTGGAACTCACTCTGTAGACCAGGCTGGCCTCGAACTCAGAGAGATCCGTGTGCCTGTGCCTCTGCCTCCCAAGTGCTAGGATTAAAGGCGTGCACTACCACGCCTGGCATTTATTTATTTCTGTATGTGTATCAATGTACTGTCTGCATGCAAGTTTGTGCACCCATCTCGTGCAATGCCGCGGAGGTCAGAAGAGGGTGTCCGATTCCCCTGGAACTGGAG
The DNA here is from genome assembly GCA_009823505.1 of Rhizomys pruinosus. Lineage (NCBI taxonomy): Eukaryota > Metazoa > Chordata > Mammalia > Rodentia > Spalacidae > Rhizomys > Rhizomys pruinosus. The sequence goes on along the minus strand of VZQC01014625.1, from coordinate 1,342,280 downwards.
TTCTCCTGGAATTGGAGTTTCAGACAGTTCTCGGCTGCCATGTGGGTGCCGGGAATCGAACCCGGGTCCTCTGTAAGAGCAGTCGGCGCTCTTAACTGCTAGGCCATCTCTCCAGCCCCTATTAGTCATCTTTTCATCACCATAACAGAGCATCTGGGATAATCTGTTTCTAAAGGGAAAACATTTGCTTATAACTCACAGGTCTAGAGGTTTCCAGCCCATGGACACACTTGTCCCCATTGCCTTGAGCCCATGACAAGGTAACACAGGATGATATGAACATGTATGTGGCAGAGCAAAACCACTCACCTCATTGCCAAGGTACAAATAAAATAAATAAAAAGAACCCAGCTTCTGCAATCCCCTTTGAGGACATGGTCCCAGTGAACTAAAGACCCCTCCTCCCAGGTGCCATCTCCCTTTAACACCACAGTGAGGGCTAAGCGTTTAAAACTTGAGCTTTGCAAAAACATGTAACCAGTCCATAAAAAACTTTGGCAGCAATGTCTGATGTGCTAAGGACCATGTACTGCATACATTCCGATTTCTGAGAAAACAGTTCTTACTAAAGCAGATGTCCCAGCTGTCATTTGTTAACCTAAAGACTGAGCAATTCATTAGGCCTCTCTCTGTTTGAAAAATCCCTTGCAGAGGACCCGGGTTCGATCCCCAGCACCCACATGGCGGCTAAGAACCGTCTGTAACTCCAATTCCAGGAGAACTCCAGTTCCAGGGGAATCCGAGACCCTCTTCTGACCTCCGCGGCATTGCACGACACGGGTGCACAGACCTGCATGCAGACAATACATTCAGGGGCTGGAGAGATAGCCTAGTCTCTCTGTTTGAAAAATCCCTTGCAGAGGACCCGGGTTCGATCCCCAGCACCCACATGGCGGCTAAGAACCGTCTGTAACTCCAATTCCAGGAGAACTCCAGTTCCAGGGGAATCCAACACCCTCTTCTGACCTTGGCATTGCACAACACGGGTGCACAAACATACATGCAGACAGTACATTCAAATAAATAAATAAATAAATAAATAAATAAATAAGGAAAGAGAGAGAGAGGGGGAGAGAGAGAGAGAGAAAGAAAGAAAGAAAAAAAAGAAAGAAAGAAAGAAAGAAAGAAAGAAAGAAAGAAAGAAAGAAAGAAAGAAAGAAAGAAAGAAAGAAAGAAAGAAAATCCCTCAACAGATACTTTGTTATGTGAAAGAGCTTTTGAAATTGAAAATGCCATTTAAATGCAAGTGATTTACTGTTGTCATAGTACCTTGAAGACCAGCTTCAAGTTCACGTTGCTGCACACTTCCTTATGGGTCTAGTTCTTTTTGTTTTTGTTTTTGTTTTTAATCAATATTTAACCTGGTATATGATGGTCACTGAGGATGTAAAGATGAACAAAGTTTTCTGGAGCTCACAATCTGACAAGAAACTTGCAAGGAATAGAAAAACATTGTAGGGGGGCTGGAGAGATGGCCTAGTGGTTAAGAGTGCCGACTGCTCTTGCAGAGCACCCACATGGCAGCTGAGAACCGTCTGTAACTCCAATTCCAGGAGAATTCCAGTTCCAGGGGAATCCAACACCCTCTTCTGACCTTGGCATTGCACAACACGGGTGCACAAACATACATGCAGACAGTACATTCAAATAAATAAATAAATAAATAAATAAATAAATTTTTAAAGCCTCCAACTTTAAAAAAAGAAAAAAGAAAAACATTGTAGGGTCGGGCATGGTGGCTAAGAGCCATCTATAAGTTGGGCGTGGTGGCACACACCTTTAATCCCAGCACTCAAGAGGCAGAGGCAGGTGGATCTCTGTGATTTCAGCCTGGTCTACATATGGAGTTCCAGGCCAGCTGGGGCTATAGGGAGACCCTGTCTCAAATAAATAAATAAATAAATAAATAAATAAATAAATAAATAAATAAATAAATATTGTAGGAAACAGAGCAGAGGTACTAAGTGTTCTCTCCAGCGCCCAGTGGAAGGAACAAAGCAGTAGGGGACATACTAAGAAGGCTGACCCCTGCATCCTCAAGTCAGAATTTTCCTACTAGGCCAAAGGTAGGGAGGCACTCAGGCATTCGGGAGTTGCAGAAGAATGATGTTTCTGTATGAAGGGCCTCTACCTTAAGGTAGAGGCAAAGGTGGTCCTGGCCAGGCAGGTGCAAAAGGTCCCTCATGTTCCATGTTAGAGAATTTAGATTGTCCCATAGGTTGCAGTTAGTCTCTAATGGACTTTAAAGACAATTAATTTAAAACCTATGTTTGTTTGTTTTGGAGTGGGTTTTTGAGGGGAGGGTCTCTTTTGAGACAAGGTCTCCCTATAGCCCCAGCTGTCCTGGAACTCTGTAAACAAGGCTGTCCTTGAACTCACGGAGATCCAATTGCCTCTGCCTCCCCATTGCTAGGATTAAAGGCAAGCACCACCACACCCAACAAAGCTATGTTTGTATTTTAAGGGTATCATTTGACTGTGAAGAATGGACAAGAAGTAAGGAGCCAACTGCAATGATCTGCAGTAGCATCCTGAAATTATAAAAATCATTTGGTAGTACATATTCCCTGAACAGAACACAGAAAATCTAAGTCAACCACTTTGTTCTACAGTCTCTGGGAACAATAGAAATCTCAAACATAATTTTTTATTTTTCTCAAAATTCATTTTTATTAATTTTTTTTCATTTTTATTAAATTTTTGTGTGAATTTCATACATTATGTTTTGGTTTTGTTGTTGTTGTTTTTGTTTGAGACAGGGTCTCCAGCTGGCCTGGAACTCACTATGTAGACCAGGCTGGTCTTGAACTCACTAGGTAGCCAGAGACGATCCTTAACTTCTGATCCTCCTGTCTCTACCTGCCAGTGCTGAGATTACAGGCTTGTGACACCACACCCAGTATTATGCAGTGCTAGGTATCAAACCCAGAGCTTTGTGTATGCTATATAAACTTTCCATCAACTGAGCTATATCCCTAGCAAACATAGTCTTATTCAGGAAAGAATATTAGTCACAAGCCACACTAAAAAGAGTGGGAGAGAAGGACAGCGGGACTGTTAAAAAGAAGTTGAAATTTAAAAAAGAAAACATTGGTATGAATCATTAGAACTAGAGATCTCAGTTAGGATGCAGCCAGGCTGAGATGTTACCTGCTCTTCCTCATGATTCATAATATGAGATCAGGTATATTAAAGAATTGCAGGTGACACACTGAGCAAATGTAAAACACTGTTATATACACTACGAAAGGAACTTGAGATGGGAGAAGATAGTTCCACTGGGATAGAAGCTCCTATAGACAGGGACTTGTTCTTCCTTGTTTAATGGATTGCTGGACCCTTGAATATGATAAAACGTACTTCGGTCAGGTAGAGTGGTGCATGCTTTCTATGCATTAGCTCATTTAACTCAATGGACCTGTGAGGTAGGGAGGGTTGTTTTGTTTTGTTTTGTTTTCATGTGAGTCTCACAGATTAAGGAGCTTCTCAAAGGCGGGTCACACAACTAGCACAGTAGAAGCAGTGTAGATTCAAACCCAAGCTGGCTATATTGTTTTAATGTGTATGAGTGTTTTGCCTACATGTATGTAAATGCACCACATGTGCACAATGGCCACAGAAGTCAGAAGAGGGCATTGTATCCCCCTGGAACTGAAGCTAGGGACAGTTGTTATCCACCATGTGAGTGCTGGGAATCAAACCCAGGTCCTCTGCAAGAGCATCCAGTGCTCTTAACCAATGAGCCTTGCTCCAGTGCCCAGAAGCTGCTTTTAACCAGTAGTAAGTACGTCAGAGACATTTGCTGACTTCGAGGAATTGAAGAAAAATGTTCAAATGCATGACATTTTCACATGAAAGGAAATTTAAAAGGCAACTATGCTAGTTTTCCTTTAACCAAAACATTGTACAAATTAACTCATTAACTGCCCCAAAATTTTAAAACTTTGTGTATAAATATGCACTTCTCAAAAGTTGGGATTTATTTTCCAGGAGCTAGAAAAGTTTATGTAGAAGGATAAGCACACAAGAATGTTTATGAAAACTCTAAAAAAAAATTATATATATATATATATATATATATATATATTGTGTGCATGCTGCGGAGGTCAGAGATGGTGTCAGATCCCCTGACTGGAGTTCTTCTGGAATTGGAGTTTCTAGTATGTCTTGGGGAGAGAGCGAGAGTGGGATGCTGGGCTGCACGGAGTCGCTCTGTAAGAGTGGGCTTGATGTTTTTAACCTCTAGGCCATCTCTCCGCCCCAAGATTATATTGTGGTTCGTTGGGTCCGGTCATCTCTCTTGTTTCCGAGATTTAATTCTGTGTTGTTAATAGCTTTCTGTTCTTTATCAAGCAAATAACGCCAAAAGCCCTACCTTGTTCTGTGACATCCTTACACTCATGGTCTGTTTGCAAGTTAATTTCTGAATTGAACACATTCAGCTACTTACATTGCATTTACATTGTGTTACGTATTGCAAGTATTCTAGAAGCAATTTAAAACATACAGGAGACTATGGATACAAATATCATGCTTTTTTAATGAAGGAACTTGAAAATATACTTTGGAATCTGTGGGAATGGGAGTATTCTGAAAATAATCTTCCACATATGGAGAAACCACTATATTTCATGATGTTATTTTAATTTTCCATTGATTTAATATGTGACTGATTATTAGTCACTAATTTTAACAAGTAACCAAAGTGATAGGATCTAGCAATATATCTAAATTCTGAGAATAAATATAAATTTGGTACCAATTTAATACAGTTGTAGAATACAGACCCAGTAATGAAAATGCAAGGATGCATAGATGTCACCCCTCCTGGGACAGTGAGTACCCAACTGTGGTCAGAACAGAAATGCAACAAAATCCATTCTTTATAACTGAATGACCCCAGTCAAATAGCAGTCTTGATCCATGGCACTATTTGCAATGATGCTTTTGTAAGTGTGCTAAGAATTAATTTAGAGCTGGAGATACAGCTCAACAGCAGAGTGGTTGCCAAGCACGCACAAGGCCAAGGTTCCATCCTAGTGGTGCAAAGGAAGGACCTAGGAAGGTCAGGTCAAGCTTTCTGTTCCTTTGATAAATGTGTATGTGGACTTCTAAAGTGTTCTGCTTTTGTGGAAAGTCACAGATTATGTTCCTCTTCTTTTTCATAGAGCTCTTTCAAGAGCAACATGAGGATTCAGAGGGGAGGAGATTGCTCCAAGATTAGTTCCAAAATGCAGCTGACGGAGAAAAAGATTCCATTGTTAGTGGCCACTTTCTCCTCGATACAGCACAGTGAAGGCTTCTAATTGGTCATGGGCAAGAGTGAAAGGTTTAAACAGCATTCCTAGCTTGCTCACCAGATGTTTTCAAACAGCTGGGATTATTATTGTATCCGTCAGAAGACAGATGACCCCGCCTGGCCTAAGTGTAAGGCAAGCTCTGCCAGACCGTCTAAGCTGATAAAGAGAGCCTAGATTAGAAACTAATTGATGTGTGATTTCCTTCGCGTTGGATGAAACTTGGGCTTTGTCTCTAGGGTCTTATATATGGGAAGTATGTGAATCCCCAAAAGATAACGATAATTAAAAAGAAAATTTATTAACATGTTATTGTTTTGATTGCCTTCTTCTTTATAATTCTTTTAAAAAACCAGCTACAAAAGAAATGAGGAATGGAGGTTAAGCAATAGTGAATACTCCATGCTCAAGTTAATACCCTGACAGGGCCTGGGAAAGTGGCAGGCTGGCCTCAAATACTCTCTTCATAGCTGAGGATTAGTGCTGTGCTATGTGACGGATCTCCACCTCAATATGGTATTGTGCGATTCCTAAAGCTTTTCCTCCCTGGCTTTCTTTTTTCTTTTCCATTTTTTATTATGTCAATGAACGCACAAGTTATTTATTCCACTCAGGAATCTGCCTCTAAAATCTATCGTGAAAAATATTCCTAGCCTTATTTGGGGTTGAGTGTGAGAAAGTCAAGAAGAATCTTAAAAACAGTTTGAAAACATAAGTAAATTAAACCAATTATATTTAGATCCAGAGTTTTTATGGGCCAGTAATGAGGGGTGGGTCCCATTTTCTAATTTATTGGCATAATGACACTTCAGATATAACCCAAATAAGTCAACATCAGGTTTGAACTTATTTTTAGTCGAGTATCATTAGTATATTTGTTTTACTATCCTTAATACTCCTCAAAACTCCAGTTGAGGAGGATAAAAACAAAATCACGACAGGTTGGAGAAGAAATGGGAAAAGTTGCACTTCCTCTGGCTCCTCACACCTCCCCTTCGCAGGCCACACTGTATCTCCACGTGATCATATCTATCTGGTTCTATTATTTAAACATCTGGACATTAGTCGAGACATCATGCACCCCGTTCTCCTCTTACTTCTTTATCAAGTGTGCCTTAAAATGTTTGTCCAGCGCTTTGCGAGTACTTGTGAGTAATATAAGAAGACAATGCCTGAAAACCATGTAGTAAATGTTCATTTTATACTAGATCGGTAATTTGCCATCACTAAGTCCTGGGTGTTAAAACGCACACTCACAAACTCTAACAACATCGTTCCGATATTCTTAAAGCCAGCCTTATTCAGGGTGGAACTCTGAGCCTGAGATTTCCTGGAGCAGAGGGGCTAACTACGACTCAGTCCCTCTCTGTATAGCTCTGGACACAGTGTCCTGTACTTTGCAGGTGTTCAGCAAAGAATCATTTCAAATTAATTAATTAAATTAATAGGAAATTTGAATATTTCAGTGAGAAATGTTTTCAACAAAACTTAAAGTAAACAAGAAAATACATTTTACTTTTGGATTTGGGGGGTTCGGGTTAATAATAAAATCCATCATTAGCAGCTTTATGAGTAAAGAACAATTCTCATTTGGGGTTAAGAGTTTGATCATTTTAAAACTATTCGCTGAAATACATGCACTGATTCTTTAATAAAATAAACAAAAGGACTTCATGGCATAAATTTTAAAATGAGGGAAATGTATTTTAGATCCATGTTTACTGATCCCATTAAAGATAGTACAAATATCTTGAATAGAAGACAAAAAAAATATAATAGAAAGGCATGTGGATTTTCACATACAATACATATAAGCATTAAAAAGAAAAGTAACTTCATACTTTAGCAAAATAGTTATTAATAACTATTTCCCATACATTAAGTCTTTTGAACTTATTTAAGCATAATGGATATAATTAATATGTTATAAAAAATAATAATATTATTTATCTCGTATTGAGTGTATGTTGCCATGGCATCGCTATAGTGAGTAGCGGACTCCCACAGTAGTCATGAGGGCGCAGTGAGCTTTCACAGAAGTGGGACAGTAAGGGAGGGGAGTGTACGCCGTAGTCTGATGGATTAGACATGGGAGTTGAGATGGTTGCATGTAGTTGCCATAGTGGGTGCCTTGGAGAGGTGAGACCCTTGGCTCTTCTGACAAAGAGCAGCCAATGCTTTTAACTCCTGAGGGTCATACTCTCCCATGACCAATAATATGATTATTTAGCAAGTTTCTATATGTGTTATCTTTCATATTTTTGGAATTTAGGAATTACCACAGCTTGCAATAGTTTCTAAATTTAGGGATAACTATGCAAAAAGAAAAATCACCTCTTAATCCAAATTCTTTGGATTAAGTAGAAGGCTAAATGTGAGAGAAAAATCTTCCATGCAAGATACAAAATCTATCCAATGTAATAGTGTTTAATAGGGAACTGGCATATAAGCCTGTAAAGATACACACTATTAAGCAAACGCAATCACTTGCTTGAAGAGAAAGAAGGATAAAGTTTTTCTTATTAAAAATGAATGAATGAACAAATTATAAAAACAAAGACATTATTTTTTTTTTTTGTCTTTTCGAGAGGGTTCTCCCTGTAAGCCGCAGCTGTCCTGGAACTCACTCTATAGACCAGGCCCTGGCGCTTGAACTCACAAAGATCAAGCCTGCCTCTGCCTCCCAAAGTTCTAGAATTAAAGGCGTGCGCCACCTGTCAGGATATCGCCGGGAGATAAGCCACGAAACACAAGATTATTCTAGTAAGGACAGCACAATATCTGGAATTTACTTTTATTTGTAGATTAACTGATAATTAATACTAGAAGGATTGATAAGGACCGGAGCAGCTAAAAAGGACAAAACATTTAACAGAAAATATTTTGACCAGGAAAAGTCTTAAAAAGTTTAAAGGGCAGCAAAACCAAAACACAGCATGAATCAATCAACACAACTGAATTGGAATGTTTCATTTAGAGCCATCTCTCCAAAGACCCTTTTTTTTTTTTAAAGTGCTCTCCCTTCAGTAAGGATCTAATAGTCATTTTCAGTGGTTCATACCCAACTCTAACACACATTTGAAACCCACCTATCATTTTGGCTTCCTCTTCAGTTAGTGTCTTACTCAAATATGTTTTCTTTACTCTCAATGTGTTTCCGGAAGGCAACACAGCTCCCGTTACTGGCATAGGAGGCTCACCGTCTTTCTGCTGCAAGCTGTCAGCTATTACCAAGAATGCTCGTAAACCAATGTTCATTCTCTGTAAGAGACAATGTGTCCATGATCAAAGAAAAGACCCAATTATAGTAGTGAAATCAAGCCATTAGTCTTTAGAGAAGTTAAGCTTGGCTTGTGGTCTAGATTAGTAAGGGACAGTAACTTAAAAGGCACAAGCATCTAGGCCGGGCCTGAGAAAATAATCCATCACTGTTTATCAGAAGGAAACAGCCAGGAAGATGTTCATAAAATGTGGAGGATGTGTTTGAAATGGGCACAAAAAATACTCTTTTAAAGGATGTGTGTATGGAGGGGAAACATCAAAGAGATAGGGAGTCATCTTGTGAGCAGATGCCGCTGAGGTAAACTGAGGCACACAACAGGCTTGAATGCCTGCAGGAGACACCATCTATTTTAATTTATAGACAGAATGACAGCATTGAATTCCAATTAGGAACCACAAAATAGGCATCTATTATTGATCTTGGATTTCAAAGGCCAGCAAGTTTGAGAATAAATTTTACAAACTGAAGGTGACAGAATTTATTATTCATGAGAACATCCTGAGTGTTTGAGAAGAAACATTCTGAGCTCAGCTAAGGCATAACACTGGCTCTGAGTGAGGGCTCAGCAAGGCCCCTTCTCTGTAGCAGATGTGCACTGAATAGCACTGCTCCTGCAGCTCTTAATCTCACCCCAACACATCTCTTCCTGGATTTTATCTTACATTCTCCTAGTGACCAATAACCTTGGCCACCTTTTCATGGCCTTACTGGCTGCTTAGATCTATTCTTTGATGAAGAGGCTGTCCATTTTGCCCATTTTAAAAATTGGTTAGCCGGAAATGGTGGCACGTGCCTTTAATCTAGAACTTGGGAGGCAGAGGCAAGGCGGATCTTTGTGAGTTCAAGGCCAGCCTGGTCTACAGAGCAAGTTCCAGGACCAGCTGGGGCTACAGGGAGACGCCTGTTTCAAAAGACCAAATAAATAAATAAATAAATAATAATAAAATAAATAAATAATAAAATGTTGTTTATTTTCTTATTATAGAGTTGTGAAGCATTTTGTCTGGTATGTGATATTATTTTCTCACAGTCTATGATTATTAAATGTGTTTCATCAATATGCAAACTTATGATTATATTCAATACATTAACTTTTTCTTTTTGTGGTTTATTAATTATTATTATTGTTTTTAATATTTTATTTAATTTTTATGATGTATGGAATGTACTGTCTTGCATGTAGGTTGGTGCACCCTTTGTCATGCAATGCAATGCCATGGAGGTCAGAAGAGGGGTCGATTCGCCCTGGAACTGAAGTTAAAGAGGTTCTTAGCCACCATGTGGGTGCTGGGAATCGAACCGTGTTCCTCTGCAAGAGCAGTTGGTGCTCTTAACCACTGAGCCATCTCTCCAGCCCGGGTTTTTTGATTTGTTAATGTACTGGGAAATTTTGTCTCCCTGAGGGACAAAAAGGTTTTCCTATTTTTTTTTCTTGGAAGATTTATAGTGCCAGTTTTTTTATATTTAGGTTGTATGCTTCATTTTGACCTCATTTTTATTTATAGTGCAAATTAAGGGTTAAAGTTCATTTTCTTTGCAAGGGGACATTGAACTGCTTGGCACTATTTATTGGAAAGACTACCTTTTACCCACCCAAATAACTTCCATTGTTGAAAAGCAATTGACCATAAGTGTGTGGGTCTCTTTCTAGATTCTCTATTCTGTTCAATTGCTTTTTAGATTTGGATAACTTTATAATAAATCTTGAAGTCAGGCTGTGGCTGTATCTCAGTACTCAAAAGAGGCTAAGGGCGAGCTGGCAAGATGGCTAAGCAACATGAGTACTCTGGCTGATCCTTGAAGAGAACCTGGTTTTGGTTCTCAGGACCCACATGGTGGATAAAATTGCTGTACTCCAGTTCCAGCAGAAATCTGAAACCTGGAGATTTTTTATTAGTTTTCTTTATTTTCTATTTCAAAGTTATGTTTATTTTAGTTATTTATGTTTTTTACAACAATTAAAAAATCAGCTTAATGACTTCTTTTTTAAATTTTATTTATTTATTTTTTTTGTATGTAGGGTAATGCATGTACTGTCCTGCATGTAGGTCTGTGCACCCGTGTTGTGGCAAGCGCCATGGAGGTCAAGAAAGAGGGTGTCGGATCTCCCCTGGAACTGGAGTTCTCCTGGAATGGGAGTTTATAGACAGTTCCTCAGCTGCATGTGGGTGCTGGGATTTGAACCGGGTCCTCTGTAAGAGTGGTAGGTGCTCTTAACTTGCTAGGCATCCCCTCCAGCCTGACTTCTATAGAGCAAGCTATAGAGGAAAAAAAAAAAGAAAAATGGCAAGTCCCCAGTTTATTATTGGGATCAGTTTGGGAATAACTCAACACTTAACATCAGGATCAGGAGTATTTCCACTTTTATGTTTTCATTTCTAATTTATCAGCTTCTATTCCTCAAGCACCGAACGACCTCCAATTCCATGTTGTTTCTATTTCAAGGCAAAAATGAGAGAGAAACTCTTGTCCTGGAAGTGCTTCTCACAGAGAGGCTGGTTTTCATGATGATGAAGATATACAAAGGAAGTACTCAGGCCCAAGTCAAATAAGGCCATTACTCGCAAATTACCTAACTTTTGAGTTGTGTTAAATACAGTTTGTATTAAAATAACCCGTTAGATTTCTGAGCCTTGCTACGCAAGCTTCTTCCAGAATATTATTTAAGAGCCAGTCTGGAGCCAGGCATGGTGGCATATAACCATTATCTCAGCATTTGAGAGACTGGAGCAGGAGAGTCAAGAGTTCAGGTCAATCCTTAATCTATATAGCAGTTCAAGGCCAAGAACTTTGAGACCCCCATGGAATAAACAAAAAGGAATAAACAAATAAACAAATCCTCCCCAAAGACCTAATCTGGTTTTGTTCCCTGAGAAACTGCCCAACTGGGATATATTTCATCCAACATGTAACTTCTGCACTTCATGGACTATGGATATCTGCATGGGGGGGATGATGTATATTCTGTTGGCCTTATAATTGCCAAAATTCTTCTATGACCCTATAGGATGAAGAGACATGGAAGAGGGCCTGAGTAATGATTCAGTGGGTGAAGGTGCTTCTTGCTAAGCCTGATAATCTGAGTTTTTTCCCTGGGACCCACATTGTGTAGAAGGAAGAACTGAAACCCTGAAACTGTCCTTGACTTCCATACTCATGCCATGGCATGCTTATGTGCAGACATACATAATAAATATATCACCATCAGTAAATAAAACGTAATCAAATATCAAAGACATGGAAGAAAATTCTGTAAGTATTTTCTTCTATTAGGTAAGTTCTTTAAACCACAATTCTAACTGCTCTGCTCAGACAGGCTACCTATTATAGCATTGATTAATGAAATTTTTGTAGACAGACCTAAGGATAAATTTTATAGGTGATGATAATGATGGTAGTGATTTTGTTTGTTTGAGTCAGGGTTTTGCTATGCGGCCATGTGGACTCAAAATTCATGAATCCTTCTGCCTCAGTCTCCAAGTACTCTTATATTACTTCCTTAACTATGAATTTAGCTGCTTGCGTTATGACGTGGGAGAGTGTAGTGCTTCACCTAGGGTTTTTTATTTCCTCAGTGTCCATTGAAATCTGTACAGAATGGGAAATAACTTGTTAGAACTAAATTTGCTCACTTTTGAACACACAAGCTTCAAACTAGGCAAGTAAATCTCTGAAGAAGTTGGATTAGATATAGTAGACTTGCTCATCAGAACTACTGGAGAATTGAAGAAGCAACTATGTTGAGAAACTTCTAGAGGCCACGCAAAAGGTAAGCATAAGTCTACCATTACCTAGTCCATTTCCCTCCCAGGCCGTCTCACCCAATCATAAGGGCCAGGCCCCGGTCTTTAAGACTCTTCACCCATCTGAACCTCAATAGTCTGACGCCAAATGGCAGCAGCAGTTCCCGAGGACTGTGAGGTCAACAGCCATTAGGCAGAAACTCCTGTATTTTAGATCTAGTATGGCTTGATAACGGCACCTAATGAAAGTATCATTGCAACCCTTGTGTTGCCAACGAGCAATGACACGTGGTCGTGGTGGGAATGACAAAAAGAGATATGCTGAGAGAGGACTCACGATAGGATCGTCTGCTGCCAGAAAACTAAAGTGCTCTAGCACACCATACACTTCCTCATCGATACCAAATTGCAATGATATCGAGATTTCACACTAAATAAAACCTTATACATCCATCTGAGAGAGTACTTGATGTTATCTTAACCAATTATAAAGACTTTTCAATACATTATTTTATTGTATGGGATTTTATTATTATTATCAATATAATACTCAATATGTCTTTTTAATTATTAATTTAATAGTTGTCGAAGCATGTATTTGTACGCTGCATATTATCTGTATAACAGAGAGCAGGTTGTACCCAAAGTTAAAAATATGCAATGTCCAGGTGAGGTAAGAAAGAGGTTGTCTGTTCAGATCCCCTGAACTGGGGTTACAGACGGTTGTTAGTTGCCAAATGCATGCTGAGATTCAAAGCCAGTCCTCTGTTTGGGGTTTCTTTACCCCTTTTTTTCCTTCCTTTTTTTCTTCCCTCTATCCTTCATGCCTTTCTTAGTTTGAAATGTACCATACCCAGTATTCCTCTTCTGTGAAGTGAGCTACAAAAGTATTTTCTCCATTTTACTACTGAAAAAGCTAAGAGTCAGGAGTAAATGTCATCCAGCTAGAAGAAGAAGCTTGCCTGTGGCAACTGGTAAAGTCAGCTCCCTGGCGTCTGCTCCAGTGTTCATTCCATAATCTCACAGGAAAAGGGCTGCAAAAAGGCAGCTTGCCAGGTACATTTCTGTTGGCTGAACCATTGTTTTTTAAAGTTTAAGAACTGAAATGTGCTATTCATTTGCATAGCCCTAACTATCCACTTTGTATACAACACCCACCACAGACTCATTTCCATGAGATGCCTGGCCTTTGAGCTAGAATATTGTCCCAGAAACATATGCTGTAACCTATTAGGTTTTTTATTTCATTGTGTTGTGGGCAATTTTGGGCTATGATAAAGTATTATTCTTGTCTGTTTCATCACTTCCCAATATTGAACTTGTTATTCTGTACCAACATATAGTAGAAAAAAGTCTGCTATTTTAGGAAAAGGACTTACTTTTCTAAAATAAAACAATGTAACTTGTACCAACAGATGATCTTTTGAGGCAAGAATCTCTCCAATTTACAAGTACAAAATAGGGTAGGGGACTGACATTTTTTCATCTTAAAATCTATTCACCACCAATTTTACTTGTGAAAAACCATTGTCTGAATTCAAGCATGAACGGAAACAAATAGAAGACTTCAGAGAAGATCATCCCCTGTCTGAAATCCCAAAGTTTCAAACCAAAGGTATGCATGACTCTGTCAATACATGCGCTGTCAGGAGCACACAGAAGGATCCTTCATACCTCGGGATTGAGACTGAAAGCCTTGGCTGGTTTTCCCACACAGAGAAAGTCAAAAATGATTTCTTTCATTGCAAAATCTAGACGTTCCTGGAGGGAATATAAGAAAACAAACACAATAAAAACACTGAAGTACAAGTCAACATGAAATGGCAGCTTTCCCTGTATTCAGTAAATAGGTGGTTGCTCAAAGGATGGGGGGCTGCTAGTTTTATGAACCTCCGAGGGAAGATCAGGCCCATAAGAATGGCCAGAGGAGCTGGTTCTGTTCCCACCTGTTGTGTGTGAAGACGCCTCTGTCATATAACACATAGAACTAGCTCCAAGAACACAGAATGACTGAATGCACAAAAGGCAGTATCAAAAAGTACATCACCTGGGGGGGGGGGCTAGAAACAGCCTAGATTCCTCCTTAAGTGTACTAAAAATGCTGGTAATATTTGGAAACTGATAAGACTGCACAAAATATTTTTAATGATATCCCCACAAAATGACCATTTTTCCTATTCTTTAACATTGAAACATTCTTTAGGTCATATTAGAAAAATTGATTTCAATCAGGAAGAATATTTAACACATACGCTATACTAAGGTTACTTACTAGAAACATTTAAAGCAGAGTCCAGTAACATAAGTTAGTAGCTACTGAGGTAAAATGACATATTCCATTTTATATAACATTTTCCAGAATAGTCAAAGCATATTTTCAATAGCTCAAAGCTATATTTAGAAAAGTTGTATTAAATTTTCCACCTGCAGAGCATGTAATGTGTTTTCTCTAAGTACACATATTAAATAGACCTTTCACTGGACCCAACACACAGAGTGATGACAATATATTAAATAGTCTATGCATATCGAAATTTATATCTTATATTAATGTCAATTTGTACTTCAACAATATTTGCATGCCTGTTTATTTCATTTTCGCCAACCATAGTATTCTGAGGAATACTGGTGCAAGGATTAACTCTCATTTTATAGATAAAGAAGGACAAAAGATGTTCTTTTGCTTGAGGTGGACCTTCAGATCACGACAAAAGGCCTGAAGCTAAAACAGAAAACTTTCTGGTCCTCTGTAAGTCACAGAGGTCAAAGCTGGCATGAAAGAATTTGCTCATGACATATTTTAAAAAAATAAAAGTTGACTAGAGAGCAATCCAGTAGTAGAGTGCATATCTGGCATATGCCAGACCCTGGGTTTAGGCCCCCACACTTCACCAACAACCTCTCAAAATCCTATTTGAATAGTAAATTACAGCCAACCCATATTTTAATATGACTAGACACCATCTTAAAGTAAATGAATTCATGCATAAAGTGCTTAGAATAGATTTTTGGCAAGAATAAAGTTGATAAATGCTAATCTCCATACAAAATTATTTTTCACAGAAGAAAATTAGAAAATTACTATTTACTTTGCAGATTTTACTATATTGTCTTTTTAAAATACTGGAGCCTTTGATTCCTGTTTATTTGTAGAATACAGAGCAGGGAATTGTGAAAAGTGGTGTGGGAGAGTCAGAAGTCTGCTTTTATAGAACTTGTTCTATTTTCTGTCAAATGCTGGGATCAAACTCCAGGAACCTTGTCAATGGCCAGAAAGTACTACAGTCTGTTTTACTAGTAAGTAGGCTTTGTGATGTGGATGAGTCACTTAAACTCTATCTCAATTTATTTCTTAGATGCTGGAGGCACTTGACATATTCATGTGACAATTTGTTTTGAAGCAAAAGAATAAGCAATGTGGGAAACACTGAAATGCTTTCTACAGTGTCTAACTGCGTGCTTCATCACTGTGGCCTTTTCACAGTTAGTACTTCATCTGAGGGAGATGGGCAACCTGAAAGCAGCTAGAGGATACTTATGGCCAGAAACTTGTGCATTACCTGGGCGATGAACTGGATGATTTTCACAAAGATGTTCAAAGGCATGTCCCTTGGCACCACACCACGGGACCCTTTGGGGAAAAGTGTTGTGATGATGGTTATAGTCGGCTTAGAAGAGAAGGGAAGAAAAAACAGAGACAACGAGTCAAGATTGGTGAGTTCCCAGTTCAGTCAGGGAAAAAATTGGCAACATTTCATCTTATCTTAGGAGCAAGAGAGATTAAAAAAAAAACAACTGAACCACATCCCTTTCCATTAGCATAACTACAATATGAAAAGTTTTCTGGCAAATCTCAGGGCAGTTTGAAAATGATAGCTGTTTGCTTTGTGAAAGTGACAAATGGGATCTGGAAGGGGAGCTCTTCAGTCTTGGTGGAGGCTGAAGTTTCGAAGGCTGCTAAGCTAGTGGTGAAGTTCTGAGGCCTTAGATCTTATGGTAACTGACAGCTATGAGCAGGTTTTTGCTTGGTCAGCATAGGCACCAATAAAGAATAACAGCTTTTAGCCTGGGGCATGGTGGCCACCCATTTAATCCACAGCATTCAAAGGGCAGAGGCAGGTGGATACTCTGTGAGTTCAAGCCAGCTGGTCTACTACAGTGATGTTCCTAGGCATAGTTGGGGCTGTGGGGAGACCCTGTCTCAAAAAAGAACAAAAGGACCAAAATAAAAAAACAAAAAAAAACAAAAAAAACAAAAAAAAACGAGTAACAGCTTTTGTGGTGCCTGAGTAGCATGGTTAGAAGTAAGAGTTCAATGATGGGGTCACCCTCAGTATAAGTCAATTCCTTACCTCTGAGTAGCTGTGTTGCTTTCACATTTGATTCGAATCATGTAAACCCAGAGTAATCTGTAGAGAGATTCCAGTGCAACTCGAGCCATCTTGGGGTCTTTATTCTATAACAGAATCCAAAATGTAAGACTGCTGATTGATTAAATGGCCCAAGGATGTGAGTCTTTCCTGAATGGCTGGGAAGGCAGGCTGGGTAGATGGTATATACAAGGCACAGGCCATCACCTCTGAAATCATGGCTAGTCCATTAAGGCACAATCATAATGGTGAGCCAGAGGAATCTGTGTCTGGAAACCCCATTGGATTGCTCTGTGTTTTGCCAAGATGGGAACTCAAGAGAATGGCAAAGGTACCACCAGGAGAATTACAGAGCATTGACAGGAAAATCAACTTGTTTTTCCGCATTACAGATTAGGTCCTTTTTTAAACAGGTATTGTTTTGATTTTTTTTGTATCATCTGATTACTATTCATATTTACTGAGACTAAGGGTGCAAAGGCACATATTAGAGACCAGACATAGGGAAAATAGATCCTGCTTCTTAAGATGGGAGTGGAGAAGCATTAACAGTAAGTACGAGTGAAAAGCTAGTGGCAATGCGCACTGAGGTACAGGAGGGCACCTAGAGCCAACATCAGTCAGAAAACTCAGGAGCAACTCATCATGAATTGCAACTCTATGGGCTCATTCATTCCATTCAATTCATCCATTCACCATTCTTCACTCAATTTTCAGTTATTGCAAGTAGCTATGCTGACCAGTGTACCTGGCATGAGAAAAATGGAAAGCTGTGAATGATGGTGGGAAGGAGCGAGTTCGACACAGGGGCCTGTGAACTAAGGCGGATACGAAGTGGGCTCGTGTTCCTGAACCTTGGGCTATCTAGTATGCTGGTGATAGGGCTTGAGAAGGACAGGGGCCACAGGAGGGACTTCCATGGAACTCTCGGTCTTCTCATGATGGTGACAGAGAGCCGCTGAGAGAAGGGATATACAGGAAGTCCCACGGCCTGCATGGGGAATGGAGCCAAGGCAGGGGGACCTGATGGCTCACAACTGTGGCCTTCAAATGACAGATAACTAACCAGAGAGAATGGCACAGGCATCCTCATTTGAGGGATGTTTCCCCTTTCCCTTCCCTTTTCCTCATGTCTAACTCTCATTCTGTACTTGCGACTAATCTCATGGACTTTATCCATAACTGACTCTTGAACTCGAAATGTTCTCTAGCTGCCACTTCCTCTGCTACTGCTGAACCCTCAGTGCTGTTGCCTGGGCTTCTGCGGGAACCTCCTTTTTGGCTTGATGTTTTCCTCTGTCCTTTCTCATAATGAATGGAATCTCTCTTTAAAAAATAAAGACCAGGGAGCTTCCCAATGCTGCTGGGACCAGAGTAACATTTCTGGACCTGGCATACCTGATGGGTCTATTTGGTGCTAATCTACCTTTGCTGCTTCCTAGCCTGCTGCTCTGAACAGACTCCATGAACTCCAGCTAGGCTCCATTCCATCTCTATGTTGGGAGTGTCCTCTCTTCTTCCCACATCCTTTTCTCCCGGGTAAACTACTCCACCACAGTTGAGTGGAATCTCTTGTTTCTGCATCCTTCTTTATTTCTGAGGCCCTAAATCCCATTCCAGTAAAATTAGGGCTTGCATGTGGCTCAGGTGGGACAGATTTGTTTGGCATTGTGCATTGGTCCTGGGCTCTAACAATGTGGCAAAAACAAACAAACAACAAACAACAGCAAAAAGTTACCCAAAGTTAATTATCTTTCCGGTGTCCACTGATGTGATATCCCTAGCTAGCAGAGCACTTTACCCCCTTGAACTCCGTTCAAGCAATAGCTCCCACTTAAGTAAGTGATGGGTTTTCTGAAGGAAAAGAGCAGGATTTACTCCTGGTGTCTATGAATATTTGCCACTCTGTGGGAATGAATAAATATTTTTAAATAGTCTTTCAATGTCATTCTTAATCTCTTCCTGTAGGTCTTTTTGTTTGTTTGTCTTCTTTGTTTTGAAGACAGAGCGTCCTTAGTAGACCCAGGCTAACGAACTCACTACTGTGGCCAATGCAGCCTGGACTCACAGAGATCCCCTGCCTTTTCTTCCTGAGTGCTGGATTAAGGTGTGTGCTTACCATGTCCAGCTTCCTATAAGTCTTTTACCTTTACTTTTCCTTCCCTAAGTATTTTCTTGGCCTGTTATCATGAGTCNATATATGGTTCTAGGTACTGAACCCAACATTGTAAATGGCAGGGAGACACTCTACCACTGAGCCGCATCCTCTGCCTCTTCTACCTTTTCTTTTGACTTTTATTCACGCTCCCCTCTGACCCCCCACTCCTCCCACCCTCCCTTTTCTGCCCTCCCCCCCCATTGATTCCCTTATTCCCCCTAGAACAATTTCCTTTTGTTTCATATACTTCTTTAATTTTCTTTTTTTTTTTTTTTTTTTTTTTTTTTTTTTTGGTCTTTTTGAGACAAGGTCTCCGTGTAGCTCCAACTTGTCCTGGAACTCACTTTTGTAGACCAGGCTGTCCTTGAACTCCCAGAGATCTTCCTGCTTCTCTGCCTCCCAAGTGCTGGGATTAAAGGTGTGACCAACAACACCCAGCTCATTCATATACTTCTACTTAATACATTCATACTTGATTTTGTGTGACTTTCTAAGACTCTATTAATCTACTTAATACGATTATCTCGTCGCATCCATTTTCAGGCTTCATCTTCTTGATGATGAGAAAGGACCATTTTGTAGATTGTCACATTTTTTCCTCTTCTCTCTTCAGACAAGAGGCTGGTTCCATAACTTAGCTGTTCTACATGGTGCTGCAATACATTTGATCGATGTGCAAGTATCCCTTTGCTATGTTGTCTTGGAGTCCTTCCGGTTAATACACAGGATGGTGTAGCTAAGTCATAGGGCGGATCTACTTAAAAGCAATGGGCAATAGAAGGTAGACACACTAGGTGCTAAAATACACTGTAAGACTTTAATAATTAAATTAATACAGTATTCACACTTGAATAGACAAGTAATAAAAAGTAAAACTTGAAACAGATTTAAATGCATGTAGAAATTTGGACTTTTAGAATATATATAACAATAAAAAAGTTGGTCTTAGACTCTATAGGCATAAAAAATTTATCTTAGCTGGGGCTGGAGAGATGGCTCAGTGGGTAGAGCACCAACTGCTCTACAGAGGACTCAGGTTCGATTCCCAGCACCACATGGGGGCAAGAACCATCTTTAAACTCCAGGTCCAGGGAATCCGACACCCTCTTCGGACCTCTAGGCATTGCATTGCATGACACGGGTGCACCAACCTACATGCAGACAGTAACAACTCATACACATAAAATAATAATAATCTTAGCTAAATCCGAAAGCTACTTACTGTAATCTTTCACATAGAATTCATTTGCATGGCTCCCCTATATTCAATAAGTAGTTTAAAGGTAAAATTTAGACATGCCATCATCTAAATAATTACAAATTTTCTGAAAATTATCTATACTAAGCAGAAAATAGGAAGACTCATGATAACAAGGCCAAGAAATACTAGGGAGAGAAAAGTAAAGGTAAAAGACTTATAGGAAGCTGGACATGGTAAGCACACACCTTAATCCAGCACTCAGGAAGAAAGGCAGGTGGATCTCTGTGAGTCCAGCTGATCCACATAGGAAGTTCTGTAAGCCAGTGGGCTACAAGGACGCCTGTCTCAAAACAAACAAGACAAACAAACAAAAAGACCTACAGGAAGAGATTAAGAATGACATTGAAAGAACTTTTAGAAAAATTTATTCATTCCCACAGAGTGGCAAATATTCATAGACACCAGGAGTAAATCCTGCTCTTTTCCTTCAGAAAACCCATCACTTACTTAAGTGGGAGCTATTGCTTGAACGGAGTTCAAGGGGGTAAAGTGCTCTGCTAGCTAGGGATATCACATCAGTGGACACCGGAAAAGATAATTAACTTTGGGTAACTTTTTGCTGTTTGTTTGTTGTTTGTTTGTTTTGCCTCATTGTTTAGAGCCCAGGACCAAAAATGCACAATGCCAACAAATCTGTCCACCTGAGCCACATGCAAGCCCTAATTTTACTGGAATGGGATTTAGGGCCTCAGAAATAAAGAAGGATGCAGAAACAAGAGATTCCACTCAACTGTGGTGGAGTAGTTTACCCGGGAGAAAAGGATGTGGGAAGAAGAGAGGACACTCCCAACATAGAGATGGAATGGAGCCTAGCTGGAGTTCATGGAGTCTGTTCAGAGCAGCAGGCTAGGAAGCAGCAAAGGTAGATTAGCACCAAATAGACCCATCAGGTATGCCAGGTCCAGAAATGTTACTCTGGTCCCAGCAGCATTGGGAAGCTCCCTGGTCTTTATTTTTTAAAGAGAGATTCCATTCATTATGAGAAAGGACAGAGGAAAACATCAAGCCAAAAAGGAGGTTCCCGCAGAAGCCCAGGCAACAGCACTGAGGGTTCAGCAGTAGCAGAGGAAGTGGCAGCTAGAGAACATTTCGAGTTCAAGAGTCAGTTATGGATAAAGTCCATGAGATTAGTCGCAAGTACAGAATGAGAGTAACATGAGGGAAAAGGAAAAGGGGAAGGAAAACATCCCTCAAATGAGGATGCCTGTGCCATTCTCTCTGGTTAGTTATCTGTCATTTGAAGGCCACAGTTGTGAGCCATCAGGTCCCCCTGCCTTGGCTCCATTCCCCATGCAGGCCGTGGGACTTCCTGTATATCCCTTCTCTCAGCGGCTCTCTGTCACCATCATGAGAAGACCGAGAGTTCCATGGAAGTCCCTCCTGTGGCCCCTGTCCTTCTCAAGCCCTATCACCAGCATACTAGATAGCCCAAGGTTCAGGAACACGAGCCCACTTCGTATCCGCCTTAGTTCACAGGCCCCTGTGTCGAACTCGCTCCTTCCCACCATCATTCACAGCTTTCCATTTTTCTCATGCCAGGTACACTGGTCAGCATAGCTACTTGCAATACTGAATAATTGATGGAAGGAATGGGATGATGAATTGAAGGAATGAATGAGCCCATAGAGTTGCAATTCATGATGAGTTGCTCCTGAGTTTTCTGACTGATGTTGGCTCTAGGTGCCCTCCTGTACCTCAGTGCGCATTGCCACTAGCTTTTCACTCGTACTTACTGTTAATGCTTCTCCACTCCCATCTTAAGAAGCAGGATCTATTTTCCCTATGTCTGGTCTCTAATATGTGCCTTGCACCCTTAGTCTCAGTAAATATGAATAGTAATCAGGATGAACAAAAAATCAAAACAATAACCTGTTTAAAAAGGACCTAATCTGTAATCGGAAAAACAAGTTGATTTTCCTGTCAATGCTCTGTAATTCTCCTGGTGGTACCTTTGCCATTCTCTTGAGTTCCCATCTTGGCAAAACACAGAGCAACTCCAATGGGGTTTCCAGCAACAGATTCCTCTGGGCTCACCATTATGATTGTGCCTTAATGGACTAGCCATGATTTCAGAGGTGATGGCCTGTGCCTTGTATATACCATCTACCCAGCCTGCCTTCCCAGCCATTCAGGAAAGACTCACATCCTTGGGCCATTTAATCAATCAGCAGTCTTACATTTTGGATTCTGTTATAGAATAAAGACCCCAAGATGGCTCGAGTTGCACTGGAATCTCTCTACAGATTACTCTGGGTTTACATGATTCGAATCAAATGTGAAAGCAACACAGCTACTCAGAGGTAAGGAATTGACTTATACTGAGGGTGACCCCATCATTGAACTCTTACTTCTAACCATGCTACTCAGGCACCACAAAAGCTGTTACTCGTTTTTTTGTTTTTTTTGTTTTTTTTTTTGTTTTTTGTATTTTGGTCCTTTTGTTCTTTTTTGGAGACAGGTCTCCCCAAGCCCCAACTACCTAGAACTCACTGTGTAGACCAGCTGGCTTGACTCAACAGAGATCCACCTGCCCTGCCTCTATGATGCTGTGGAATTAAAAGGGTGTGGCCACCATGCCCAGGCTAAAAGCTGTTATTCTTTATTGGTGCCTATGCTGACCAAGCAAAAACCTGCTCATAGCTGTCAGTTACCATAAGATCTAAGGCCTCAGAACTTCACCACTAGCTTAGCAGCCTTCGAAACTTCAGCCTCCACCAAGACTGAAGAGCTCCCCTTCCAGATCCCATTTGTCACTTTCACAAAGCAAACAGCTATCATTTTCAAACTGCCCTGAGATTTCGCAGAAAACTTTTCATATTGTAGTTATGCTAATGGAAAGGGATGTAGTTCGTTGTTTTTTTTTTAATCTCTCTTGATCCTAAAATAAGATGAAATTGCCATTTTTTTCCCTGACTGAACTGGGAACTCAGCCAATTTGCTCGTTGTCTCTTTTTTCTTCCCTTCTCTTCTAAGCCGACTTATAACCATCATCACAACACTTTTCCCCAAAGGGTCCCGTGGTGTGGTGCCAAGGGACATGCCTTTGAACATCTTTGTGAAAATCATCCAGTTCATCGCCCAGGTAATGCACAAGTTTCTGGCCATAAGTATCCTCTAGCTGCTTTCAGGTTGCCCATCTCCCTCAGATGAAGTACTAACTGTGAAAAGGCCACAGTGATGAAGCACGCAGTTAGACACTGTAGAAAGCATTTCAGTGTTTCCCACATTGCTTATTCTTTTGCTTCAAAACAAATTGTCACATGAATATGTCAAGTGCCTCCAGCATCTAAGAAATAAATTGAGATAGAGTTTAAGTGACTCATCCACATCACAAAGCCTACTTACTAGTAAAACAGACTGTAGTACTTTCTGGCCATTGACAAGGTTCCTGAGTTTGATCCCACATTGACAGAAAAATAGAACAAGTTCTAATAAAGAGACTTCTGACTCTCCCACACCACTTTTCACAATTCCCTGCTCTGTATTCTACAAATAAACAGGAATCAAAGGCTCCAGTATTTTAAAAAGACAATATAGTAAAATCTGCAAAGTAAATAGTAATTTTCTAATTTTCTTCTGTGAAAAATAATTTTGTATGGAGATTAGCATTTATCAACTTTATTCTTGCCAAAAATCTATTCTAAGCACTTTATGCATGAATTCATTTACTTTAAGATGGTGTCTAGTCATATTAAAATATGGGTTGGCTGTAATTTACTATTCAAATAGGATTTTGAGAGGTTGTTGGTGAAGTGTGGGGGCCTAAACCCAGGGTCTGGCATATGCCAGATATGCACTCTACTACTGGAATTGCATCTCTAGTCCACTTTTATTTTTTAAAATACAGTCATTGAGCAAATTCTTTCATGCCAGCTTTGACCTCTGTGACTTACAGAGGACCAGAAAGTTTTCTGTTTTAAGCTCAGGCCTTTTGTCGTGAGCTGAAAGGTCCACCTCAAGCAAAAGAACATCTTTTGTCCTTCTTTATTTCTATTAAAAGAGAGTTAATCCTTGCACAGTATCCTCAGAATACTATGTGCTGAAAATGAAATAAACAGGCATGCAAATATTGTTGAAGTACAAATTGAACATTAATATAAGATATAAATTTCGATATGCATAGACTATTTAATATATTGTCATCACTCTGTGTGTTGGGTCCAGTGAAAGGTCTATTTAATATGTGTACTTAGAGAAAACACATTACATGCTCTGCAGGTGGAAAATTTAATACAACTTTTCTAAATATAGCTTTGAGCTATTGAAAATATGCTTTGACTATTCTGGAAAATGTTATATAAAAGAATATTATTTTTATTCCTATTTTCTGCTTAGTATAGATAATTTTCAGAAAATTTGTAATTATTTAGATATGACATGTCTAAATTTTACCTTTAAACTACTTATTGAATATAGGGGAGCCATGCAAATGAATTCTATGTGAAAGATTACAGTAAGTAGCTTTCGGATTTAGCTAAGATTTTTAATTTTTTATGTGTATGATGTACTGTCTGCATGTAGGTTGGTGCACCCGTGTCATGCAATGCAATGCCATGGAGGTCAGAAGAGGGTGTCGAATTCCCTGGACCTGGAGTTAAAGATGGTTCTTAGCCACCATGTGGGTGCTGGGAATCGAACCTGAGAGTCCTCTGTAAGAGCAGTTGGTGCTCTTAACCACTGAGCCATCTCTCCAGCCCCAGCTAAGATAAATTTTTTATGCCTATAGAGTCTAAGACCAACTTTTTTATTGTTATATATTATTCTAAAAGTCCAAATTTCTACATGCATTTAAATCTGTTTCAAGTTTTACTTTTTATACTTGTCTATTCAAGTGTGAATACTGTATTAATTTAATTATTAAAGTCTTACAGTGTATTTTAGCACCTAGTGTGTCTACCTTCTATTGCCCATTGCTTTTAAGTAGATCCGCCCT
Organism: Rhizomys pruinosus; assembly: GCA_009823505.1. Taxonomy (NCBI): domain Eukaryota; kingdom Metazoa; phylum Chordata; class Mammalia; order Rodentia; family Spalacidae; genus Rhizomys; species Rhizomys pruinosus. Next base: position 1,317,235 of record VZQC01014625.1, on the reverse strand, counting down.
ATGACTTAGCTACACCATCCTGTGTATTAACCGGAAGGACTCCAAGACAACATAGCAAAGGGATACTTGCACATCGATCAAATGTATTGCAGCACCATGTAGAACAGCTAAGTTATGGAACCAGCCTAGGTGTCTGAAGAGGAGAAAGAGGAAAATGGGACACATCTACAAAATGGAATCCTTTCTCAAGTCATAAAGAAGAATGAAGCCTGAAAATGGATGCGACGAGATAATCGTATTAAGTAGATTAATAGAGTCTTAGAAAGTCACACAAAATCAAGTATGAATGTATAAGTAGAAGTATATGAATGAGCTGGGTGTGGTGGTGCACACCTTTAATCCCAGCACTTGGGAGGCAGAAGCAGGAAGATCTCGGGAGTTCAAGGACAGCCTGGTCTACAAGTGAGTTCCAGGACAGTGGACTACAGGAGACCCTGTCTCAAAAAGACCAAAAAAAAAAAAAAAAAAAAAAAAAAAAAAAAGAAATAAGAGATATAAAGCAAAAGGGAAATTGTCTAGGGGGAATAAAGGGAATCAATGGGGGGGGAGGCAAGAAAAGGGAGGGTGGGAGGAGTGGGGGTCAGAGGGGGAGCGTGAATAAAAGTCAAAAGAAAAGGTAGAAGAGGCAGAGGATGCAGCTCAGTGGTAGAGTGTCTCCCTGCCATGTACAATGTTGGGTTCAGTACCTAGAACTTTTTTTTTGGTCTTTTTGAGACAGGGTCTCCCTGTAGCTCCAACTGTCCTGGAACTCACTTTGTAGACCAGGCTGTCCTTGAACTCCCAGAGATCTTCCTGCTTCTGCCTCCCAAGTGCTGGGATTAAAGGTGTGCACCACCACACCCAGCTCATTCATATACTTCTACTTAATACATTCATACTTGATTTTGTGTGACTTTCTAAGACTCTATTAATCTACTTAATACGATTATCTCGTCGCATCCATTTTCAGGCTTCATTCTTCTTTATGACTGAGAAAGGATTCCATTTTGTAGATGTGTCACATTTTCCTCTTTCTCCTCTCTCAGACACCTAGGCTGGTTCCATAACTTAGCTGTTCTACATGGTGCTGCAATACATTTGATCGATGTGCAAGTATCCCTTTGCTATGTTGTCTTGGAGTCCTTCCGGTTAATACACAGGATGGTGTAGCTAAGTCATAGGGCGGATCTACTTAAAAGCAATGGGCAATAGAAGGTAGACACACTAGGTGCTAAAATACACTGTAAGACTTTAATAATTAAATTAATACAGTATTCACACTTGAATAGACAAGTAATAAAAAGTAAAACTTGAAACAGATTTAAATGCATGTAGAAATTTGGACTTTTAGAATAATATATAACAATAAAAAAGTTGGTCTTAGACTCTATAGGCATAAAAAATTTATCTTAGCTGGGGCTGGAGAGATGGCTCAGTGGTTAAGAGCACCAACTGCTCTTACAGAGGACTCAGGTTCGATTCCCAGCACCCACATGGTGGCTAAGAACCATCTTTAACTCCAGGTCCAGGGGAATTCGACACCCTCTTCTGACCTCCATGGCATTGCATTGCATGACACGGGTGCACCAACCTACATGCAGACAGTACACTCATACACATAAAATAATAAATAATCTTAGCTAAATCCGAAAGCTACTTACTGTAATCTTTCACATAGAATTCATTTGCATGGCTCCCCTATATTCAATAAGTAGTTTAAAGGTAAAATTTAGACATGTCATATCTAAATAATTACAAATTTTCTGAAAATTATCTATACTAAGCAGAAAATAGGAAGACTCATGATAACAAGGCCAAGAAATACTAGGGAGAGAAAAGTAAAGGTAAAAGACTTATAGGAAGCTGGACATGGTAGCACACACCTTTAATCCCAGCACTCAGGAAGAAAAGGCAGGTGGATCTCTGTGAGGCCAGCCTGATCCACATAGGAAGTTCTAAGCCAGTTGGGTCTACAAGGAGACCCTGTCTCAAAAAACAAGAACAAACAAACAAAAAGACCTACAGGAAGGTTAAGAATGACATAGAAAGACTATTTAGAAAATATTTATTCATTCCCACAGAGTGGCAAATATTCATAGACACCAGGAGTAAATCCTGCTCTTTTCCTTCAGAAAACCCATCACTTACTTAAGTGGGAGCTATTGCTTGAACGGAGTTCAAGGGGGTAAAGTGCTCTGCTAGCTAGGGATATCACATCAGTGGACACCGGAAAAGATAATTAACTTTGGGTAACTTTTTTGCTGTTTGTTTGTTTGTTTGTTTGTTTTGCTTCACTGTGGTTAGAGCCCAGGACCATGCACAATGCCAGACAAATGCTGTCCACCTGAGCCACATGCAAGCCCTAATTTTACTGGAATGGGATTTAGGGCCTCAGAAATAAAGAAGGATGCAGAAACAAGAGATTCCACTCAACTGTGGTGGAGTAGTTTACCCGGGAGAAAAGGATGTGGGAAGAAGAGAGGACACTCCCAACATAGAGATGGAATGGAGCCTAGCTGGAGTTCATGGAGTCTGTTCAGAGCAGCAGGCTAGGAAGCAGCAAAGGTAGATTAGCACCAAATAGACCCATCAGGTATGCCAGGTCCAGAAATGTTACTCTGGTCCCAGCAGCATTGGGAAGCTCCCTGGTCTTTATTTTTTAAAGAGAGGATTCCATTCATTATGAGAAAGGACAGAGGAAAACATCAAGCCAAAAAGGAGGTTCCCGCAGAAGCCCAGGCAACAGCACTGAGGGTTCAGCAGTAGCAGAGGAAGTGGCAGCTAGAGAACATTTCGAGTTCAAGAGTCAGTTATGGATAAAGTCCATGAGATTAGTCGCAAGTACAGAATGAGAGTAGACATGAGAAAGAAGGAGACATCCCTCAAATGAGGATGCCTGTGCCATTCTCTCTGGTTAGTTATCTGTCATTTGAAGGCCACAGTTGTGAGCCATCAGGTCCCCCTGCCTTGGCTCCATTCCCCATGCAGGCCGTGGGACTTCCTGTATATCCCTTCTCTCAGCGGCTCTCTGTCACCATCATGAGAAGACCGAGAGTTCCATGGAAGTCCCTCCTGTGGCCCCTGTCCTTCTCAAGCCCTATCACCAGCATACTAGATAGCCCAAGGTTCAGGAACACGAGCCCACTTCGTATCCGCCTTAGTTCACAGGCCCCTGTGTCGAACTCGCTCCTTCCCACCATCATTCACAGCTTTCCATTTTTCTCATGCCAGGTACACTGGTCAGCATAGCTACTTGCATACTGAATAATTGAGTGAATGAATGAATGAATGAATGAATGAATGAATGAGCCCATAGAGTTGCAATTCATGATGAGTTGCTCCTGAGTTTTCTGACTGATGTTGGCTCTAGGTGCCCTCCTGTACCTCAGTGCGCATTGCCACTAGCTTTTCACTCGTACTTACTGTTAATGCTTCTCCACTCCCATCTTAAGAAGCAGGATCTATTTTCCCTATGTCTGGTCTCTAATATGGTGCCTTGCACCCCTTAGTCTCAGTAAATATGAATAGTAATCAGATGATACAAAAAATCAAAACAATAACCTGTTTAAAAGGACATAATCTGTAATCGGAAAAACAAGTTGATTTTCCTGTCAATGCTCTGTAATTCTCCTGGTGGTACCTTTGCCATTCTCTTGAGTTCCCATCTTGGCAAAACACAGAGCAATCCAATGGGGTTTCCCACACCAGATTCCTCTGGCTCACCATTATGATTGTGCCTTAATGGACTAGCCATGATTTCAGAGGTGATGGCCTGTGCCTTGTATATACCATCTACCCAGCCTGCCTTCCCAGCCATTCAGGAAAGACTCACATCCTTGGGCCATTTAATCAATCAGCAGTCTTACATTTTGGATTCTGTTATAGAATAAAGACCCCAAGATGGCTCGAGTTGCACTGGAATCTCTCTACAGATTACTCTGGGTTTACATGATTCGAATCAAATGTGAAAGCAACACAGCTACTCAGAGGTAAGGAATTGACTTATACTGAGGGTGACCCCATCATTGAACTCTTACTTCTAACCATGCTACTCAGGCACCACAAAAGCTGTTACTCTTTTTTGTTTGTTTTTTTGTTTTTTTGTTTTTTGTTTTTGGTCTTTTGTCTTTTTGAGACAGGGTCTCCCCACAGCCCCAACTATCCTAGAACTCACTGTGTAGACCAGGCTGGCCTTGAACTCACAGAGATCCACCTGCCTCTGCCTCTTGAGTGCTGGGATTAAAGGTGTGCGCCACCATGCCCAGGCTAAAAGCTGTTATTCTTTATTGGTGCCTATGCTGACCAAGCAAAAACCTGCTCATAGCTGTCAGTTACCATAAGATCTAAGGCCTCAGAACTTCACCACTAGCTTAGCAGCCTTCGAAACTTCAGCCTCCACCAAGACTGAAGAGCTCCCCTTCCAGATCCCATTTGTCACTTTCACAAAGCAAACAGCTATCATTTTCAAACTGCCCTGAGATTTCCAGAAAAACTTTTCATATTGTAGTTATGCTAATGGAAAGGGATGTAGTTCAGTTGTTTTTTTAATCCTCTCTGCTCCTAAGATAAGATGAAATGTGCCATTTTCCCTGACTGAACTGGAACTCAGCCAATCTTGCTCGTTGTCTCTTTTCTTCCCTTCTCTTCTAGCCGACTTATAACCATCATCACAACACTTTTCCCCAAAGGGTCCCGTGGTGTGGTGCCAAGGGACATGCCTTTGAACATCTTTGTGAAAATCATCCAGTTCATCGCCCAGGTAATGCACAAGTTTCTGGCCATAAGTATCCTCTAGCTGCTTTCAGGTTGCCCATCTCCCTCAGATGAAGTACTAACTGTGAAAAGGCCACAGTGATGAAGCACGCAGTTAGACACTGTAGAAAGCATTTCAGTGTTTCCCACATTGCTTATTCTTTTGCTTCAAAACAAATTGTCACATGAATATGTCAAGTGCCTCCAGCATCTAAGAAATAAATTGAGATAGAGTTTAAGTGACTCATCCACATCACAAAGCCTACTTACTAGTAAAACAGACTGTAGTACTTTCTGGCCATTGACAAGGTCCTGAGTTTGATCCCAGCATTGACAGAAAATAGAAAAGTTCTATAAAAGAGACTTCTGACTCTCCCACACCACTTTTCACAATTCCCTGCTCTGTATTCTACAAATAAACAGGAATCAAAGGCTCCAGTATTTTAAAAAGACAATATAGTAAAATCTGCAAAGTAAATAGTAATTTTCTAATTTTCTTCTGTGAAAAATAATTTTGTATGGAGATTAGCATTTATCAACTTTATTCTTGCCAAAAATCTATTCTAAGCACTTTATGCATGAATTCATTTACTTTAAGATGGTGTCTAGTCATATTAAAATATGGGTTGGCTGTAATTTACTATTCAAATAGGATTTTGAGAGGTTGTTGGTGAAGTGTGGGGGCCTAAACCCAGGGTCTGGCATATGCCAGATATGCACTCTACTACTGAATTGCATCTCTAGTCCATCTTTTATTTTTTAAAATACTTCATGAGCAAATTCTTTCATGCCAGCTTTGACCTCTGTGACTTACAGAGGACCAGAAAGTTTTCTGTTTTAGCTCAGCCTTTGTCGTGAGCTGAAGGTCCACCTCAAGCAAAAGAACATCTTTTGTCTGTCTTTATCTATAAAATGAGAGTATAAATCCTTGCACAGTATTCCTCAGAATACTATGTGGCTGAAATGAAATAACAGGCATGCAAATATTGTTGAAGTACAATTGACATTAATATAAAGATATAAATTTCGATATGCATAGACTATTTAATATATTGTCATCACTCTGTGTGTTGGGTCCAGTGAAAGGTCTATTTAATATGTGTACTTAGAGAAAACACATTACATGCTCTGCAGGTGGAAAATTTAATACAACTTTTCTAAATATAGCTTTGAGCTATTGAAAATATGCTTTGACTATTCTGGAAAATGTTATATAAAATGAATATGTCATTTTACCTCAGTAGCTACTAACTTATGTTACTGGACTCTGCTTTAAATGTTTCTAGTAAGTAACCTTAGTATAGCGTATGTGTTAAATATTCTTCCTGATTGAAATCAATTTTTCTAATATGACCTAAAGAATGTTTCAATGTTAAAGAATAGGAAAAATGGTCATTTTGTGGGGATATCATTAAAAATATTTTGTGCAGTCTTATCAGTTTCCAAATATTACCAGCATTTTTAGTACACTTAAGGAGGAATCTAGGCTGTTTCTAGCCCCCCCCCCCAGGTGATGTACTTTTTGATACTGCCTTTTGTGCATTCAGTCATTCTGTGTTCTTGGAGCTAGTTCTATGTGTTATATGACAGAGGCGTCTTCACACACAACAGGTGGGAACAGAACCAGCTCCTCTGGCCATTCTTATGGGCCTGATCTTCCCTCGGAGGTTCATAAAACTAGCAGCCCCCCATCCTTTGAGCAACCACCTATTTACTGAATACAGGGAAAGCTGCCATTTCATGTTGACTTGTACTTCAGTGTTTTTATTGTGTTTGTTTTCTTATATTCCCTCCAGGAACGTCTAGATTTTGCAATGAAAGAAATCATTTTTGACTTTCTCTGTGTGGGAAAACCAGCCAAGGCTTTCAGTCTCAATCCCGAGGTATGAAGGATCCTTCTGTGTGCTCCTGACAGCGCATGTATTGACAGAGTCATGCATACCTTTGGTTTGAAACTTTGGGATTTCAGACAGGGGATGATCTTCTCTGAAGTCTTCTATTTGTTTCCGTTCATGCTTGAATTCAGACAATGGTTTTTCACAAGTAAAATTGGTGGTGAATAGATTTTAAGATGAAAAAATGTCAGTCCCCTACCCTATTTTGTACTTGTAAATTGGAGAGATTCTTGCCTCAAAAGATCATCTGTTGGTACAAGTTACATTGTTTTATTTTAGAAAAGTAAGTCCTTTTCCTAAAATAGCAGACTTTTTTCTACTATATGTTGGTACAGAATAACAAGTTCAATATTGGGAAGTGATGAAACAGACAAGAATAAATACTTATCATAGCAAAATTGCCACAACACAATGAAATTAAATAACCTATGTACAGCATATGTTTCTGGGACAATATTCTAGCTCAAAGGCCAGGCATCTCATGGAAATGAGTCTGTGGTGGGTGTTGTATACAAAGTGGATAGTTAGGGCTATGCAAATGAATAGCACATTCAGTCTTAAACTTTTAAAAACATGGTCAGCCAACAGAAATGTACCTGGCAAGCTGCCTTTTTGCAGCCCTTTTCCTGTGAGATTATGGAATGAACACTGGAGCAGACGCCAGGGAGCTGACTTTACCAGTTGCCACAGGCAAGCTTCTTCTTCTAGCTGGATGACATTTACTCCTGACTCTTAGCTTTTTCAGTAGTAAAATGGAGAAAATACTTTTGTAGCTCACTTCACAGAAGAGGAATACTGGGTATGGTACATTTCAAACTAAGAAAGGCATGAAGGATAGAGGGAAGAAAAAAAGGAAGGAAAAAAGGGGTAAAGAAACCCCAAACAGAGGACTGGCTTTGAATCTCAGCATGCATTTGGCAACTAACAACCGTCTGTAACCCCAGTTCCAGGGAATCTGACAGACAACCTCTTCTTACCTCCATGGACATTGTATAACTTGGGTACACTTACATATATGCAGACAATACATGTCGACACATAGAATTAAAAAATAAATATTGATAATAATAATAAAATCCCATACAATAAAATATGTATGAAAGACTATAAAATAATCATCAGTGTGATATGTGGCTCATTCATCTTGTCATTAAGGAAGGAGGTCCAGAGCACAGCATCTCAGCACAGCTTCTTAGCCTCCCCAGAATCTCTTATTTTTTCCCACCACACCCTGCATTCTCTTCTTGGCAACTAGGTTGCCACATGTCTTCAAGCAGAACAAGAAACTAAAATACAGGAGTTTCTGCCTAATGGCTGTTGACCTCACAGTCCTCGGGAACTGCTGCTGCCAGGGTCAGTAGGTCAATGGGAGAGTCAAAGCCAGGGGCTGGCTTGATGGAGGCCTGGGGATGGACAGTAATAGACTGCTCTTGCTGGCAAAGTTCTCAACATAGTTTTTATTTCTCAGTAGTCATGAGTCTACTATTTTAACAACTCTCAGAACTACTGAGTTTCTTGTTCAAAGTGAGCATCTAACAAGTTATTCCCATTCTGTACGTGGTAACACTCACCAGTCATCGCAGTACTTGAGACTGAGGCAGAAGGATCATGAATTTGAGTCCACACTGGCCTGCATAGCAAAACCCTGACTCAAACAAACAAAATCACTACCATCATTATCATCACCTATAAAATTTATCCTTAGGTCTGTCTACAAAAATTTCATTAATCAATGCTATAATAGGTAGCCTGTCTGAGCAGAGCAGTTAGAATTGTGGTTTAAAGAACTACCAATAGAAGAAAATACTTAAGAATTGTCTTCCATGTCTTTGATATTTGATTACGTTTTATTTACTGATGGTGATATATTTATTATGTATGTCTGCACATAAGCATGCCATGGCATGAGTATGGAGGTCAGAGGACAGTTTTCAGGGTTCAGTTCTCTCCTTCTACCATGTGGGTCCCCTAGATTAAACTCAGATTATCAGGCTTAGCAAGAAGCACCTTCACCCACTGAATCATTACTCAGGCCCTCTTCCATGTCTCTTCATCCTATAGGGTCATAGAAGAATTTTGGCAATTATAAGGCCAACAGAATATACATCATCCCCCCCATGCAGATATCCATAGTCCATGAAGTGCAGAAGTTACATGTTGGATGAAATATATCCCAGTTGGGCAGTTTCTCAGGGAACAAAACCAGATTAGGTCTTTGGGGAGGATTTGTTTATTTGTTATTCGTTTTATTCCATGGGGTCTCAAAAGTTCTTTGGCCTTGAACTTGCTAATAGATAAGGATGACCTTGAACTCTTGACTCTCCTGCTCCAGTCTCTCAAATGCTGAGATAATGGTTATATGCCACCATGCCTGGCTCCAGACTGGCTCTTAAATAATATTCTGGAAGAAGCTTGCGTAGCAAGGCTCAGAAATCTAACGGGTTATTTTAATACAAACTGTATTTAACACAACTCAAAAGTTAGGTAATTTGCGAGTAATGGCCTTATTTGACTTGGGCCTGAGTACTTCCTTTGTATATCTTCATCATCATGAAAACCAGCCTCTCTGTGAGAAGCACTTCCAGGACAAGAGTTTCTCTCTCATTTTTGCCTTGAAATAGAAACAACATGGAATTGGAGGTCGTTCGGTGCTTGAGGAATAGAAGCTGATAAATTAGAAATGAAAACATAAAAGTGGAAATACTCCTGATCCTGATGTTAAGTGTTGAGTTATTCCCAAACTGATCCCAATAATAAACTGACTTGCATTCTCTATAGCTTGCTCTATAGAAGTCAGGCTGGAGGGATGGCCTAGCAGTTAAGAGCACCTACCACTCTTACAGAGGACCCGGGTTCAATCCCCAGCACCCACATGGCAGCTGAGAACTGTCTATAACTCCAATTCCAGGAGAACTCCAGTTCCAGGGGAATCCGACACCCTCTTCTGACCTCCATGGCGTTGCACAACACGGGTGCACAGACCTACATGCAGACAGTACATGCATACACATACAAAAAATAAATAAATAAAATTTAAAAAAAGAAGTCAGTGAGCTGATTTTTAAATTTTGTGTGAAAAACTAAAATAACTAAAATAAACATAACTTTGAAATAGAAAAATAAAGAAAACTAATAAAAAATCTCCAGGTTCCAGATCTGCTGGAACTGGAGTTACAGACAATTGTTATCCACCATGTGGGTCCTGAGAACCAAACCCAGGTTCTCTTCAAGAGCAGCCAGTACTCATAGTTGCTGAGCCATCTTGCCAGCTCGCCCTTAGCCTCTTGAGTACTGAGATTACAGCACAGCCTGACTTCAAGATTTATTATAAAGTTATCCAAATCTAAAAAGCAATTGAACAGAATAGAGAATCTAGAAAGAGACCCACACACTTATGGTCAATTGCTTTTCAACAATGGAAGTTATTTGGGTGGGTAAAAGGTAGTCTTTCCAATAAATAGTGCCAAGCAGTTCAATGTCCCCTTGCAAAGAAAATGAACTTTAACCCTTAATTTGCACTATAAATAAAAATGAGGTCAAAATGAAGCATACAACCTAAATATAAAAAAACTGGCACTATAAATCTTCCAAGAAAAAAAAAAAATAGGAAAACCTTTTTGTCCCTCAGGGAGACAAAATTTCCCAGTACATAAAAATAATAAACCGGGGCTGGAGAGATGGCCTAGGAGTTAAGAGCACCAACTGCTCTTGCAGAGGACACGGGTTCGATCCCCAGCACCCACATGGTGGCTGAAAACCGTCTTTAACTTCAGTTCCAGGGGAATCCGACGCCCTCTTCTGACCTCCATGGCATTGCATTGCACGACACGGGTGCACCAACCTACATGCAGACAGTACATTCATACATATACGAAAATAAATAAAATTTAAAAACAATAATAATAATAATAAACCACAAAAGAAAAAGTTAATGTATTGAATATAATCATAAGTTTGCATATTGATGAAACACATTTAATAATCATAGACTGTGAGAAAATAATATCACATACCAGACAAAATGCTTCACAACTCTATAATAAGAAAATAAACAACCCAATTTTATTTATTTATTTATTTATTTATTTATTTATTTATTTATTTATTTTGGTCTTTTTGAAACAGGGTCTCCCTGTAGCCCCAGCTGTCCTGGAACTTGCTCTGTAGACCAGGCTGGCCTTGAACTCACAAAGATCCGCCTGCCTCTGCCTCCCAAGTTCTAGGATTAAAGGCACGTGCCACCATGCCCGGCTCAACCAATTTTAAAATGGGCAAAATGGACAGCCTCTTCATCAAAGAATAGATCTAAGCAGCCAGTAAGGCCATGAAAAGGTGGCCAAGGTTATTGGTCACTAGGAGAATGTAAGATAAAATCCAGGAAGAGATGTGTTGGGGTGAGATTAAGAGCTGCAGGAGCAGTGCTATTCAGTGCACATCTGCTACAGAGAAGGGGCCTTGCTGAGCCCTCACTCAGAGCCAGTGTTATGCCTTAGCTGAGCTCAGAATGTTTCTTCTCAAACACTCAGGATGTTCTCATGAATAATAAATTCTGTCACCTTCAGTTTGTAAAATTTATTCTCAAACTTGCTGGCCTTTGAAATCCAAGATCAATAATAGATGCCTATTTTGTGGTTCCTAATTGGAATTCAATGCTGTCATTCTGTCTATAAATTAAAATAGATGGTGTCTCCTGCAGGCATTCAAGCCTGTTGTGTGCCTCAGTTTACCTCAGCGGCATCTGCTCACAAGATGACTCCCTATCTCTTTGATGTTTCCCCTCCATACACACATCCTTTAAAAGAGTATTTTTTGTGCCCATTTCAAACACATCCTCCACATTTTATGAACATCTTCCTGGCTGTTTCCTTCTGATAAACAGTGATGGATTATTTTCTCAGGCCCGGCCTAGATGCTTGTGCCTTTTAAGTTACTGTCCCTTACTAATCTAGACCACAAGCCAAGCTTAACTTCTCTAAAGACTAATGGCTTGATTTCACTACTATAATTGGGTCTTTTCTTTGATCATGGACACATTGTCTCTTACAGAGAATGAACATTGGTTTACGAGCATTCTTGGTAATAGCTGACAGCTTGCAGCAGAAAGACGGTGAGCCTCCTATGCCAGTAACGGGAGCTGTGTTGCCTTCCGGAAACACATTGAGAGTAAAGAAAACATATTTGAGTAAGACACTAACTGAAGAGGAAGCCAAAATGATAGGTGGGTTTCAAATGTGTGTTAGAGTTGGGTATGAACCACTGAAAATGACTATTAGATCCTTACTGAAGGGAGAGTCACTTTAAAAAAAAAAAGGTCTTTGAAATGTAGCTGCTAAATGAAACATTCCAATTCAGTTGTGTTGATTGATTCATGCTGTGTTTTGGTTTTGCTGCCCTTTAAACTTTTTAAGACTTCCTGGTAAATATTTTTCTGTTTAAATGTTGTCCTTTTAGCTGGGTCCTTATCAATCTCTAGTATTAGTTATCAGTTATCTACAAATTAAAGTAAATTTCCAAGATATCTGTGTGTTTTAACAAATAATCTTGTGTCGGGCGTGGTGGCGCACGCCTTTAATCCTAGAACTTGGGAGGCAGAGGCAGGCGGATCTTTGTGAGTTCAAGGCCAGCCTGGTCTATAGAGTGAGTTCCAGGACAGCTGCGGCTACAGGGAGACCCTGTCTCGAAAAGACCAAAAAAAAAAAAAATCTTGTTTATAATTTGTTCATTCATTCATTTTTAAAGAAAATTTCCTTCTTCTCTTCAGCAATATTGGTCTAATATTTGTATTTTAAGTATGCCAGTTCCCATAAACACTATTACATTATAGATGTAATCTGCATGAGATTTTTCTCTACAATTTAGCTTTCTTAATCCAAAGAATTTGGATTAAGAGGTGATTTTTCTTTTTGCATAGTTATCCCTAAATTTAGAAACTATTGCAAGCTGTGGTAATTCCTAAATTCCAAAAATATGAAAGATAACACATATAGAAACTCTTAATTTTAACATATTATTGGGCTGGAGAGATGACTCAGTGGTTAAAAGCATTGGCTGCTCTTGCAGAAGAGCCAGGTTCAATTCCCAGCACCCACATGGCAACTAACAACCATCCATAACTCCAGCTTCCACAGGACTCTGTCACCCTCTTCTGCCCTTCGTGGGCACTGCATGACATGGGTGCCCTTACATACATGCAGGCACTACACTCATACATATAAATAAATATTTTGTAAATATTTTATAACATATTAATTATATCCATTATGCTTAAATAAGTTCAAAAGACTTAATGTATGGGAAATAGTTATTAATAACTATTTTGCTAAAGTATGAAGTTACTTTTTCTTTTTAATGTATATGTATTGTATGTGAAATCACATGCTTTCTATATATTTTTGTCTTCTATCAGATATTTGTACTATCTTTAATGGGATCAGTAAACATGGATCTAAAATACATTTCCCTCATTTTAAAATTTATGCCATGAAGTCCTTTTGTTTATTTTATTAAAGAATCAGTGCATGTATTTCAGCGAATAGTTTTAAAATGATCAAACTCTTAACCCCAAATGAGAATTGTTCTTTACTCATAAAGCTGCTAATGATGGATTTTATTATTAACCCGAACCCCCCAAATCCAAAAGTAAAATGTATTTTCTTGTTTACTTTAAGTTTTGTTGAAAACATTTCTCACTGAAATATTCAAATTCCTATTAATTAATTAATTAATTTGAAATGATTCTTTGCTGAACACCTGCAAAGTACAGGACACTGTGTCCAGAGCTATACAGAGAGGGACTGAGTCGTAGTTAGCCCCTCTGCTCCAGGAAATCTCAGGCTCAGAGGGTCCTGGGGGGCAAGGGGAACGATGTTGTAGAGTTTGGGTAAACCAGGACTAGATCAATAGATCTAGTTAAAATGGAACAAATACATGTTTTTCAGGCATGTCTCTATATTACTCACAAGTACGCAAAGCTGTGGACAACATTTTAAGGCACCTTGATAAAGAAGTGGGACGGTGCATGATGCTCACTAATGTCCAGATGTTAAATAAAGAACCAGAAGATATGATCACGTGAGTACAGTGTGGCCTGCAGAGGAGGTGTGAGGAGCCAGAGGAAGTGCAACTTTTCCCATTTCTTCTCCAACCTGTCGTGATTTTGTTTTTATCCTCCTCAACTGGAGTTTTGAGGAGTATTAAGGATAGTAAAACAAATATACTAATGATACTCGACTAAAAATAAGTTCAAACCTGATGTTGACTTATTTGGGTTATATCTGAAGTGTCATTATGCCAATAAATTAGAAAATGGGACCCACCCCTCATTACTGGCCCATAAAAACTCTGGATCTAAATATAATTTTATTTACTTATGTTTTCAAACTGTTTTTAAGATTCTTCTTGACTTTCTCACACTCAACCCCAAATAAGGCTAGGAATATTTTTCACGATAGATTTTAGAGGCAGATTCCTGAGTGGAAAATAACTTGTTGCTTCATTTAAAAAAAATGGAAAGAAAAAAGAAGCCAGGAGAAAAGTTAGGGAATCGCACAAACATTTGGGTGGAGACCTCATAGCACAGCACTAATCTGAGCTGGTATTTGAGGCCAGCCTGCCACTTTCCCAGGCCCTGTCAGGGTATTAACTTGAGCATGGAGTATTCACTATTGCTTAACCTCCATTCCTCATTTCTTTTGTAGCTGGTTTTTTAAAAGAATATAAAGAAAGAACAAATCAAACAATTTTAACATGTTAATAAATTTTCTTTTTAATTATGTTATTTTGGTGGGTTCACATACTTCCCATAAAGACCCAGAGACAAAGCCCAAGTTCATAAGAGGAAATCACACATCAATTAGTTTCTAATCTAGGCTCTCTTTATCAGCTTAGACGGTCTGGCAGAGCTTGCCTTACACTTAGGCCAGGCGGGGTCATCTGTCTTCTGACGGATACAATAATAATCCCAGCTGTTTGAAAACATCTGGTGAGCAAGCTAGGAATGCTGTTTAAACCTTTCACTCTTGCCCATGACCAATTAGAAGCCTTCACTGTGCTGTATCGAGGGTCTCATAACAAGGGATCTTTCTCCGTCAGCTGATTGAAAATCACTGAGCAATCTCCTCCCCTCTGAATCCTCATGTTGCTCTTGAAAGAGCTCTATGAAAAAGAAGAGGAACATAATCTGTGACTTTCCACAAAAGCAGAACACTTTAGAAGTCCACATACACATTTTATTTTTCATTTAAGGATATCAAAAGGCTTGACCTTGACCTTCCTAGGTTTTTTCTTCTTTTCCTTTGCACCACTAGGATGGAACCTTGGCCTTGTGCGTGCTTGGCAACCACTCTGCTGTTGAGCTGTATCTCCAGCTCTAAATTAATTCTTAGCACACTTACAAAAGCATCATTGCAAATAGTGCCATGGATCAAGACTGCTATTTGACTGGGGTCATTCAGTTATAAAGAATGGATTTTGTTGCATTTCTGTTCTGACCACAGTTGGGTACTCACTGTCCCAGGAGGGGTGACATCTATGCATCCTTGCATTTTCATTACTGGGTCTGTATTCTACAACTGTATTAAATTGGTACCAAATTTATATTTATTCTCAGAATTTAGATATATTGCTAGATCCTATCACTTTGGTTACTTGTTAAAATTAGTGACTAATAATCAGTCACATATTAAATCAATGGAAAATTAAAATAACATCATGAAATATAGTGGTTTCTCCATATGTGGAAGATTATTTTCAGAATACTCCCATTCCCACAGATTCCAAAGTATATTTTCAAGTTCCTTCATTAAAAAAGCATGATATTTGTATCCATAGTCTCCTGTATGTTTTAAATTGCTTCTAGAATACTTGCAATACGTAACACAATGTAAATGCAATGTAAGTAGCTGAATGTGTTCAATTCAGAAAACTTGTTCATAAATATTGACTTCATGGTTAAGGAGTTCACAGATAAGGTAGGCTTTTTGGGTTTTTTGCTTTTTGTTTTATAAAGATACAGAAAGCATTATTACCATTAAAGATTAATCTTCTTGGGAAATATTAAGAGAGATGGGTACTCCATAGAAATCAATATAATCTTGGGCTGGAGAGATGGCCTAGCCATTAAAAAGCACCAACCGCTCTTACAGAGGACCCGGGTTCAATTCCCAGCACCCATGTGGCTGCCGAGAGCCATCTGAAACTCCAATTCCAGAAGAACTCCAGTTCCAGGGGAATCTGACACCCTCTTCTGACCTCCGCAGCATTGCACGACATGGGTGCACAAACCTGCATGCAGATAGTACATTCATACATATACAGAAATAAATAAAAAAATTTTTTTAAAGAAATCAATATAATCTTAAAAGTCATTAACACACAATTGTATAGATTTCAGGAATGTACTTGTCATAATAAAAGATTTATTCGTAAGCACTTAATTTTTTTAAAACTGGGGAATGGGCTCTAGAGAAGAAGTAAAACTCATCAGCAAGGTCAGCAGATATCCTTCTTAGAAGAGCCACCAGTGCTTATAGACATTTAAATCCCATTTTGAATGCTAGATGGAATAGGGCTGGAGAGATGGCTCAGTGGTTAAGAGCACTGGCTCTTCTTGTAGAAGACCAGAGTTTGGTTCCCAGGACCTAAATGTTGGCTAACAACCATCCTATAATCCAGTGGTACACACACATGTGTGGAAGCAAAACACTTATACATATTAGATAGATGATAGATAGATAGATAGATAGATAGATAGATAGATAGATAGATGATAGATAGATAGACAGATAGATAAAAAAATTAAGGCTAGATAGACAGTTGATGGTAATATACTTGCTGATACATTTATCCAGTGTTTTTTTTAAT
This sequence comes from Rhizomys pruinosus, assembly GCA_009823505.1. NCBI lineage: Eukaryota > Metazoa > Chordata > Mammalia > Rodentia > Spalacidae > Rhizomys > Rhizomys pruinosus. The sequence continues at coordinate 1,300,748 of VZQC01014625.1, read as the reverse complement.
TATTTACTTATTTACTTATTTATGGATATGAATGTACTGTCTGCATGCAGGTCTGTGCACCCATGTTGTGCAATGCCGCAGAGGTCAGAAGAGGGTGTCCGATTCCCCTGGAACTGGAGTTCTCCTGGAATTGGAGTTACAGACGGTTCTCAGCCGCCATGTGGGTGCTGGGGATCGAACCCGGATCCTCTGCAAGAGCAGTCAGCGCTCTTAACCGCTAGGCTATCTCTCCAGCCCCTATCCAGTGTTTTAAAGCAGCTCACAGGGACCAGTCCCCATAAAACCCTGAACAAATGGCAAGTCTGTAGTAAACCACTATTGATATCAGTGTTTTCTGAGATGTGTGCCTTAGAATTATGTCTAGACTTTTTTTTATTTTTTGGTCTTTTTGAGACAGGGTCTGCCTGGCACACGTCTAGACTTTTTTTTTTTTTTTTGAGACAGGGTCTCCCTTTAGTCCCAGCTGGCCTGAAGCTTACTATGTAGACCAAGCGGGCCTTGAACTTTTAAAGTTCTGAGGAGCATAAGCATTTAGAAATGAATGGAGCGACCACCAGGTTTTTTTTATTTTTTGGTCTTTTTGAGACAGGGTCTCCCTGTAGCCCCAGCCATCCTGGAATTTGCTCTGTAGACCAGGCTGGCCTTGAGCTCACAAAGATCTGCCTGCCTCTGCCTCCCAAGTGCTAGGATTAAAGGCTTGTACCACCAGGCCCAGCAATGAATGGAGCCACCACCAGGCTGTTCTTAGAAGGCATAGGCTAGGTACTGGTCTTTATTCACATATTTAACCAGTGTGTGTGTGTGTGTGTGTGTGTGTGTGTGTGTGTGTGTGTTTATTTCAAAAATGCTTTGACCTGTTTAAATTCTGTCCTCAAACTCTAGGGGTGAGAGAAAGCCAAAAATAGATCTTTTCAGGACCTGTGTTGCTGCTATCCCTCGACTGCTTCCTGATGGGATGTCAAAACTTGAACTTATTGACTTGCTGGCCAGGTAAGAGAGAGCTATCATGGATGTTATTTGACCAAAATTGATTTTAAGCTTTTGTCATGGTTCAAAAAAAGAGTAGAATGATTATTTTTCAACTGATAGGTATTTAATTAAACTAATATTGTTCTAAGTTATATGTATGGAAAAGAATAAGAAACTTTTTTTGTAGTGTCGAACCTAGGGCCTCACTCATGATAGGCAGATACTCTACTATTGAGATCCCCATCCCTCTTTTTACTTTATTTTGAGGCAGGGTCTCACTAAGTTACCCGGGCTGGCCTTGGACTCAATCCATAACCTAGGGTATAATCTTTCTGCTTCAGCCTCCCAAGTAGCTGAGGAGCCTCTTCCCATCAGAATCCAAATAAACAAATGCAATCTTTCATCTCCCAGGACCAAACATCCTCAAGCATCTGGGTGTCCCTGGAGAGTTGTGCATCTCTGGTGCTGTAGTCAGGGTCCTCTCTGCCATAGACAGCTAGTTTGAGCCATCTGTTGATCCCCTCTGGCTCCTACATAACAGCTCTTATTACCTAAAGCCCTCCCCATCTTTTCCCCATACCGCTAGCACAGGATGATGCTAGGTGTGAGCCTATTAACGATCCATGACCTTCAAAACCAGTACCCCAAGTCTTGGGGTACTCAGACAAAACCTTCTACCTTTCTAGCTGCCATTTGGTTTTTTGTTTTGTTTTGTTTTGTTTTTGTCTTTTTGAGACAGGGTCTCCCTGTAGCCCCAGCTGTCCTGGAACTCACTTTGTAGACCAGGCTGGCCTTGAACTCACAAAGATCCACCTGCCTCCCAAGTGCTGGGAATACAGGCATGTGCCACCACACCCCGCTTAAATTTAGTTTTTAAAAGTAGGACTGATCTCAGGGACATTCATTCCAACAGATATTTCTTGAACTATCTCCNGGAACTCACTTTGTAGACCAGGCTGGCCTTGAACTCACAAAGATCCGCCTGCCTCTGCCTCCCAAGTGCTAGGATTAAAGGCGTGCGCCACCACGTCTGGCACTAGCTGCCATTTGTTACCCATCAAACACTGTAGCCTGTGACTGACTGATTGATTGATTGATTGATTGATTGACTGATTGATTGATTATGTGTCTGAGTATCTTGCCTGTATGTACATAAGTGCACCCATGTGTGCAATGCCTGTGGAGGTCAGAAGAGTGTATCAGATTTCAAAGGAACTGGGGTTACAGATGGTTAGCTGACATGTGAGTGCTGGGAATTGAACCCAGGTCCTCTACAAGAGCAGCGAGACATCTCTCCAGCCCCTCTAGCCTATGTCATGTTCTCATCAACAAACCTCATCCCATGGATCCATCTTCTCTTTCTTATTCCATGCTTAGAATATACTTTAAGGTGCATATGGACTACAGACAGAGTTCAGGATAAAGAGGTTGCCTCAATGCCCAAGGCCCTAGATTAAGTTCCCAGTACTTCAGAAAGAAAAGCAACAAGCTTATGAAGTATGTAAGGCTTAGACAACAGCCTCAGCTTTACTAAAGCCCCAGCAACTGCAATGTGAGTACAGAACATATTTGCTGAGGAAAAGAAGGGGAAATGGACTGCATTGAAGGGGGCTTCCGGTGCTAGGTCAGGAGACCCAAGAGGAACAGTGGAATTTGGGAAAGAGGAAATAGGATTGAAGAGATTGGAATACTGTGAGGTCATCCTCTCATATTCTCCCACGATGTTCTCAGAAACCGAGAGCAAAGAAAATCTACAGACAAATTCCAAAATGACCCAGAAACACAAGAGCCACCAGTCAGCTTGCTGTGGACAGTAGTAGAGAAGTTAACAACTGGGTGTCAGTATTCTCATGGCAGGGGACCAGAGGCCAGGTGTGACCATGAGGAGTCATTAGCTAAGACTCCTCTCCATGGCCCCATGGACCACCAGAGAACAAGGGGCTGCTCTCGAAGTGATGGAGAGAGAGAACAGGAAGATGGCAGAGCTGTCTTGAAAGCCTCTACTTGGTATTTGGTATCCCTGTTTGCTATTTTTTTTTTTCTTTTTGAGACAGGATCTCCCTATCACCCCAGCTGGCCTGGAACTGGCTATGTAGACCAGGCTGGCCTTGAAATCACAGAGATCCATCTGCCTCTGCCTCCCTAGTGCTAGGATTAAAGGCGTGTGCCACCACGCCCAGCTTATAGACAGTTCTTAGCCACTGTATGGGTGCTAGGAATCGAATCCGGGTCCTCTGCAAGAGCAGTTGGTGCTCCTAACTGCTGAGCCATCTTTCCAGCCCCTCTACTTGCTATTTTACTACTTCTGTGATCTAAATAAATTACTTAAACCCTCAGCATACCTCTTTTCCCTTGGTAAAATTTTGGTACGATTGGAATAATGCTGCCTGTCTCTTAGGAGCATATGTTGGGGTAGTCAGAAGCCTGGGAAAAAGCCAATGGTCAGTTTAAAGCTATAGGGGGTGGCACTTGGCTTTATTCAGTGATCTAGCTGGTGACAGTATATGCTAGGCCTTGGAGATGATGGGCTTTTAAGAAGACAGAAAAAAAAAAATTAAAAAACAACAAAACAAGAAGACACAGATCTGGGAAACTTCTAACACTAATTTGCTGTGGATCTGTATAGAAGGCTCTTACCTCTGAAATCACCTTGATACTCTAATCCAGTGACACTGGAATCTGCAGACCTTGGTGCCAGACGTGTGGGGAGGGAGTTGTTAGACATGGTTGGAATGTCTATGCTATTTATAGCGTGTCCTGTTTATTATTATGTACATTCTTATAAAGCCCAAAGCCATGAGTAGTGGTTTTTATGAGAGAAAAGAACAAATAAATAATCTTGAGAGTTCAAGAAAATGACTACTATATCGGAAGCTCATGAGAAAGCCTTTTTTTAAAATAAACTTCAAAGGAAAGTCAGAGGCTGTTCTCAGAGGGAAGTAAAGAGCTTCTGACCTCCATCCTGGGCCCTATGAACCCAGGAGAAAATGAGGCTCCAGAGAAGCAGTGTAGTAATGTGCTCACAGTAAATGTGGGTTTCAGCTGTGACACAGGAAGTCGCCTGTCACTTACCCCATAATCCAGTCAACTCTGGATTAAGTTCACTCGACACCGTATGTACAGTCTAGTCAGAGAAGGGTGAGGCTTTGAATTCAGATGTTTCACATTTATCCTGTGGTGCATTTTTACTGGAAATTTTGGTTTTCTTCATAATTGGCAAAATAAGACTCAGGCTCCTATCCCTTGCAAGTCCAGTTCTCTGGGAGGGAATTCAAGTATATCTGTGCACACGGTTCCTCCAAGATCCCATCTCGGTATTTCTGATTATCCCTGAGTACCACAGATACTGAGCCCTTAAACTGACACAGGTATGTTGAGCATGACATGGTTTATGAAATGAAGTCAGTAAGGCTCCTTCTCCAACTACTAAATTTCTGACTTTATATGTATCATCTAACCAACTCATAATGGCTGAGTGAGAAAAATCTTACCCTATGGGCTTTAAGAAGGCTGTGGAGACATTCCTAGCATTGGGGTCTAACCCTGAGTTGTTCTGCCTTACAGCTCTTAGCACTAGAGTCTACCTGGCTTCCCCAAGTAATCTCCACATACAAGATACATCTGATCCTCCCTTTGACCCAAGGCTCCTGTCATCTGTCATATCCTCAGTACCATTTGTGCACTAAGGGTCTGATATTCAATATTAGCTCCTCCCAAAACATTTGTCTTCATTAGTATGACACCTCAGTTGCAAAGTGTCTAGTACACCATCTTTGACAGTGTTATATATTATTGTGATGTATCTTCAATTTTGCATAATGTATTCCATGTCAGACACTGTGTTTCATATACATTGTTAGGTAAACTGGATATATACATACACATCCCTGATTTTAGACAAGGAGATTAAACTTCAGAAAATTACAGCAGGTTTCTTAAATTTATAAAACTTTCCTGAAATCATTGCTTTTTATGGCAAATTTGAAAAGTACCTTCAATTCAGTGTCTTGTTAATTTGGGGGAACATGTGCATTGTATCCATAATTCCACGATCTTCTGTGATATCTAAACATATTAACCATTTACTCTGCTTTCAATTTTTAAGCATATCTATGTTGTTGTGAAAAGTGGTATTTTGTGTAACAGAGAGACAGAGCTAATTCCAGTTGGATGAATTGCCTCAATACTCATCATTCCTCTGTTTGAATAGAAATGTAGTTCAAAGCATAACAAGTATGCAGAGGTTCTCTCCAGTGCTCCAACAGAATTGCCCTGACTTCTCATGAGCTGGTATGTGGCCAGCAGCCTGCCCCTCAACCCTTGTGCTCCCCTTCACAGCCCTTTCTGCCTCTACCTATAATCTGTTAATTGTCTTTTCATAGTTTAGATAGAAATGTTTCTGCTACTGATCTTTTCCTCTGCTTGTGTTTTGTCAATTTGAAAAACTCCCTTTTCATTTCCATAAAACGCTACCAAATTCTTGAAAATGACTTAGCTGATTCACGGGTGAGGATGTTTGCTTTCTAAGTCAATTGTCTGATGTAACCAACCAAGAAAGCAGCTTTGTCCATGTTGTATTTTCCCCATAATTTTTAGCATGTCCTTAGCAGCCTCAGCCTTTTGAAGAAGTATGTACCTTTGGGGTCAAACCACTGCTTCTTCTAGATCGCTGCTCTTCGAGCCCCGGGGCATGTTGCAGTGGCGTGCATGGCCCATGCAGGAACAGCGCCAACTTTCCTCCCCGATCCAAGCTACTGTCTAACCTTGCCACACCGGGTCAGAGCTTCTGGTGCCAGCCTCCTGGAGGGACAGCAGCATTGATGTTGCAATGTTGGGGTGTTTGCTATGCTTCACTACTGGGTCCCTGTGAAGACTTTTTAAGTCTCCTCAGTGACTGTATTTGTATGTAGCCATGTACTTGAGACTGTTCAAGACTCAAAGAACCAGATTTGCTTCTTAAAATTTTTGCCCGAGTCCCCAAGTTTAATTAGATTTCTTCACAAATTGATTCTCTTTAAGTCTCTCTGTTCTCTTTCAACTGCTGCCATCAAACTCTTGGAGAATAGTGGGGAAGGAGGTATTTGTTTTGTTTCTTAAAATTGCACTCATTTATTTTTGCAGAACACAGGGAAATCATCATTTTAACAGGCATGAATAGCAAAGATTACACAGCTCTGGGCTCCCAGGGTCTTAACAATGAACTTGCACTATAGGCTTCAAATTAAGACAGATTCCAGATTGCAAATTGTTCCTGAGAGCAAAGGTAGAGGCAGAATCAAATTGCTCTCATTGAGAAAGCTCAAAGTATCAATGCTTAATGGTTTCATCTAAATACAGCATGACATAGCTTACATTCTTGATGTTCGACTAATTTGGTTTGCTGTGACAGCTAAAACAAAGCGAGCCTAAGTAAAAGCAGCTAACTGTCTCAGGTGTGGAGACTGAAAGTTGAAGATCAAGGTATGGTCAAGATCAAGGGTAGCAGACTCTGTGAAACAGTATCTGCCCCAAACCTCTCAGCTTACTTCCGGTGGCTCACTGGCAGGCTTGGGCATCACCTGGCTTATACAAGCATCCATGATCACCACCTCTGTCTTCTCCTAGTGCTCTCCTGTATGCTTGTCTGTCTCCAGAAGTTTTATGAGGATGGTGGTCCCAGACCTACTCCCATACAACCCTGCCCTTATGTAAATATTTCTGCAATGGCTCTATTTCCAAAACAGTTTTACTTAAAAGCCAGAGGCATAAAACATCAACATTATGGGTGACACAATTCAACTCAGTATCTTTGCCATCAATTAACATTTATTCATTTAACTCTAATTCCTGGTTATTATGATATTACCCACCCAAAAATAGTGGTTTGATATCTGTGGAAGATAATTTCTTAAGATATACAAGACCATAAACAAATTGGAATCATAAACAAGAAAAATACTTGGCAAGTACTTTTTTATGTTTTGGTTGTTAGCCTTAGCCTTTAATGGCCCCGCTATCCCTCCAGCCCAACAAGTACTTTTTTATATAAACTAGTAATTTCAAACTATGGACTACAAAAATGATTCAGAACTGCTTAGAAATGGAAAAGGGCCAGACATGGTGGCGCACCACACGCCTTTAATCCTAGCACTTGGGAGGCAGAGGCAGACAGATTTTTGTGAGTTCAAGGCCAGCCTGGTCTACAGAGTGAGTTCCAGGACAGCTGGGGCTACAGGGAGACCCTGTCTCGATCTGGAAAAGACAAAAAAAAAAAAAAAAAAAGAAAGGGAAAAGTTATTTCCTCTCCAAATGGGTAGGCTTCAAGCCCTCTTCTACAGCTTTAACCAGAGCACCACAGATCCTGTGTGTTAGACTGGCGGCAAGGAGTGTACAAGAGACAGAAACAATCTGATGTGTATTTTGAGAGAAGGAGCTACAGTATAAGGAGTTGACCAAGCAGTTATGGAAGTAAACAAGTCCAAAATCTGCAGAATAGACGAATAGTCTGGAGATGCAGGAGAACCAAGTTTCTAGTATGTATCCAAAGACCATCTATTGTAGATCCAGGAAAGCCAGTGTTGCGGACTAAATCCAAGGGGTGCCTGCTGAAGAATTCTGTCTTTCTCGGGGAAGGCAGTCATTTCTTTTACTCAGCCTCATCCACATGATGGAGAGCAAGGTATGTTACTCAGCGTACCAACTTAAATATTGTTCTTCCCCAAAATACTCTCACAAGGTACCCAGAGCAACCCAGTCAGTAGACTTGTAAAATTAGCCATCATAGAGTTTGCATATGATTTCATCTCCTTGTGTGTTTTAAAAAGAATTGATGCTGATTGAAATAAAGGAAAGTTTGGACACCCCTGCTTTAGACAACCACTGATTAGAAGCCTGGGTTAAACCTGTTTTCTTTCAGCAGCTATGACCTTAAGAACTAGAGAACTAGAGCACCTTAAGAACTGTTTGCCTAGCGGGCGTGGTGGCACACGCCATTTAACCCTGCATTGGGAGGGCAGAGCAGGCGGATCTTTGTGACATTATCAAACGCAGCCTGGTCTACAGAGTGAGTTCCAGGGACCAGCTGAGCTACAGGGAGACCCTGTCTTGAAAAATACAAAAAAAAAAAAAAAAAAAAAAAGAACTGCCTAAGACTTCTTGAAGAATTACCTTCTGGCTTCCCTTTTTTGAGGAAATGTGTCTGATTTTAAGACAGGAAGGGTATTCTCTAGCTCTATGTAAATCTCTGAACCAAAGAGCTCAAAAAATGTTTTATTTCATCTTTAATTGGGAGGGGGGAGTATGTGTACTTGAGCGAAGGTGGCCCTGTAGGCCAGAAGAGGGCGGTAGATTCCCCCTAAGGTTGGAGTTGCAAGCAGTTGTGAGCTCAGGGATCCTGGGAACCAAACTTGGGTTCTCTGCAAGAACAGCAAGTTCCCTTAACTGCTGAGCCCTCTCTCCAGCCCCAAAGAGCTTTAGGTCTGATTCATATTGTCGGATTTGGACAAATTAGTGCACTTCCTGGTTTTGGTTTTTGTTTTTGTTCGGCTATTGAGAAATGTTTACTATTTACAGCACTCAATAAAAACAAAGTATAGTTATTCCATAGTGAGACAGGGGTGACTGGGTCCACTACCCTTCCTGTTTTAAACAATAAGAAAGATGTCTTATCAAGTTTTTGAAATGCTGTCGATAAAAATAAATAAGTAAATAAATAAAATAAAAGTAAAAAACAAAACAAAACAAAAAAAGAAATGCTGTCTACTTAGTAGTGTATAACTCAAATAATTGCTTTGGAGGAAAAAAAAAAAGTAGGATTAAAAGCCCTGGCTCTTCTTTTATCCATATAACTCTTAGCAACTTTCATAACTGCTATGGGCCACAACTTCTGTTTGGAGAGGATATTATTTGCCTGTTGATGAAGGTCACTGTGGTTTTGGTATATTATTTTCTGAAGCTGAGCACACTCAGGCCATGAAATCCATGAAATTCTATCTTCTGACATCTTTAACCTCCAACTCTCCTTTTCTTGATCATTATTATCTTGGGTCAACCAGTTGCCTAAGTTTTCTCAGTGACCACATGCCCTTGACCTTGGTCTTATTTCTTCTTTGAGGTAGCCTTTCTATTCCTGCTTGACTTGCGTTTCTCACTTATGAATCAAATCATGTTTCCCTCCCTATAACTCCCAGTGTAATATTTTCTTCTAATAGTAATATTGCTAATGACCAATTATTGGGTGCTTACTGCATGCTCCTTGTGGTGGTAAATTTTATATATATATATATAGATATATATTTGTCCTTTTCGAGACAGGGTCTCCCTGTAGCCCCAGCTGTCCTGGAACTCACTCTGTAGACCAGGCTGGCCTTGAACTCACAAAAATCTGCCTGCCTCTGCCTCCCAAGTGCTAGGATTAAAGGTGTGCACCACCATGCCCAGCTGGTAAATGAAATGCTATAGATCATCTCAGTGAACCTTAGTTACAAACGAGTTTACAAGGTACAACAATAAGTATCCTCATTTTACAGATGAGGTCTCTGAGGCTTACAGAGATTAAGAAGGTACCGAGATCATGAGGTCATGTAGAACACACCCTAATTCAGGCACCTTGATACCAGAGCACACACACTCATACCCCCTTCCCTGTCATGATGTCCCCCTCAGTGACCCACAAACCCTTCAACAACTGCCCCGATTTCCCCACAGTATTGCTCACACATTCTCGCATGTGCTCCTTCCCTATCACATACATCCATGTTGACCCACTTCATCCCCATATCCGAAATGCTTTATCCAATGAACATGGTGCCTGAGTCTTAGGAGGTTCTCAAGTATTAATCTACTAAGTAAATGAAAAAAGGAATCAAGAAAGCATTTTGTAAACTATGCCGATTGTAATAGTTACTTTTAATTTTCAACTTAACACAATCTAGAATCACCTGGAAAGGGAATTTCCAGAGGGATTGACCTGTAGGCATGTCTGTGAGGGATTATCTTGATTGTATTAATTAAGGTGGAAAGACCCACCCACTGTGAATAATTCTGTTCTCTAGACAGGAAGCCCAGAACTATATAAAATAGATAAAGCAGCCTAGCACAAGCATGCACACATTATTAATTCCTTACTCTGTGATCTTGAGCAGGGATATAATGTGACTAGTTGTCAAGTCCTAATGCCTTGACTTCCCCTCAGTGAAGGACTGTATCCTCGAATTATGAGTTAAATCAACCTGTTTTCACCTAAGCTGCTTTTTTTAGGGCATTTTATCACAACAGAAATTAACTACCTGACCATACAAATGTCAAGATTTAAGTTTTATGATAGTCTATAGTTAAACAACAAATACACTGATATTCTCCAGGTGACTAATTTCAAGTTTTCTGGTTCTATGAATATTTTGCCCCAGATGTCTGGGTGCGTAGCAGCATCCATAGCTGCCCACTAGAGAGATACCAGTAGCACAGCCCAACTTATACAGCCAAGAACATCTCCAGACATTAGCAAATGTCCCCAAAAGAAAAAATAAACTCCTTAAGGTCCATAGACCTAATTCTAATTGCTCTTTTTTACTGACTGGACTTATCTATGAGTCCCTTAGTTTTTCTCATACTCAGATATCACCGTTAAAAATGGAGCTGGACACTAATTTATTGTGTAACGAGTGATATATTGAAAGTACTCATGGGGCTGGAGAGATGGCTCAGCAGTTAAGAGCACCGACTGCTCTTGCAGAGGACCCAGGTTCGATTCCCGGCACCCACATGGCAGCTAAAAACTGTCTTTAAGCCCCGGGAGTGGTTATCCATGCCTTTAATCCTAGCACTTGGGAGGCAGAGGCAGGCGGATCTATGTGAGTTAAATACAATACAATATCTTGGATTGCATGAGATGGAAAAGGGACAGTAATAAAAAGTTGATAAGATTTGAACGAGGTCTGTAGTTTAGTCAGTAGCATTGAACCAATGTTGGTTTCTTAGTTTTGATAAATGTACCTTGATTAAATCAAGATATTAATATCAGGAGTGGCTCTGTTATCTTTGCAACCCCTCAGGAAATCTGAAATTAAACGTTTCTTTTAAAAGTATTTGTTTAGGGGGGCTGGAGAGATGGCCTAGCAGTTACGAGCGCTGACCGCTCTTGCAGAGGACCCAGGTTCAATCCCCAGCACCCACATAGCTGCTGAGAACCATCTGAAACTCCAATTCCAGGAGAACTCCAGTTCCAGGGGAATCTGAGACCCTCTTCTGACCTCCGTGGCATTGCACGACACGGGTGCACAAACCTGCATGCAGACAGTACATTCATACACATAAAAAAATAAATAAAATTTAAAAAGTATTTATTTAGGTCATTTAAGGAAGTGTCATTTTCAGACACAAGCAAAAGAGAATTACATATTCCATCTTAGACCTAGGAGAAAAAGTAATAAAGGCAGCAATCTTGTCTTTCTTTTTGCAGGCTCTCAATTCACATGGATGATGAACTGCGACACATCGCACAGAATTCTCTTCAGGGATTACTCGTTGACTTTTCGGACTGGAGAGAGGATGTGCTATTTGGCTTCACTAACTTCCTGCTCCGGGAAGTGAATGACATGCATCATACCCTCCTCGATTCCTCCCTCAAGTTGCTTCTGCAGTTACTCACCCAGTGGAAGCTGGTCATTCAAACACAAGGGAGAGTCTATGAACAAGCCAACAAAATCAGAAACTCAGAGGTGGTTTGCCCACTCTCCCTACCAGAATATATTCTTTCTTTTTTTTTTTTTTTTTTTTTTTTTTTTTTTTGAGACAGAGTCTCCCTGTCATCCCAGCTGGCCTAGAACTCATTATGTAGACCAGGCTGGCCTGGAACTCACAGAGATTCACCTCCCTCTGCCTCCTGAGTGCTGAGATTAAAGGCGTGCGGCATCACCATGCTCAGTTCAGAGTATATTCTTTTATGTACTACACACAAAAATGCATGGCAGCCCAGGAACCCTTGGCCATTCTTCCTTCCTTCCCACTAGGAGCTACTTCTAGTGCTGGCCCTTAGTTCTTCCATTGGCCACAACCTGACAGAAAAACTCTGGATGAGATATCCATCCCACTGACTACACAGCCATATGAGAAATAGAAATTAAATGTTTGATGCTTTCCTCAGAGAATTATGATTACACATTTGTTTGTAAAGTAAATGGCTAGGAGACAAGAGAGCTAGACCTAGACAGGGTTATAGATATAAAAACAAATGTGGATATATAACTGTGCACTGGGTCATTTTTTCCTAGTTAGAAACATATTTGTTGCTTTACCCACTATCTGCAAAGATGAAAATGCTATTCTGTGCTTTCTAAATCATGCATGTAAAAATTTTGGAGACTGGGCAGGATCATCACTGAGGCTCTAAAGACTGTGGAGACTCAGGGTACCACAGCAGCAGCCAGGGAACAGTGAGCCCAGATAGGCTCATCACAGAGGTGACATTCAGGTTCCCTAAGTGCTTCATATGCAAATAAATAAATAAATAAATAAATAAATAAATAAATAAATAAATGGTAGAAAGGCAAAAGTCCCAAATAATTAGAAACAAAGGTAAATCCTGCCATATCATTTAGTTGCTTTTGCTTAGGTTCATGTGATTGCAGTTTGGGAACTTTCAGAACCTTTCCTGTAAACATAAAATACTTAGATTAGGCCAGGCGTGGTGGCACACGCCTTTAATCCCAGCACTCCAGAGGCAGAGGCAGGTGGATCTCTGTGAGTTCAAGGCCAGCTAGGTCCAAATAGTGAGTTCCAGGACAGCTGGGGCTACAGGGAGACTCTGTCTCAAAAAGACCAATTAAAAAAAAAAAAAAAAACTTGGATTAGAATGTAACATTAATAAAGGAAAATGGCTCATACCCAACACTTGGGAGGCTGGGGCAGGAGGATTGTGAGTTCCAGGCAAGCCTGGCCTATATAGTAAGACCCTGTCTCAAAAAATAAATAACAAACCCCTCTAAATCCACTTCTAAAAATCTCTCTTTGGGCTTGAGATATCACTCAGTGGTTGATAATAACCAGGTTCAATATTCCCAATAATATATATATGGTTTGATAAATAAATATTAGTATAACTAAATATTATTGATAAATGTAATAACCTAGGTTCAATATTCCCAATAATATATATATGGTTTGATAAATAAATATTAGTATAACTAAATATTATTGATAAATAAATGCTAGTATATGATGTATCTTTTTTTTTTTTTTTTGAGATAGTGTCTTCCTGTAGCCCCAACTTGCCTGTAACTTGCTATGTAGACCAAGCTGGCCTTAATGTCACAGAGATCCATCTGTCTCTGCCTTCTAAATGCTGTAATTAAAAGTGTGTACCACTTTTATAGATAGCTTTAAGAAGTAAACAAATCCAAATAGAAAGGAAAATCTTTGAAATCCAACTTAATATTATCTTTTGTCTATAGAAAATGCAGATGAAACCAAGCTAGACCATTTTGATTATATATAATGTAATCCCAAATGGCATGGACAGAAGCAGTTTTGTTCCTTACTATGAACTGCCTTTAAAGAGTTATTTCAAAAAAAAATTAAAAATCCAGTAGCCGGGCGTGGTGGCGCACGCCTTTAATCCTAGCACTTGGGAGGCAGAGACAGGTGAATCTTTGTGAGTTCAAGCCTAGCCTGGACTACAAGCTCTAGGACAGCTGGGGCTACTGGGAGACCCTGTCTTAAAAAGACCAAAAAAAAAAAAAAAAGAGTTATTTCCCATCAGAGATAACAGATGATTGATTTATTCCAAGCAACAGTTGATCTGGAAAACAAAAAAGGGAACCAAGATATTCGTGAATAATAATCAATTTGTGCACACTGTCTCCAAGCCATTACAATTTATTTTAATATTACAAAGTCAGATATGCAGGGAAATGTACCTCTTTTTCTTCCCTTGTTATTTTGCTAAGTCTTGAATGTTGTTCTTCTGGCATAACAGCTCATTCCCAATGGGTCCAGCCACAGAGCGCAGTCAGAGCGAGGTCCACACTGCAGTGTCCTCCACGCTGTCGAAGGCTTTGCCCTGGTTCTGCTCTGCAGCTTCCAGGTGGCCACACGCAAGCTGTCCGTGTTGATACTCAAGGAAATTCGAGCTCTGTTCATCGCCCTGGGTCAGCCAGAGGTATGGAGTAGACTGATGGTGTTTCCTATCCATCTCTTCTTTGAATAGCTTTGAAATTTGGATTAAAAATTAGAAATAATAAACTGGGCATGGTGGCACACGCCTTTAATCCCAGCACTTGGGAGGCAGAGGCAGGTGGATATCTGTGAGTTCAAGGCCCACCTAGTCTATCTACATAGAGTTCCAGGACACCTAGGGCTACAGGGAGACCCTGTCTCAAAAAGTCCAAAAAAATTATAAATAATATATTACTATTGCATGTGTGTGTCACATGTGGCACCAAGACTTAATATTTGTTACACTGTTGAGTTTTTAATTATGTAATGTCACTTTGTCTTTTTTTTGTTGTTTTTTTAATTTTTTTTTATTATTTATTTTTGTATGTGTATGAATGTATTGTCTGCATGCAGGTCTGTGCACCCGTGTCGTGCAATGCTGCGGAGGTCAGAAGAGGGTCTCGGATTCCCCTGGAACTGGAGTTCTCCTGGAGTTGGAGTTACAGACAGTTCTTAGCCGCCATGTGGGTGCTGGGGATCGAACTCAGGTCCTCTGCAAGAGCGTCGGTGCTCTTAACCGCTAGGCTATCTCTCCAGCCTTCACTTTGTCTGTTTAGGCAGGCTTTCATTATGTACCTCTGGCTGGCCTGTAACTCACTACATAGACCAGGCTGGCCTTGAACTTAGAGATCTTCCTGTGTCTGCCTCTTAAGTGCTGGAATTAAGACTTGTACCACCATGCCTATTCTATAATAACAATCTTTTTTTTAATATGTAAACTTTTTGAACACTTTTAGTTATTTTTACTTCATGTGTCTGAGTGTTTTCCCTGCCTTTGTATATGTGCATCACACACATGATAGTGTCCACCGAGCCCAGTAGGAGACATCGGGTCCCCTGGAATTGCCAAAGGTGGTGAGCTGACATGTGGGTGCTAGAAACCAAATCCTCTACAAAAGCAGCTAGTGCTTTTAACCACTGAGCAGTCTCTCCAACCCCCTATAATAGCATTCACTTTTTTAAGATTTGTTTATTGGTTTTAATTATGGTTATGTGTGTGTTTGTGTGTTGTGAAAATGAGATGAGTGCAGGTGCGTGCAAAGGCCAGAGGAGTTGGGCTCCCTTGGTACTGGAGTTGCAGTTGCGGGTGGGTGTGAGCTACCTGATGTGGGTGGTGAGAATCAAGCTCAGGTCCTCTGGAAGAGCAGTCCATGCTCTTAACGGCTAAGCTATCTCTCCAGTCCCTGTAAAAGCATTCTTAATCTCTAGAGGTAACTCACGTAGTCTGATAGCAACAAAAAAAAACTATTCTTGGTTTACTCAAGGATCCTACTTTGCTAAGAATTTTAAGATTAATTAGATTATGAATCGTTTTTCTCATAGTGTCCAGCAAACATCTAATTAGGAGGGTACTATATTTATATTACAGAAAAAAAACTGAAAAAATAATACATCTTGTTTAAACTTAATCATGGTGCCAAACCAAACAGTCTGGCTAACTGAAAGTTGTTTAATTTCAGTGATGATGGAAAAATGGCACAGCAAGAACCTGTCCTCCTGTGACAGGAGGAATAGCACAGAGCGTGGTCAGTCTCCACTGTGTTTTCTTAGGGACTAAAATTCAATCACAGTCTACATTATCAGTTATTCTAGTAGGCCAGTGACCTAAAATAAGGAGCATTTTAGTGATCTGGCAAGGCATATTCTTACAGGGTTTCCATTCCTTAAGCTTATCAACAACATAAACACTTCTGTAACTAATATATGATAGTGGTATTCAGATTCTCATGTATATGTAAAGCCTTTGAAATTCAGGTATGTGTCTTTTCAAAACCATGTGAAATTGGAGCCTTAATTATCTTGTGCTCAAACTTGAAAGCCTAACCTCAGAGTTACAGAGGGTTTTATTCACCGGCCTTCCCATCTTGGCACTCACATCTTTGTGAGAAAACCTTTATCGCTATCTGGCAAGCTGTTCTGTTCCATGTCCTAGGATGAAGGCTGTGGGGTGGGTGGGAAAGGTTCACTTTCCCATGGAGAATAATCACCTCCCCTTTATACAGGATGATGACAGGCCAATGATTGATGTCATGGATCAACTAAGTTCTTCCATTCTTGAGAGTTTCATTCATGTAGCAGTTTCAGATTCGGTAAGTAAACATTTGATCCCTATTGCTAGTAGTTCTTAGATAGAATGGCTGATTTATAAAAGAGAGTCAAATAAAAATTATGTACATGAATTTGAGGCTTTTCTGTCAGATTAAATTGATGCAAAGATACCTACGAAAACAAGACTAGCTTTTCAGATCATAACCTAGGACATATTTGGGTAGATTTTAGAAATACAGATATTTTAGAGATGGGGAAGAGGAGGAGGAGCCCGTGTTTCACCATTCTTCACCCATTTTAACCACCCATGGTAGTCTCATAAACATCCAATGCTTAGGGTTAGTTACACATGCCACTGAAAGTGAAAGTCTTATAGTTTAAGTTTACAAAGCTCTTTTAAAGCTTTAGCTTTTAGAAAGAATCTCATATTTTAACTTTCTATAGGTAATTCAAGTTGCCTGTTTGTTCAACTTAAGAGATGCCAATAAGATGTACTACAAAGTACATTAACATCAATTATAGAAATGATATTGGTTTCATGTACCACAAACAAGCCTCTTGATGTACAGGAGCATTTCATGTAAGCAGTTTGCTGGGTTTTTAGTTCCTTCCAGGACATTTCATTGTTGTCCTTTACTACTTTCAACCTGCAGTTCTTACCACTCACAGCACTTTAGAAATCTCCTGAACCCACTTTAGAGTGGTGTCACTTAACTTCTTGAAAATGGGCTTTACATGGACATTTTTTTATGTGCCAGTCCTCATCCTCCATCCCTCTACTGTCCATACCAGGTTGAGAGCCACTAGACTAACAGATTTCCTGTTTAAAGGAGAGTGCTAGCTGGATCAGAATCAATGCCTGTTAATTTTGTCTTCATTTTACTATTACTGGCTTTTTGTACAACTAAGTTATTATGTTAATCTTACTATTTTATTATTAAAAAATAAAGTTCAATTTTTTTGAAAAAAATAAATTTTATTATGTTTATTTTGTGTATATGAGAAACTTTATTTTAATGACATATCTATATGACGGTTATTATTTTTATTTTATGTGCGTGAGTGTATTGCCTGCATGTATATAAGTGTACCTGTGTGGTGTGATGCCCAAAGAGGTCAGAAGAGGATGTTGGATTCCCCTGGAACTGGAGTTACTGATGGTTGTTAGCTGCCGTGTGGGTGCTGCAGATCAAACCCAGGTTCTCTGCAAGAGCAGCCAGTGCTCTTAACTGCTGAGCCATCTCTCCAGCCATATCTTCTAAATCTTCAACTTCAAGAAAATTTCTCTGGATTTTTAAAGAAAATCAACTTGCCTTAATTAGTCTCTTTGATACTTGAGCTGTGTTTAATTTTATACTTAACATTTCATATTTTGACATTAATTCTCAATTGTAAATTCTGTGTATGTGTTACTTTTTAGTTTGCAAGATGTTTTCATGTTTGTAGTTTCATTTGAACCTAACATTAAGTGAGAAAGTCCTTGGAGTTTAGCTCAATGGTAGAACACTTGTTTGGTGTGTGTATATGGCCTTGAGTTCCACCCCCAACACCAGACAAACAGAATTGTTAAGGGGAAAGCCCCACAGTCATACCAATGAGAGGCCACACTTAACCTTGTTTACACTCGGAATCTAGTAGAGCTTTATCTGGTATGCAAATACCTTCTTCACTTTAGAAAGCATATTGGCAGCTTTCAGTTTCCCAAGTGAGTGGAAGAAAAATCAAAGCCGCTTTTAGTTATCCTTCTCCTAAAAAGTAAAAGTACAGTAAACAAGCCTGGGTTCGTTTCTGATGAAGAGCAGGGAAAGCTGCAGTGACTGAAGACCAACAGAGATGCCTGCCAAGTAGATAAATGAACACAAAGTCAGAGGACATTGGTGACCTTTTCATAGCCTCCTCTGACACTCAACACAAAAGCCCCATTTTTTAAAACTTTTTATTTTTTTTAATTTTCTTTTTTTCTGTGTATGAATGTACTGTCTGCATGTAGGTTTGTGCACCCGTGTCATGCAATGCCGCAGAGCTTAGAAGAGGGTGAGACCAGAATCCCAATTCCCAAGTCATCAATGAAGGAAGCAGAGAGTTGACTCTGGTTTTTCTCAGGACATAGGTTTTGGGCAGAACATTTATTGGGATCCCCTATCTTGAGCTCTGAAGTTCCAGTTTTGCCCTTTTTCAAGTCTATGATCCATGAAGACCATATGTGTAGTATGCTACCATGAGAGTTCATGAACCCAACAGATAAAGTGTATCACCTTAAATGCCCAACAAATAAAAAAGCAGTTTCTTCACTTGAAATAATAGCTAGATTATTTGAAAATTGATATTGCCTAAACATTGATATTAGTACTTAAAAGAGAATTAAATATAAGAACCTACCAATATTCTAAGAGGTTTTCAAATATATTTGCTTGATATCATAGGACAAGATTAAGTAGATATGGCATCTCAAAAATCACTAGTTGAATGCCCTTCATAAAAGAGATTGTGCTGAGATGTTTCTCCAAATCACAGAGAAGGAAGTTTAGCCTAAGTAAAGATAAAGGAAATAGTACACATCATGCATACACACACACATACAAGCACACACACATATTACAGGAATAAAACCACATTTATGAATATACACATGAATAATTCTTCAAGATTTAAAAATTGTAATCCATGGCTAAGTTTGAATTAATGCTACGTATTGTCAAACATATTTAATGAATATGCACTGTTAGGCAGTGCTGCATGACATCAAAGCTGTTAAAAATGTGGCTCTAATCATTGAATCCTGTACTTAACTCTGCTTACCAGCTGGCAGAGAAGCACAGCTGACTTCATACCGGCCTTGTATGGGGCAGGTGTAGGATGGCATTACAGATCCAAAGCCAGCCTGCACATCAGGAAAGGCACTGTGGAAACAGGAGCAATAGTCTGAACCCTGGTGAAGACCATCACGTCAGTTCGTCTTCAGTTCACCACCTACTTCTTTGCCTACAGGCAACATTACCACTGACGCACAATGTGGATCTCCAGTGGCTGGTAGAATGGAACGCAGTCCTGGTCAACAGCCATTATGATGTGAAGAGCCCTTCCCACGTCTGGATCTTTGCACAGTCCGTCAAAGACCCCTGGGTCCTCTGTCTCTTCAGCTTCCTCCGGCAGGAGAACCTCCCCAAGCACTGTCCCACGGCCCTTAGCTATGCCTGGCCTTATGCCTTCACCCGGCTCCAGTCCGTGATGCCACTGGTGGACCCAAAGTAAGGCATCTGCATGTTTCCTGGCTTCATTCTTGGTTCTCTTAAATTTTCATTTTCTCTAAAATATTGTAATAACATAGTTCTCTCTAAGTTTTTAATTTCCTGTCACAGAATTCTTAATATTGAGTAGAGATATAAAAAGGTTTTATATAGAGCAGGAGTTGGTTTGTTTGGCCTTAATAATCAATATGGCTGCCTAAGTACGCTGGTACAGAAGCTGACTCTTTTTTTTTCTAGTAAGATATTTTATTTTTGTTTTTAACTTAATTTTTTATTTTTTAATATGTTATTGTTATTAAACTATTTCATACATCATGCATCATTTCACAATCCAATTCAGACTCATTTCCCTTTCCATGCCCCCCACCCTACCTGAGTTCATGCATTCTGCCATACATGTCTTGCATGTTTTCCTGAATCTTTCCAGAGTTTTTCCAAAGCAGAGGATTATTGTTTTGGGGAAAACTTCACTGTTTCATTCAGTGGGGTTTGTTTTTTTTTTGTCTCAGTTCTTTTGTTGTTTTTGTTCCTTCCAACTTGTATTGCTTCAATGTATGTATATATATATGTATGTATATATACGTATATATATTTTATACCTATACTAAAATTATGTCATCTGAAAACAAATTGTACATTATTTCCAAATCATATTTCAGGATTCACAATTTTCTATTTTGATTTTATATTACTCTAAAATATGCATACATACCCTCCACCCATATACCAAAAGTCCAAAGTCTGAAAATAAATGGTAGATTAATTCTAGAACCTGTTTAGGGATTCACAGTTTAAGAGCACAGTTGCTTTCAGATCACGAGGAATATAACATTAATGTTGCTCAGTTTGCCTTACAACTAGGTACTTGGTGCTAGCATCCACAGATGAGGGATACCATTCGTAGTTTGTTTTTCTAGGACTGTGTTACTTCACTTAACATAATATTTTCTAGTTCCAGACATTTACCTGCAAATTTCATGATGTCTTTTTTTTTTATATCTTTTGTATATGGCTAAACACCATGATGGTTTTTTGTTTGTTTTGGGGGTTTTGGTTTTGTTTTTGTTTTTTGTGACAGAGTCTCCCTATAGCCCCAGCTGTCCTGGAACTCACCCTGTAGACCAGGCTGGCCTTGAACTCACAGAGATCCACCTGCTCCTAAGTGCTAGGATTAAAGGGGTGTGCCACCTTGCCTGGCTGAAAGACGGTTCTTAGCCGCCATGTGGGTGCTGGAAATCGAACCCTGGTCCTCTGCAAGAGCAGTCGGCACTTTTAACTGCTGAGCCATATCTCCAGCCCCGATGTCATCTTTCTATACTGCTGCATAGAACTCCCTTGTATACCACGTTTTCTCTATCCACTTGTTGGTTGAGGGGCACTTGGGTTGGTTCCAACTCTTCGCTATTGTGAAGAGAGCTGCAATAAACATGGCTATGCATGTATCTCTGCAGTAGGATGAGTCTTGTGGGTATATACCCAGGAGTGGTATGGCTGGGTCAGGTGATAGGCTCATTTTGAGTCTTTTAAGGGTTCTCCACACTGCTTTCCGTAGTGGTTGTATGAGTTTACATTCCCACCAGCAGTGGATGAGTGTTCCCCTTTCCCTACAACCTCTCCAGCACTTGGTATCATTTGTTTCTTGATCCTAGCCAGTCTTATCAGAGTGAGATGATATCTTAAAGTGGTTTTAATTTGCATTTCCTTAATTACTAGCAATGTTGAACACATTTTAAGACATTTCTCATCCCATCTCTATTTCTTCACTTGTGAAGTCTCTTTTCAGCTCTTCACTCCATCTTTTGAGTGAATTTGTTTTCTTCTTTGTTTTTAGAGTAGTTTATATTTTTGAGTAGTTTATATTTCTGGAAGTTAATGCTCTGTCTGTCAGATGTATCAGCAATGAAGGATTCCTCCCACTCTGGGTTTTCTCTTCACTTCCCTAATTGTTTCTTTCGCTGTACAGAAGTTTTTGAGTTTAATGAGTTCCCACTTGTCAGTTGTCGACTTTATTTCCTGCACAGCTGCTGTCTGATTTAGAAAGTCTTTTCCTACACCTATGTCTTGTAGGTTGCTGCCAACTTTTTCTTCTATCACCTTCAGAGTTTCGAGTTTCACATTGAGGTCTTTGATCCATTTGGAGTTGATTTTTTACAGGGTGAGAGAGGTAGGGGTTCAATTTTATTTTTCTACAAGAGGTGATCCAGCTTTGCCAACACCATTTGCTGAAGATGCTGTCTTTCCTCCATTGAGTCTTCTTGGCCCCCTTGTCAAATATGAGGTGGCTGAAATTGTATGTGCTCAAGTTTGGATCTTCAGTTTTGGTCTACAGGTCTGTTTTTGTGCCAATACCAGGCTATAGCCCTGTAGTATAGTTTGAAGTCTGGTTTAGAGATCCCTCCACCCTGTATTGCTCTTTTTGCTCAGGGTTGCTTTGGCTATTTGGGGTCTTTTTTTTCCATATGAAATTAAAGATTTTTCCAAGCCTGTGAACAAACTCATGGGGGTTTTAATTGGGATTACATTGAATCTGTTTATTAATTTGGGTAGAATGGACATTTTTACTATATTAATTTTTCTAATCCAGGAGCATTGGAGGTCTTTCCATCTTCTGATGTCTTCTTCAATCTCCTTCTTCAGGGGTTTAAAATTTTTGGTATAGAGATCTTTGGAGTCTTTGGTTAGGTTTGTTCCTAGGTATTTTATTGTTTTTGATGCTATTGTGAGTGGGAAGTTCTCCTTGTATTCCTTCTTCAGTTGCTTGTTATTGGTGTAAAGAAAGGCTGATTTTTCTAGGTTAATTTTGTATCCCACCACTTTACTGAAACTCTTAATCATTTCTAGGAGTTTTCTGGTGGAATTTTTAGCATACCCTAGGTAAACTATCATAAACTATCATATCTTCTGCAAAAAGGGATAGCTTGACTTCTTCTTTTCCAATTAGTACTCCTTTAATTTCCTTTTCTTTCCTTATTACCCTAGCAAGTGTTTTAAGCACTATATTGAAGAGGAGTGGCCACAGAGGGCAACCTTGCCAATTTCCTACCTTTAAGGAGAATGAGAAGCTGACTTTTTTTTTTTTTTTTNAATTATAATCCTACTAATCCTACTTTCTTGAAGTTTAATTTTTGGGGGGGTCTTTTCAAGACAGGGTCTCCACGTAGCCCCCGCTGGCCTGGAACTCACTCTGTAGACCAGGCTGGCCTTGAACTCACAAAGATCCACCTGCCTCTGCCTCCTGAGTGCTAGGATCAAAGGCGTGCACCACCACACCCAGCAAGAAGCTGACTCTTAATAAAGAAAGAAACCTTAAAGTTCTTATATTCATCTTATCATCCTTGATGGACAGCTGCCTAGCTCTATTTGAACACTCCTAATCACTTTTATTTAACAAATGATATTTAAAGCCTGACACAGTGACATATGCCTAGAATCCTTGCACTCAGGAGACTGAAATTGGAGGTTTGCCAAAAGTTCAAGGCCAGTCTGTTATATATAGAAAGACCCTATCTTAAATATACCTTCCCAAATTGATGTTTAAATTTAAGACTTTAGTTTTACTTTTGTTTTACCTCTGTATCTGTAGCAGCCCAATTAATGCCAAGAAAGCCAGCACATCAGGCAGCGGAGACAACTACGTTACCTTGTGGAGAAATTACCTCATTCTCTGCTTTGGAGTCGCCAAACCCAGTATTATGAGCCCGGGACACTTACGAGCGTCCACTCCAGAAATAATGGCAACAACCCCTGATGGTACCGTGAGCTACGATAACAAGGTGACATGACATGCCTCAGAGAATTATTCTGTAAGGTTTTTCTTAGCTCGTTTGTCTAGAGTTGCCAGTGAGAATTGCTTATATCAAGCCTGCCATCTGGAGTATTGTGGAGTTAGATTTTCATCCTACGCATTTCTAAATTCCATTGAGCATCTATGTCAATAATTTATTATTCCTCCCTAGCAAGTGTTGGAACCAAAGATAAAGAGATTAAGAATGACTTGCATTTATTCATGCCTTGAGGCTGGGCTCCTCTCCTGCAATGCTGCATCTCGCTTGTCACCAACCTAGATTCAATTATTTTGTTAAAGGTAGTTTTGTTGACCTAAGTGATTTTTGTAAAAAAAAAAAAAAAAAAAAAAAAAAAGACTGTTTTTTTTCCTTGAGAATTTGTGTCTCGTATAGGAATACTGAATGGTTGCTGTGTTAAGTATATGGGGTTCATTGGGTTTTTCTCCCCTGAAATGATGGCAGTGCTGTGACTATTTCATTTCTTTGGAAGTATCTGTTTTTTTTTGGTTCTTTTTTGAGACAGGGTCTCCTTGTAGCCCCTGGAATCATCATGTGAGTAAAGAACACTCAGTCACCATGGTACCTCTTTTTCACTTTTAATCAACTTGTTTCAGGCCATAGGCACACCCTCAGTGGGAGTACTGCTGAAGCAGCTGGTGCCATTGATGAGACTGGAGAGCATCGAGATCACAGAGTCCCTAGTCTTGGGCTTTGGAAGAACAAATTCCCTTGTTTTCAGGTACAGTCACCTCAGTAAGTTCTTCTCAATCATACATACTGCCAGTAAGTTACTCGGGAGAGTTGCCAGGTGCCTGGAGTGCTCATGGGCTGTGTGATGCCTTTGGTTGATGCGTGGCTTACCAGCATTCCTTGAGACATACTTCTACCTGTTGCAGCTCTGCTGTTACCTCACAGGTTTTATTTGACTTGCAAGCTTTGTCTTAAATGACTGCAAATGAAGATAATTCCCATTGACCCCAGTTAACCAGACTGTTCAGAGGCTATAATGTCAAAATCAGGGCAGTGTGTGATCCCCAGACATCCCCACAGCAGACTCAAAGGTGACACATGAATTGAACCTTTCAGGTGAGTTCAGTTAGGAAGATCCATCTCACTATAAGACTTTTTTTGTGCCTGAGTAGAATAGCTTTCTGGTTTTGCAATCAAATATCTGAGGCAATATCAAAACCTTCTGAAGAGACATCATAAATATTAATTCACATCTTCTGATGATGTTAACTAAGATAACAATTAGCTTAGCCAGCGTGGTGGCGGCACGCCTTAATCCTAGCACTTGGGAGGGCGAGGCAGAGGCAGCGAGATTTCTGTGTTCAAGGCCAGCTGTCTCACAGAATGAAGTTCCAGGACAGTCGGGCTACAGGGAGACCCTGCTCAAAACACCAAAAAAAAAAAAAAAAAAAAAGGAACAAAGTAATGTTTTCTTAAACAAAAGCCTCCCTCTTACCAATAGAAAAGAGGAAGCCCCAACATCTTACCCTTAATAATAGATTATTAGCATTGTATATTCTCATTGCGTGAGTACAGTCTAACCAAATTTTTAATTAATTAGTTATTAATTGGAACTAGTGAGCCTAAGAGATGGCTCAATGGGTTTAGGAGCACTGGGCTGCTCTTGCAGAGGACTGGTCAGTTCTCCTAGACCCACAGTGATCAGCAACAATGTCTATAACTCCATTTCAGGGGATTTGAGCACACTCTTTTTTTTATTTGGTCTTTTTCACGTTTTTTTGTCTTTTTGTTAGCGTTCCTGGCTTTGCTACTTGTAGACAGGCTGGCCTTGAACTCACAACGATCACACCTGCCTGCATGTTCCTGAGTGCTGGAGGAAAGGCGTGCACCACACACCCCAGCGACACCCTTCTTCTGTCTCGAGGGCATTACACAAACCTGAATGCACTTATATGCAGGCAAATACCTCATGCATATAAAAATAAAAATAGGGGGCTGGAGAGATGGCCGAGCTGTTTAAGAGCGCCTACGAACGCTCTGCGGTTCGATCCCAGCACCCACATGGGCGGCTGAGAACCGTCTGAAACTCCAATTCCAGGAGAACTCCAGTTCCAGGGGAATCCAACACCCTCTTCTGACCTCCGCGGCATTGCACGACACGGGTGCACAAACCTGCATGCAGACAGTACATTCATACACATACAGAAAAAAAAAAAAAAAGACAGTAACATAAAATAAAAATAAATAATAAACATCATATAGATATGTCATTAAAAAATAAAATTTCCTAAGCAGATCTCAGTGAATTCAAGGACAGCCTGGTCTACCTAGGGAGTTCTGGGCCAGCTGTGGCTACAGGGAAACCTGGTCCCAAAAGGCCAAAA
Organism: Rhizomys pruinosus; assembly: GCA_009823505.1. Lineage (NCBI taxonomy): Eukaryota > Metazoa > Chordata > Mammalia > Rodentia > Spalacidae > Rhizomys > Rhizomys pruinosus. The sequence continues at coordinate 1,275,152 of VZQC01014625.1, read as the reverse complement.
ATAAATAAAATAATAAAACAAATAAAAGATAAAATTTCCTGAAATTAGCCAACATTATTTCCCAAAGAATGGAAGTCTCTTTTGCATAGTTTGCCCTCTCTGGGTTCCTGGAGATAGACTGACCAACCATAGAAATCAGAAAAAGGTATATTTCCTATTTTAAAGGAATTTTCTTTCCTAAATATACAAATGCAAATGTGAGCCTCAGTTTCCACAACTGCAAAATTAGTAAAACAAATAATGTAACAGAATCAACCTCATAGATTCACTGAGAGGCTATAATAAATGTGTATATTCACATAGAAAACGTGGTAAATAGTTATTAGTAAGGGGCTATTTATATTATTCTCATTTCTTTGACAAAGACATTCTACCATCCTTACCAGAGCAATCAGAACTAGAACTCTGATTCTCTGTTTCTTGATGCAGAATGCCATAGAGTGTAGACCTTCCTGCCCTGGAGAATGATGTTTGCTAGCCAGAATGTACTACCAGAAAGTAAACAGCTTCAAATTTGTCTAGCAACAAGCTAGAGCTGAGAATTTTAGCTGTTCTAACAAAGCAATTCAAAAATTATTTCCTAAAGATTGCAAGTATAAATGAAAATCAGGGATGGGGAAGTGATAAATATACATAATCTATATAGAGAGACGTAATATCAGTATTAACCTGACAAGTTTATTTTGAGCCAAATATATCTTCACAGTACTGGGATGAAGACCAGCAATGTCTGTGTAGGGCAGCACCTGTCCCTAGCTCGGGCCATGATTTGGAAATGGATATGTCAGGAGAGATATGGATCAATACCCAAGTTATTCATGATCAAATAGACCTGTTGGTAACAAGTTTTATGTCACTAGCAATGAATTTCAAATGTGACCTTTTTCCTCCATAGAGAATTGGTAGAAGAACTTCATCCATTAATGAAAGAAGCTCTGGAAAGAAGACCAGAGGTAAGATGTGGAATTTAATCTTTAAGGCCTGACTTATTTGAACAGCAGTGTGAACTTTAAGTCAGTTTTGTAATCTCCTAAAAAATACAAACACCAAACATGCTTTAACAGTGAACTTCACTTTGTATTTTAGCTTTTGTTATATTCATTACTTAAATTTTTTTTTTTTTTTTGGTCTTTTTGAGACAGGGTCTCCCTTTAGTCCCAGCTGTCCTGGAACTCACTTATGTAGACCAGGCTGGCCTTGAACTCACAGAGATCTGTCTCCTGAGTGCTGTGATTAAAGGTGTGTGCCACCACACCCGGCTTCATTACTTGTATTTTAATGTTTAATATAATATAGTTCCTATTTTAAAGGGATTTTCTTTCCTAAATATACAAATGCAAAACATCTTAAATAGTCCTGTATATGTGAGTACATTATTTTGCAAAAGAGTTGAGTTAAAACTTTATTTTGGTTTTTAGTTTGCTCGGTGGTATTTCTGTTATTGTTAACAAACCAGAAGTCAGTGGTCAGGAATACAATTTGTCTTATTTAGCATAAAATACATCCCTCAGTATTATTTTCCCTAAAATGAACCCATTCCAGAATTCAATTAAAATGAACCAAAAATTGAAAAATAATAAGATTGAAAAAGAAGCTTCCATGCCAGGTGTGATGGCATATGCCTTGGGAGGCAGAGGCAGGTGGATCTCTTCAAGGCCAGCCTGGTCTACATAGTGAGTTCTAGGACAGTTGGAGCTACAGGGAGACCCTGTCTCAAAAAGACCAAAAAAAAAAAAAAAAGAATAATTTGAAAAAGGCAGCTTAGGCTGGAGAGATGGCCTAGCAGTTAAGAGCGCCGACCGCTCTTACAGAGGACCCGGGGTTCGATCCCCAGCACCACATGGTGGCTAGAGCCGTCTGAAACTCCAGTTCTCGGAGAACTCCAGTTCAGGGGAATCCGAGACCCTCTTCTGACCCCCGCGGCATTGCACGACACGGGTTGCACAGACTTGCATGCAGACAGTACATTCATACACATACAGAAATAAATAAAAATTTAAAAAAGACAGCTTAAAAAAAAATCTCATTGAGTTAATACATTTAAAAGAAAAGAAGAGAAGGAAATAGAAAGAACACTTTGGGAGGGGTCAGGGGATCACTTCAGTGAAGATTTGAACCCACCTGTCACTTATCACCCCGGCATCTGCCAGAAGTTCAAATATCCGCAGTAGCTGAAGCCTTAGCAAGTCTCTACGTTCTCGGCGCTTCTTATTCTGTAGAAACAGGTAACACATGCATATATGCATATTGGGATGAGTGCATATTGGAAGGAATAGCAATAACAACAACAACAACAATGACAAAAACAACAAGAAAAGACTGGGCAAAAAAACTGACTGAAACAGTGAACTTCTGCATGGAGAATTTTGAGAGAGACTGAAGAAAAGATGAAAAACATGTTTGAGAGATGCATGAGCTCTGGGGTGGGGTGGGGGGGCAGGAGGGGGGCACAGGTCTAGATTGATTTGAAATTTTGTTGTTAAAATGCATAGAACTTCCATAAAAAATTGGCTTTGAAAAAAAAAGAAACAGTTAACATCATTATGGTCATGAGTAACAGTGTGAACTTGAGAAAACTGTATTAAAGAGGGGCATTATTTAGGACTTTAAGTTTCCTAAAAATAACAGAGATGGATTTTCCCTTATTCCTAGTTGGCAGAGACAGTGCGTGCTACTACAGGTTGTCAGGAAAACATTGTAAGTAGGCCAGTAAAATATATAAGGTGGAAATATTGAGAAGTAGCAAGCCACATTCCCAAGGGAGCGTGAAACTCCTACGGGGTCTGCCCGTAGGGAGGACATGCGCTGTTCTTCAGACTGCTAAATTTTGCTATTTCTTATATCATATCTATTACACAGGAAGCTTCTGNAGCTCCGAGGGCCAACGTATCCCGTTCTAAGGCTCCATTTGTGCTGGAGTAAAGGGAAAGGTAATCTTTAGAGAAGCCTTCACATCAAAGCATAAAATGAAAATAACATCGTCAGAATTCAGATTGTAAATTCAGTCCTTTGCATTCTGAGTTTGAAAAGGCAGCTTGGCTGGATGAGATGGCTAGCAGTTTAGAGCGCCGACCGCTCTTACAGAGGACCCGGGTTCGATCCCCAGCACCCACTGTGGCTGAGAGCCGTCTGAAACTCCAGTTCATGGAGAACTCCAGTTCAGGGAATCCGAGACCCTCTTCTGACCCCCGCGGCATTGCACGACACGGGTGCACAGACTTGCATGCAGACAGTACATTCACACCATACAGAAATAAATAAAAATTTAAAAAAGAAGACAAAAAAAAAATAAATGATTAAACATTTAAAGAAAGAAGAGAAGGAAATAAAGAACACTTTGGGGGGGTCAGGGGATCACTTCAGTGAAGATTTGAACCCACCTGTCACTTATCACCCCGGCATCTGCCAGAAGTTCAAATATCCGCAGTAGCTGAAGCCTTAGCAAGTCTCTACGTTCTCGGCGCTTCTTATTCTGTAGAAACAGGTAACACATGCATATATGCAATTGGGAGTGATGCATATTGGAAGGAATAGCAATAACAACAACAACAACAATGACAAAAACAACAAGAAAAGACTGGTCAAAGAACTGACTGAACAGTGAACTTCTGCATGGAGAATTTTGAGAGAGCTGAGAAAAAGATGAAAAACATTTTGGCAGAATTGCATGAGCTCTGGTGGTGTGGGGGGCAGGAGGGGGGCACAGGTTTAGATTTGATTTGAATTTGTATGAAATCCAAAAACTTCCATAAAAAATTGGCTTTGAAAAAAAAGAAACAGTTAACATCATTATGGTCATGAGTAACAGTGTGAACTTGAGAAAACTGTATTAAAGAGGGGCATTATTTAGGACTTTAAGTTTCCTAAAAATAACAGAGATGGATTTTCCCTTATTCCTAGTTGGCAGAGACAGTGCGTGCTACTACAGGTTGTCAGGAAAACATTGTAAGTAGGCCAGTAAAATATATAAGGTGGAAATATTGAGAAGTAGCAAGCCACATTCCCAAGGGAGCGTGAAACTCCTACGGGGTCTGCCCGTAGGGAGGACATGCGCTGTTCTTCAGACTGCTAAATTTCTGCTATTTCTTATATCATATCTATTACACAGGAAGCTTCTTATTCTTTTTTTTTTTTTTTGGTCTTTTTGAGACAGGGTCTCCCTGTAGCTCCAACGTCCTAGAAACTCACTATGTAGACCGGCTGGCCTTGAAGAGATCCACCTGCCTCTGCCTCCAAGGCATATGCCATCACACCTGGCTGGAAGCTTTTTTTCCATCTTATTATTTTTCAATTTTTGGTTCATTTTAATTGAATTCTGGAATGGGTTCATTTTAGGGAAAATAATACTGAGGGATGTATTTTATGCTAAATAAGACAAATTGTATTCCTGACCACTGACTTCTGGTTTGTTAACAATAACAGAAATACCACCGAGCAAACTAAAAACCAAAATAAAGTTTTAACTCAACTCTTTTGCAAAATAATGTACTCACATATACAGGACTATTTAAGATGTTTTGCATTTGTATATTTAGGAAAGAAAATCCTTTTAAAAAGGAACTCTATTATATTAAACATTAAAATACAAGTAATGAAGCCGGGTGTGGTGGCACACACTTTAATCACAGCACTCAGGAGACAGATCTCTGAGTTCAAGGCCAGCCTTGTCTAATTAGTGAGTTCCAGGACAGCTGGGGCTAAAGGGAGACCCTGTCTCAAAAAGACCAAAAAAAAAAAAAAATTTAAGTAATGAATATAACAAAAGCTAAAATACAAAGTGAAGTTCACTGTTAAAGCATGTTTGGTGTTTGTATTTTTTAGGAGATTACAAAACTGACTTAAAGTTCACACTGCTGTTCAAATAAGTCAGGCCTTAAAGATTAAATTCCACATCTTACCTCTGGTCTTCTTTCCAGAGCTTCTTTCATTAATGGATGAAGTTCTTCTACCAATTCTCTATGGAGGAAAAAGGTCACATTTGAAATTCATTGCTAGTGACATAAAACTTGTTACCAACAGGTCTATTTGATCATGAATAACTTGGGTATTGATCCATATCTCTCCTGACATATCCATTTCCAAATCATGGCCCGAGCTAGGGACAGGTGCTGCCCTACACAGACATTGCTGGTCTTCATCCCAGTACTGTGAAGATATATTTGGCTCAAAATAAACTTGTCAGGTTAATACTGATATTACGTCTCTCTATATAGATTATGTATATTTATCACTTCCCCATCCCTGATTTTCATTTATACTTGCAATCTTTAGGAAATAATTTTTGAATTGCTTTGTTAGAACAGCTAAAATTCTCAGCTCTAGCTTGTTGCTAGACAAATTTGAAGCTGTTTACTTTCTGGTAGTACATTCTGGCTAGCAAACATCATTCTCCAGGGCAGGAAGGTCTACACTCTATGGCATTCTGCATCAAGAAACAGAGAATCAGAGTTCTAGTTCTGATTGCTCTGGTAAGGATGGTAGAATGTCTTTGTCAAAGAAATGAGAATAATATAAATAGCCCCTTACTATAACTATTTACCACGTTTCTATGTGAATATACACATTTATTATGCCTCTCAGTGAATCTATGAGGTTGATTCTGTTACATATTTGTTTTACTAATTTGCAGTTGTGGAAACTGGGGCTACATTTGCATTTGTAATTTAGGAAAGAAAAATTCCTTTAAATAGGAAATATACCTTTTTCTGATTTCTATGGTTGGTCAGTCTATCTCCAGGAACCCAGAGAGGGCAAACTATGCAAAAGAGACTTCCATTCTTTGGGAAATAATGTTGGCTAATTTCAGGAAATTTTCATCTTTTATTTGTTATTATTTTATTATTTTCTGGCCTTTTTGGACCAGGTTTCCCTGTAGCCACCGCTGGCCCAGAACTCCCTATGTAGATCCAGGCTGTCCTTGATTCACTGAGATCTGCTTAGGAAATTTTATTTTTTAATGACATATCTATATGATGTTTATTATTTATTTTATTTTTGTTACTGTCTTTTTTTTTTTTTTTCTGTATGTGTTGAATGTACTGTCTGCATGCAGGTTTGTGCACCGTTGTCGTGCAATGCCACAGGGTCAGAAGAGGGTGTTGGATTCCCTGGAACTGGGAGTTCTCCTGAATGGAACTGGAGTTAGACGGTTCTCTAGCCGCCTGTGTGGTGCTGGGGATCGAACCGCACGATCGTCAGGCGCTCTAACGCTGGCCATCTCTCCAGCCCCTATTTTTATTTTATTGCATGAGTGTATTGCCTGCATATAAGTGCATTCAGGTTGTGTTGCCCTCGGAGAGTCAGAGAGGGTGTCGCTGTGGTGTGGTTGCAGCCTTTAATCCTAGCACTCAGGAGACGAGGCAGGTGGATCTTGTGAGTTCAAGGCCCCAGCCTGTCTACAGAGCAAACTCCAGGAAGCTGGACACTACAGGAGACACTGTCTCGAAAAGACCAAAAAAAAAAAGAGTGTGTCAAATCCCCTGAAACTGGAGTTATAGACAGTTGTTTGCTGGCATGTGGGTGCTGGAAACTGAAGCTCTGCAAGAGCAGCCAGTGCTCTAAACCACTGAGCCATCTCTTAGGCTCACTAGTCTCAATTAATTAACTAATAATTAGCAAAATTCTGGTTAGCTGGTACTCACGCAATGAGAATATACAATGCTAATAATCTATTATTAAGGGTAAGATGTTGGGGCTTCCTCTTTTCTATTGGTAAGGAGCGTTGGTGTAAGAAACAGTACTTTTGTCCTTTTTTTTTTTTTTTTTTTGGTGTTTTGAGACCAGGGTCTCCCTGTAGCCCGAGCTGGCCTGGAACTTCATTCTGTGAACCAGCTGGCCTTGGACTCACAGAAATCTGCCTGCCTCTGCCTCTGCCTCCCAAGTGCTAGGATTAAAGGCGTGCGCCACCACGCTGGCTAACTAACTATTGTTATCTTAGTTAACATCATCAGAAGATGTGAATTAATATTTATGATGTCTCTTCAGAAGGTTTTGATATTGCCTCAGATATTTGATTGCAAAACCAGAAAGCTATTCTACTCAGGCACAAAAAAAGTCTTATAGTGAGATGGATCTTCCTAACTGAACTCACCTGAAAGGTTCAATTCATGTGTCACCTTTGAGTCTGCTGTGGGGATGTCTGGGGATCACACACTGCCCTGATTTTGACATTATAGCCTCTGAACAGTCTGGTTAACTGGGGTCAATGGGAATTATCTTCATTTGCAGTCATTTAAGACAAAGCTTGCAAGTCAAATAAAACCTGTGAGGTAACAGCAGAGCTGCAACAGGTAGAAGTATGTCTCAAGGAATGCTGGTAAGCCACGCATCAACCAAAGGCATCACACAGCCCATGAGCACTCCAGGCACCTGGCAACTCTCCCGAGTAACTTACTGGCAGTATGTATGATTGAGAAGAACTTACTGAGGTGACTGTACCTGAAAACAAGGGAATTTGTTCTTCCAAAGCCCAAGACTAGGGACTCTGTGATCTCGATGCTCTCCAGTCTCATCAATGGCACCAGCTGCTTCAGCAGTACTCCCACTGAGGGTGTGCCTATGGCCTGAAACAAGTTGATTAAAAGTGAAAAAGAGGTACCATGGTGACTGAGTGTTCTTTACTCACATGATGATTCCAGGGGCTACAAGGAGACCCTGTCTCAAAAAGACCAAAAAAAAAAAGATACTTCCAAAGAAATGAAATGAGTCACAGGCACTGCCATCATTTCAGGGGAGAAAACCCAAATGAACCCCATATACTTAACACAGAACAATTCAGTATTTCCTATACGAGACACAAATTCTAAGGAAAAAAAACAGTCCTTTTTTTTTTTTTTTTTTTTTTTTTACAAAAATCACTTAGTCAAAACAAAACTACCTTTAACAAAATAATTGAATCTAGGTTGGTGACAAGCGAGATGCAGCATTGCAGGAGAGGAGCCCAGCCTCAAGGCATGAATAAATGCAAGTCATTCTTAATCTCTTTATCTTTGGTTCCAACACTTGCTAGGGAGGAATAATAAATTATTGACATAGATGCTCAATGGAATTTAGAAATGCGTAGGATGAAAATCTAACTCCACAATACTCCAGATGGCAGGCTTGATATAAGCAATTCTCACTGGCAACTCTAGACAAACGAGCTAAGAAAAACCTTACAGAATAATTCTCTGAGGCATGTCATGTCACCTTGTTATCGTAGCTCACGGTACCATCAGGGGTTGTTGCCATTATTTCTGGAGTGGACGCTCGTAAGTGTCCCGGGCTCATAATACTGGGTTTGGCGACTCCAAAGCAGAGAATGAGGTAATTTCTCCACAAGGTAACGTAGTTGTCTCCGCTGCCTGATGTGCTGGCTTTCTTGGCATTAATTGGGCTGCTACAGATACAGAGGTAAAACAAAAGTAAAACTAAAGTCTTAAATTTAAACATCAATTTGGGGAGGTATTTTAACGATAGGTCTTTCTATATATAAAGACGGCCTTGAACTTTTGGCAAACCTCCAATTTCAGTCTCCTGAGTGCAAGGATTCTAGGCATATGTCACTGTGTCAGGCTTTAAATATCATTTGTTAAATAAAAGTGATTAGGAGTGTTCAAATAGAGCTAGGCAGCTGTCCATCAAGGATGATAAGATGAATATAAGAACTTTAAGGTTTCTTTCTTTATTAAGAGTCAGCTTCTTGCTGGGTGTGGGTGGTGCACGCCTTTGTCTTGCACTCAGGAGGCAGAGGCAGGGATCTTTGTGAGTTCAGCCAGCCTGTCTACAGTATGTTTCCAGGCCCGCTGGGGCTACGTGGAGACCCTGTCTGAAGACCAAAAAAAAAAAAAAAAAAAAAAAAAAGTCAGCTTCTCATTCTCCTTAAAGGTAGGACAATTGGCAAGGTTGCCCTCTGTGGCCACTCCTTTCAATATAGTGCTTAAAACACTTGCTAGGGTAATAAGGAAAGAAAAGGAAATTAAAGGATACTAATGGAAAAGAAGAAGTCAAGCTATCCCTTTTTGCAGAAGATATGATAGTTTATGATAGTTTACCTAGGGTATGCTAAAAATTCCACCAGAAAACCTCCTCAGAAATGATTAAGATTTTCAGTAAAGTGGTGGGATACAAAATTAACCTAGAAACATCACCTTTTTTTACACCAATAACAAAGAAAACGAAGACAGGAATACAAGGGAACTTCCCACTAAAATAGCATACAAAACAATAAATCCTAGGAACAACTAACCAAAGACTCCAAAGATCTCATACCAAAAATTTTAAAACCCCTGAAGAAGGAGATTGAAGAAGACATCAGAAGATGGAAAGACCTCCAATGCTCCTGGTTAGAAAAAATCTAATAGTAAAAATGTCCATCTACCCAAATTAATAAACAGATTCAATGTAATCCCAATAAACCCCCATGGTTTGTTCACAGGCTTGGAAAAATCTTTAATTTCATATTGAAAAAAGACCCCAAATAGCCAAAGCAACCCTGAGCAAAAGAGCAATACAGGGTGGAGGGATCTCTAAACCAGACTTCAAACTATACTACAGGGCTATAGCCTGGATTGGCACAAAACAGACCTTAGTGGACCAAAACTGAAAGATCCAAACTTGAGCACTCACAATTTCACCACCTCAAATTGACAAGGGGGCCAAGACGACTCAATGGAGGAAAGACAGCATCTTCAGCAAATGGTGTTGGCAAAACTGAAACCCTTGTAGAGAAAAATAAAATTGAAACCCCTACTCTCTCACCCTGTAAAAAATCAACTCCAAATGGTCAAAGACCTCAATGTGAAACTCGAACTCTGAAGGTGATAGAAGAAAAGTTGGCAGCAACCTACAAGACATAGGTGTAGGAAAAAGACTTTTAAATCAGGACAGCAGCTGTGCAGAAATAAATAAGTCGACATGACAATGGACTCATTAAACTCAAAAACTTCTGTACAGCCAAAGAAAACAATAAGGGAAGTGAAGAGAACCCCAGAGTGGGGGAGGAATCCTTCATTGCTGATACATCTGACAGACAGAGCATTAACTTCCAGAAATATAAACTACTCAAAAATATAAAACTACTCTAAAAACAAAGAAGAAAACAAATTCACTCAAAAGATGGAGTGAGGCTAAAAGAGACTTCACAGAAGAGAAATAGAAGAGAAGAGGGATGAGAAATAAATGTCTTAAATGTGTTCCACATTGCTAGTATTAAAAGGAAATGCAAATTAAAAACCACTTTAAGATATCATCTCACTCTGATAAGACTGGTAGGATCAAGAAACAAATGATACCAAGTGCTGGAGGGTTGGTAGGGAAAAGGGAACACTCATCCACTGCTGGGGGAATGCAAAACTCATCAACCACTACGGAAAGCAGTGTGGGAGAACCCTTAAAAGACTCAAAATGAGCCTATTACCTGACCCAGCCATAAACTCCTGGGTATATACCCAAGACTCATCCTACTGCAGAGATACATGATAGCCATGTTTATTGCCGCTCCTTCACCATAGCGAAGAGTTGGACCAACCCAAGTGCCCTCCAACCAACAAGTGGATAGAGAAAACGTGGTTACAAGGGACTTTCTCAGCAGTCTAGAAAGATGAACATGGGGCGAGATGGCTCAGCGTTAAAAGTTCCGACTGCTTTGCAGAGGACCAGGTTCGTTTCCAGCACCCACATGGCGGCTCTAGACGTCTTTCAGCCAGGCAATGGTGGCACACCCCTTTAATACTAGCACTTAGGAGCAGTTGGATCTCGTTGAGTTCAAGGCAGCCTGGTCTACGGGTGAGTTCCAGGACAGCGGGGCAAAAAAAAAAAAACACAAAAAAACACAAACAAAAACCAAAACCCCCAACAAAACAAAAAACCATCATGGTGTTTTGCCATATAAAAAGATAAAAAAAAAAAGACATCATGAAATTTGCAGGTAAATGTCTTGAACTAGAATATTTATGTTAAGTGAAGTAAGTAACCAGTCCTGAATAAAACAAACTACGAATGGATCCCTCATCTGTGGATGCTGCACCAAGTACCTAGTTTGTAAGCAAACTGAGCACATTATGTTATATTCCTCGTGATCTGAAAACAACTGTTGCTCTTAAACTGTGAAATCCCTAACACAGGTTCTAGAATTAATTACCATTTATTTTCGACTTTTTTTTTTTTTTTTTTTTGGTATGATATGTATATTTTTTGAGTAATATAAAAATCAAAATGAAAATTGTGAATCCTGAAATATGATTTGGAAATAATATCAAAGTGTTAGATGACAAATTTTAGTTTTAGTATAAATATATATATTATTATACATACATATATATAACATACATTGAAGCAATACAAGTTGGAAGGAACAAAAAACAACAAAAGAAACTGAGACAAAAAAAAAACACACCCATGAATGAAACAGTAAGTTTTCCCCAAAAACAATATCCTCTGCTTTGGAAAAAAACTTTGGAAAGATTCAGGAAAACATGCAAGACATGTATGGCAGAATGCATGAACTCAGGTAGGGTGGGGGCAGGAAAGGAAATGAGTCTGGAATTGGATGTGAATAGGCATGAGTAGAAAGTAGTGTGATAATATACATAAAACATATAAAAAATAAAAAATTAAGTTAAAAACAAAAAAAAATATCTACGTAAAAAAAAGAGTCAGCTTCTGTACCAGCTACTTAGGCAGCCATATTGATTATTAAGGCCAAACAAACCAACTCCTGCTCTATATAAAACCTTTTTATATCTCTACTCAATATTAAGAATTCTGTGACAGGAAATTAAAAACTTAGAGAGAACTATGTTATTACAATATTTTAGAGAAAATGAAATTTAAGAGAAAGAATGAAGCCAGGAAACATGCAGATGCCTTACTTTGGGTCCACCAGTGGCATCACGGACTGGAGCCGGGTGAAGGCATAAGGCCAGGCATAGCTAAGGGCCGTGGGACAGTGCTTGGGGAGGTTCTCCTGCCGGAGGAAGCTGAAGAGACAGAGGACCCAGGGGTCTTTGACGGACTGTGCAAAGATCCAGACGTGGGAAGGGCTCTTCACATCATAATGGCTGTTGACCAGGACTGCGTTCCATTCTACCAGCCACTGGAGATCCACATTGTGCGTCAGTGGTAATGTTGCCTGTAGGCAAAGAAGTAGGTGGTGAACTGAAGACGAACTGACGTGATGGTCTTCACCAGGGTTCAGACTATTGCTCCTGTTTCCACAGTGCCTTTCCTGATGTGCAGGCTGGCTTTGGATCTGTAATGCCATCCTACACCTGCCCCATACAAGGCCGGTATGAAGTCAGCTGTGCTTCTCTGCCAGCTGGTAAGCAGAGTTAAGTACAGGATTCAATGATTAGAGCCACATTTTTAACAGCTTTGATGTCATGCAGCACTGCCTAACAGTGCATATTCATTAAATATGTTTGACAATCGTAGCATTAATTAACAAACTTAGCCATGGATTACAAATTTTTAAATCTTGAAGAATTATTCATGTGTATATTCATATAAATGTGGTTTTATTCATGTATATGTGTGTGTGCTTGTATGTGTGTGTGTATTGCTGCATTGTGTACTATTTCCTTTATCTTTACTTAGGCTAAACTTCCTTCTCTGTGATTTGGAGAAACATCTCAGCACAATCTCTTTTATGAAGGGCATTCAACTAGTGATTTTTGAGATGCCATATCTACTTAATCTTGTCCTATGATATCAAGCAAATATATTTGAAAACCTCTTAGAATATTGGTAGGTTCTTATATTTAATTCTCTTTTAAGTACTAATATCAATGTTTAGGCAATATCAATTTTCAAATAATCTAGCTATTATTTCAAGTGAAGAAACTGCTTTTTTATTTGTTGGGCATTTAAGGTGATACACTTTATCTGTTGGGTTCATGAACTCTCATGGTAGCATACTACACATATGGTCTTCATGGATCATAGACTTGAAAAAGGGCAAAACTGGAACTTCAGAGCTCAAGATAGGGGATCCCAATAAATGTTCTGCCCAAAACCTATGTCCTGAGAAAAACCAGAGTCAACTCTCTGCTTCCTTCATTGATGACTTGGGAAATTGGGATTCTGGTCTCACCCTCTTCTAAGCTCTGCGGCATTGCATGACACGGGTGCACAAACCTACATGCAGACAGTACATTCATACACAGAAAAAAAGAAAATTAAAAAAATAAAAAGTTTAAAAAATGGGCTTTTGTGTTGAGTGTCAGAGGAGGCTATGAAAAGGTCACCAATGTCCTCTGACTTTGTGTTCATTTATCTACTTGGCAGGCATCTCTGTTGGTCTTCAGTCACTGCAGCTTTCCCTGCTCTTCATCAGAAACGAACCCAGGCTTGTTTACTGTACTTTTACTTTTTAGGAGAAGGATAACTAAAAGCGGCTTTGATTTTTCTTCCACTCACTTGGGAAACTGAAAGCTGCCAATATGCTTTCTAAAGTGAAGAAGGTATTTGCACCCGATAAAGCTTACTAGATTCCGAGTGTAAACAAGGTTAAGTGTGGCCTCTCATTGGTATGACTGTGGGGCTTTCCCTAACAATTCTGTTTGTCTGGTGTTGGGGGTGGAACTCAAGGCCCTATACACACACCCAAACAATTGTTCTACCATTGAGCTAAACTCCAAGGACTTTCTCACTTAATGTTAGGTTCAAATGAAACTACAAACATGAAAACATCTTGCAAACTAAAAAGTAACACATACACAGAATTTACAATTGAGAATTAATGTCAAAATATGAAATGTTAAGTATAAAATTAAACACAGCTCAAGTATCAAAGAGACTAATTAAGGCAAGTTGATTTTCTTTAAAAATCCAGAGAAATTTTCTTGAAGTTGAAGATTTAGAGATATGGCTGGAGAGATGGCTCAGCAGTTAAGAGCACTGGCTGCTCTGCAGAGAACCTGGGTTTGATCTGCAGCACCCACACGGCAGCTAATCACCATCCGTAACTCCAGTTCCCAGGGGAATCCAACATCCTCTTCTGACCTTTGGGCATCACACACAGGTACACTTTATATACATGCAGGCAATACACTCAGCACATAAACAAAAATAAAAACGTTCAACTAAAAGATAAAGTTTAAATATCTTAATTTTCTATAAATAAACATAATAAACATTTATTTTTTCAAAAAAATTGAAACTTTATTTTTTATAATAAAATAGTAAGATAACATAATAACTTAGTTGTACAAAAGCCAGTAATAGTAAAATGAAGACAAAATTAACAGGCATTGATTCTGATCCAGCTAGCACTCTCCTTTAAACAGGAAATCTGTTAGTCTAGTGGCTCTCAACCTGGTATGGACAGTAGAGGGATGGAGGATGAGGACTGGCACATAAAAAAATGTCCATGTAAAGCCCATTTTCAAGAAGTTAAGTGACACCACTCTAAAGTGGGTTCAGGAGATTTCTAAAGTGCTGTGAGTGGTAAGAACTGCAGGTTGAAAGTAGTAAAGGACAACAATGAAATGTCCTGGAAGGAACTAAAAACCCAGCAAACTGCTTACATGAAATGCTCCTGTACATCAAGAGGCTTGTTTGTGGTACATGAAACCAATATCATTTCTATAATTGATGTTAATGTACTTTGTAGTACATCTTATTGGCATCTCTTAAGTTGAACAAACAGGCAACTTGAATTACCTATAGAAAGTTAAAATATGAGATTCTTTCTAAAAGCTAAAGCTTTAAAAGAGCTTTGTAAACTTAAACTATAAGACTTTCACTTTCAGTGGCATGTGTAACTATTGTTCTTAGAATACGTGGACCTGACCCGCATGCTCTTAGAAGCTGAAAACGACAAAGAAGTTGAAATTCTTAAAGACATCCGTGCTCATTTCAGTGCCATGGTGGCCAACTTGATTCAGTGTGTTCCAGGTGCGGTAGTTCATCACTTCAGGCCGCCTTCCAGCTCGGAAAACCATTTGTGTTCCTCATAACTGTACTTCCCTTTGATTCCCAGTGGCCTATATATAGGACTGGGTAGGATTCTTATTTATTTTGAGAAACTTGAGAATACCCATGAGAGCAGGTCATCTTAACTTAGCAAAGACATATAGAGGGAGCAGTCAGACTCGATTTGGTTTTCTGCTTGTCCTTTCTGTCTTGGTTTTTCTTCCTATCTGAAAATGAGTTTACATCACTTCCATAGGAAGGAGGCAGGAGATATTCACATGAGCTTTATTGTCCCTATGGCCTCTGTGCTGATCTGTGCATGCATAATTTTGGCAATATTCCTGCTGTCTTTTTTTTTTTTTTTTTTTTTTTTTGAGACAAGGTCTTCCTGTAGCCCCAGCTGGTCTGGAACTCACTATGTAGACTAGGCTGGTCTTGAACTCACAGAGATCCACCTGCCTCTTCCTCTGCCTCCAGAGTGCTGAGATTAAAGATATGCACCACCACACTTAGCTATTATTCCTGCTGTCTTAATCCACTCACTCAATATACTAACTAGAATTCTGTAGCACTTAATATATTTTTCCACTTGATTAACTATTACATTGTATAAAGGACCATCTTCCTTTTTTTTTTTTTTTTTTTTGGTCTTTTCGAGACAGGGTCTCCCTATAGCTCCAGCTGTCCTGGAACTCACTCTGTAGTCCAAGCTGGCCTTGAACTCACAAAGATCCTCCTGCCTCTGCCTCCCAAGTGCTAGGATTAAAGGTGTGCACCACCACACCCAGCCTAGGACCATCTTTCATAGGACAAATGAATATGAAACATTTTCATTCTGATAGAAATATGCACAACAAAATAGATGGCTGGTTTTATATAAAAATTACTCCAATTATAAATTATAATTATAAAGACCTATCAGCCAACTAATGCTTCAAACTTTTCATTATTTTGATTTTTTTATTTTATTTATTTTTGTATGTGTATGAGTGTACTGTCTGCCTGTAGGTTTGTGCACCCGTGTCGTGCAATGCCGCGGAGGTCAAAAGAGGGTGTCAGATTCCCCTGGAACTGGAGTTCTCCTGGAATAGGAGTTACTGATGGTTCTTAGCCGCCATGTGGGTGCTGGGAATTGAACCCGGGTCCTCTGCAAGAGCAGTCGGTGCTCTTAACCGCTAGGCTATCTCTCCAGCCCCGCATTATTTTGATATTATTAACCTTACCAGTCTACCTGCTCTATGAAGACCTTAAAATGAGTTAAGTTGGCTTCTTCAACTAAAACAAAGTACATGTGTTTGAAATGGACATTGTATGTATACTGTACATCAAAGATTTCTGTAGCAATGGGCAACAGTAGTCACAAAAATTTGTTCTGTGTACAAAAAAGCTAGTGGAATGGATCAACTCGAGGAGTGTCTGTAGAGCTCAGTGTCAGTCTCTCCCTCTCACTCTGAGTCAGGGTATTGTGGGCTGCAACATAAAGCCAGGAAGGGTACACGCATAGAAGGGAAAATCAACTTGAAACAGACTTGAGTCA
Organism: Rhizomys pruinosus; assembly: GCA_009823505.1. Taxonomy (NCBI): domain Eukaryota; kingdom Metazoa; phylum Chordata; class Mammalia; order Rodentia; family Spalacidae; genus Rhizomys; species Rhizomys pruinosus. The sequence goes on along the minus strand of VZQC01014625.1, from coordinate 1,258,723 downwards.
GGTTTCTATAACATCTAAAGAAAACTGGAGTTAGGGGCTGGCTGGTGTGGCTCAGTGGAAAGGTGCATGCTCAGTGTGCATGAAACCCCAGGTTCTGTGACCAGCACCAGGGAAAGAAAACTGGAGTATAGAAATGTAATTGTTCCTTTTCCTACAACTTGAGAATTGTATTTAATAGTATTGAGAGTGTATTCAGTCTAATAGATACTGGCTCTGTGTTGTTCTTTCTAGCTCACCATAGAAGATTTCTCTTCCCTCAGCAAAGCCTAAGGCACCACCTCTTCATCTTGTTTAGCCAGTGGGCAGGACCCTTCAGCATCATGTTTACTCCTTTGGACCGTTACAGTGACAGAAATCACCAGATAACAAGATACCAGTATTGTGCATTAAAGGTTGGTAACATTTTCGTCACTGGTTTAAGAGATCAATGGTCTCCTTTCTTAAACTGACAACCATGCCTTAGGAATAAAGTACGTAATACGATCCAGAACTTCAAATGGATGTGTGTATACATATAAATACATAAGTTCAATATATTCCAAACCCACAAACATAGATCCATAGATATGTAAAGAATATGTAGGCATTCCGCTTGGGCTTACAGTTTCAAAATGCAAAACTTGTCAAGCTCCCATTTTTATCCAGTATTTCTCCTGTATGAAAACCATATAGTTTTGCTTATTCCTGAAGGTACTGCCTTGACAATTAACTTAAAAAACAAAAAGGAAACAAAATATTAACCAACAGCCACATTGCTTTTTAGCCTCCTCCAAGTCTAGACTTCCATGTTATGAAGACATTTCAAAATCTGCAGCAATGGTCCTTGTATTCGTTACTTTCCTGTTCCTATAACAAAATACCATGACCAAAAGCAACTTTTAAAAGCAAGAGTTTATTTTGCCCTATGGTTGCACAGAACCAGAGGCTATGGTGGTGTGGTATACATGCCTTGTCAGTGGGAGCAGGAACCAGGCTGATCACATACAGGAGGAAAAGAGTGCAAGAAGAGGGCCACAGCTATAACCCCTCAGGGCCCTACCTCCAGTGATACTTCCTCCAGCAAGGCTGCACTTCCTAAATGGTCCTCCACTTCCACAAACAGCAGCAGCAGCACCAACTAGGGACCAAGTGTTTAAATCCATGAGGGAGCCTCAGAAGGGCATTTCCTCATTCAAATCATCACAGTCTTACTGCTAATGGCCTTTAGAGAAGTAACTGTATCCCTGTAAGTTGCTGATTCATCCTTGCACATAGTTCAGTGAAGTCATTCTCAATGGTTACCCTGAGGCTGGAGAGATGGCCTAGTGGTTAAACTGCTCTTGCAGAGGACCCGGGATCCATCCCCAGCACCCACATGGCAGCTGAGAACCGTCTGTAACTCTAGTTACAGAATTCCAGTTCCAGGGGAATCCGACACCCTCTTCTGACCTCCACGGCATTGCACGACACGGGTGCACAGACCTGCTTGCAGACAGTACATTCATATAAATAAATAAATAAATAAATAAATAAATAAATAAATAAATAAATAAATAAATAAATAAAATAAAACTAAAAAAAAAAAATTTTAAATGGTTACCCTGAGAGCCAGCCACTCCTGCCAAGGACAAGTTCATCAAAACTCCCCCTTTTTTTTTATTTTTTTTTTATTAATTTTATTTATTTCTGTATGTGTATGAATGTACTGTCTGCATGCAAGTCTGTGCACCCGTGTTGTGCAACGCCGCGGAGGTCAGAAGAGGGTCTTGGATTCCCCTGGAACTGGAGTTCTCCTGGAATTGGAGCTTCTGGGGATCGAACCCGGGTCCTCTGCAAGAGCGGTCGGCGCTCTTAACCGCTAGGCCATCTCTCCAGCCCCAAAAACCCCCTTTTCTTACTGTCTTCCCATCTCCCTCTACCCTCTTAAAGGAAATCAAGTTTATAATCTTAAGTTTCTTTACTTTTGATCAAGGATCATAATTATTCATTTCTATGCTTCCTAATTTTTCAGTTTAGTACAACAGTCAAGTATTTGTCATAAAAACAAAATATAAACAGGATAAAAATTCAGAAAAAAATGGGAATTTTCCAAACCTGGAAAATTTTGATGGATTTTAAGAGATTTTTAAATTTTAATTAAAAAAAAAAAAAAGAGAACCGGCGTGTGGTGCACTTGCCAGTAGGGAGGCAGGGAGGCGAGCTCTTAGGCCGCCTGGTCTACAGAGTGAGTCCAGGACAGCTGGGACTACAGGGAGACCCTGTCTCGAAAGACCAAAAAAAAAAAAAAAAAAAAAAAAAAAAAAAGATTCATCTCACTTTGAATTGAAAGGAACTTTATTTGAAATATTGGTATAAAAAAAAAAAAAGTGGGGCTGGAGAGATGGGCCTAGCGGATAGAGCCTGAGAACCGTCTGAAGCTCCAATTCCAGGAGAACTCCAGTTCCAGGGGAATCCGAGACCCTCTTCTGACCTCCGCGGCATTGCACGACACGGGTGCACAGACTTGCATGCAGACAGTACATTCATACACATACAGAAATAAATAAAAAAAATTAATAAAAAAAAATAAAATAAAAAATAAAAAAAAATTTAAAAAAAAAAAAAGAAATATTGTATAATGGATACTTTGTTTTAAATACTCTCTCTTTATAAACATTTGCTATAATCATAAGGTATATATCCATAAAACTAAGTTTATAGGTTTTTAACTTATATTTTTAAAATTAGAATCTGGTGGAGGGGTTTTTATCGAATCTACTAAGGAATGCTTTAAAAATCTTGGAGGAATAACAGCTTCTTAAGAGCTACCATCAAGCCAAGCATGGTGGTAGATGCCTATAATCAAAGCACTCAGGATGCTGAGGCAGGAAGACTCTGAATTGGAGACTAGCCTGGGCTACAAAGTAAGACATAGCAAGACTCTGACTCCAAAGCAAAATACAGACAGCAGCCAGATTTGGGACTCATGCTTTGTAAGGTCTGTTGGGTGTCATGATTCCATCCAGTTTCATTCCAGCTTCTGTCCCCATATCCCGCTGTTTCTATTTCCAGGCAATGTCAGCAGTGTTATGTTGTGGTCCGGTGTTCGACAATGTAGGCCTTTCCCCAGATGGTTATCTGTACAAGTGGCTTGACAATATTCTGGCTTGTCAAGATTTACGGGTAAGTACTAGTTAAAAATATATTATTTTCTAGAGCCGGGCATGGTGGCGCATGCCTTTAATCCTAGCACCTGGGAGGCAGAGGCAGGCGGATCTTTGTGAGTTCAAGGCCAGCCTGGTCTACAGAGTGAGTTCCAGGACAGCTGGGGCTACAGGGAGACCCTGTCTTGAAAAGACAAAAAATAATAATAATAATAAATAAATATATATTATTTTCTAATGTTTCTGAAGCTCTTCATTGGTTGAGTTTTAATGATATGAGTTTTTTATTTTTATTTATTTTTTATGTGTATGAACATACTGTCTGCATGTAGGTTTGTGTACCTGTGTCATGCAATGCCACAGAGGTCAGAAGGGATGTTGGATTCCCCTGGAACTGGAGTTAAAGACGGTTCTCAGCCGCCATGTTGGTGCTGGGGATCAAACCCGGGTCCTCTGCAAGAGCGGTTGGTGCTCTTAACTGTTAGGCCATCTCTCCAGCCCCATCATTTCACCTAATTTAAATCCTGGATATGTCCTTTCTTTACAGTAGCATTAAGCTATTCACATAAACTGGGAAATATTTTTAAGTAAAACATAATGAAAGTACTATATTGGTGGTATATGAATAAAGCTGTGCTTTAAATAATATATATAAACTGCAATGTTTATATTGGAAAAAAAAAAGATTGATAATCAGTGACCTAATCATCATAAGAAGTTAGTAAAAGAATAATAGCACATCAGACTCAGGAAAATCACAGTGAAGGAAATAGAAAAGACAGCAGAAATTAACAAAGGGAAATTTTTAATGATAATGAACACTGTATTAGTTACTTATGCATTGCTGTGACAAAACACTTGACAGAACAATTTAAGGGAGGAAAAAAATTATCCGGGCTCCTGATTTCAGAATGTTGCAGTTCGTTGTGGCAGGACTGCACGTGGTCAGGGGAGTGACTCTGACCTCGCTGGTAGAGTACGAGCCTAGCTTTGTTCACATGGTGCGGTCCAGGAAGCAGAGAAAGCTACAGGAGCCAGGTCATTAGCCTTGCCCCTGATGATGTGCTTTTGCCAGCCCTGCTCCCCCAGCCTTCAAAATAGGGAACCAAGCATTCAAAACATGAGCCTATGGCAGACACTTAAGACTCAGAATACTAATATTAATAACAAATACTAAAGCCAAAAGTTAATTTATTCAGACTAGTAAAATTAATAAATCCATGGCAAGTCTGAGATAGCACAAGAGAAAAAAGAGAGCAAGAGAAAGAGGAAACATGTAAAGGGAGCGTCAGCTCAGGTAGCAGACGCACGAAAATGGCAGTGAACGAACTTGACGTTTTAAATAGACAAATTCACAGAAAAACACAACAGAAGGAAAAAAATGGAAAATGTGAATGGTTATGTAAGTGAGTCCGTAAATTTAAAGGTTTTAATTTTTATTTATTTATTTTTATTTTTTGTGTATGAATGTTTTGCCTGCATGTATGTAAGTGCACTTGTGTGCACAGAGGCTAGAAGGGGCATCAGATCTCCTAGAACTGGCCACCATGTGGGTGCTGGGAACAGAACCCAGGTCCTCTACAAGAGCAACCAGTGCTCTTAACTGCAGAGCCATCTCTCCAGTCCCAACTGTTTTTTTTTTTTTTTCTGTTTTTTTTTTTTTTTTTTTTTTTTTTTTTTTGTCCTTTTGAGACAGGTTCTCCCTTTAGTCCCAGCTGTCCTGGAGCTCACTATGTAGACCAGGCTGGCCTTGAACTCCCAGTGATCCACCTGCCTCTGCCTCCCAAGCGCTGGGATTAAAGGCATGCACTACCACGCCCAGCCTAACACAGTTCTTAGCCACCATGTAGGTGCTGGGAATCGAACCCAGGACCTCTGCAAGAGCACTGAGTGCTCTTGCAGAGCCATCTCTCCAGCCCTTGTTTCTTCTTTAAAGATTTGATTTATTTTAATTGTATGTATGTGAGTGTGTGTTAGTGCATCTGTGCACCCAGAGCCACAGAGACCAGAACTGAGTGTCAGATCCCCTGGAACTAGAGTGGAGATGGTTGTCGGCCACCATATGGGTGCTGGGAACAAAACCTGGGTCTTCTGAAGAGCAGCAAGTACTCTTTACTGCTGAGCCAGCTCTCCAGCACCTAAACTGAAAAGTCTTAAAGAAAGAAAATTGTGGGCTGGAGAGATGGCCTAGCGGTTAAGAGCCCCGACCGCTCTTGCAGAGGACCCGGGTTTGATCCCCAGCACCCACATGGCGGCCGAGAACCGTCTGAAACTCCAATTCCAGGAGCACTCCAGTTCGAGGGGAATCCGACACCCTCTTCTGACCTCCGCGGCATTGCACGACACGGGTGCACAAACTTGCATGCAGACAGTACATTCATACACATACAGAAATAAATAAAATTAATTTAAAAAATTAAAAAAATAATTGTAAGGCCAGATAGCTGAACGCTATCATGCATCTAAGAAACAAATTATATTGATTAAATATAAATGTTTTGTTGTTGTTGTTATTGTTGTCTTTTTTTGAAACAGGGTCTCCCTATAGCCCCAGCTGGCCTAGAACTCACTCTATACACCAGGCTGGCCTTGAACTCACAGAGATCCACCTGCCTCTGCCTCCCGACACTCACAGAGATCCACCTGCCTCTGCCTCCCGACACTCACAGAGATCCACCTGCCTCTGCCTCCCGACACTCACAGAGATCCACCTGCCTCTGCCTCCCGACACTCACAGAGATCCACCTGCCTCTGCCTCCTGAGTGCTAGGATTAAAGGCGTGCACTACCACGCCCGGCTTAAAGATGGTTTTTAGCCGCCACGTGCGTGCTGGGACTCGAACCCAGGTCCTCTGCAAAAGCTGTCAGTGCTCTTAACTGCTGAGCCATCTCTCTAGCCCCAGATTAAATATAAATGTTTTAAACACATCAAGAGGAAAGACATTCTACTATCATAACCTTGATAATGTAACTAGACAATGATACAAGAAAAAAATTAAAATTACTTGCAAGCATAGATGCTAAAACCATATTAGAAAATTGAATTCAGTGATATTTAAAAAAAGATACATCAAGATTATCTTGGATCTATTCAAGAACTGCAAAGTTGGTTTAATCAAATATCTGCCACTTCATTAGTATATTAATTAAATTAATACAATCTTCAAATGGAAATTTGTAATCATTTCAATTGATACAGGAAAGATGTTTGATAAAGTTCTGCATATATTCATGAGAAAAGCACTTAGGAAAACTAAGATAAATCAAAAACAATCTTCATTTGATAAAGTCTCTTTTTTTGGGGGGGTCTTTTTGAGACAGGGTCTCCCTTTAGTCCCAGCTGGCCTGGAGCTCACTATGTACACCAGGCTGGCCTAGAATTCACAGAGATTTGCCTGCCTCTGCCTCCTGAGTACTGTGATTAAAAGTATGCACCACCACTCCCAGCCAGTCTATCTTTTTAAGAGGCCCTATAATAAGTATAATACTTAACGGTTATTGAAATATTCACTTGGAAACTAGATTTACTGAGGAAGCCCACCTGTACCACCTCTGGAAACATACAAGAAGCCTTGGCTAGTGTGATAAGAATGATAAGATATTAGCCAGGCATGGTGGCACGCGCCTTTAATACCAGCACTTGGGAGGTAGAGGTAGGCGGATCTCTGTGAGTTCAAGGCCAGCCTGGTCTACAGAGCGAGCTCTAGGACAGCTGGTACAAAAAGGGAGACTCTGCCTCAAAAATACCAAAAAAGGGAAAAAACTAAAGAATGAAAAGATATAAGAAATGAAAATTACCCACAGATGACATAATCATGTATGTAGAATATCATGCATGTAACCAAATGGACCTCATAGACCTCTACCGAACATTCCATCCTAATACCAGAGAATACACTTTCTACTCAGCACCCCACGGAACATTCTCCAAAATCGACCACATCCTGGGACACAGAAGAAACCTCTACAAATACAAAAAGATTGAAATAATTTCATGCATCCTGTCAGACCACAATGCAATGAAGCTCAACATCAACACCAGGACAAGCCCTCCTGCCTACAAGAACACATGGAGACTAAACAACACACTCTTGAATAATGAATGGGTCAAGGAAGAGATAAAGAAAGAAATAAAAACATTCCTGGAACTGAATGACAATGACAATACAACACAACAAAACTTATGGGATACCTTAAAAGCAGTCCTAAGAGGGAAATTTATAGCCCTGGGTGCCTACATTAGAAAAACAGAAAGAGCACAAGTGAATGATCTAACACTACAGCTAAAAGCACTTGAGAGGCAACAACAGATGAACCCTAAACGCAACAGACAGGAAGAAATAACAAAAATCAGAGCAGAAATCAATGAAATAGAAACAAAGAAAACAATACAAAAAATCAATGAAGCCAAAAGTTGGTTCTTTGAAAGAATAAACAAGATAGACAGACCTCTAGCCCAGTTAACAAAAAGAAAGAAGGAACAACTCCAAATCAATACAATCTGTGATGAAAAGGGAAATATCACAACGGACAAGGAAAAGATCAAGAAAATTATATGGGAATATTACAAGAACCTATATTCTACCAAGTTTGAAAATCTAGAAGAAATGGATGAATATCTGAAATCTTGGGAATCACCAAAGCTTGGCCAAGAGGAGACCAGCAGCTTAAACAGACCCATAACATATGAAGAAATAGAGGATGTAGTAAGAAGCCTCCCAACTAAAAAAAGCCCAGGCCCAGACGGTTTCACAGCAGAATTCTATAAAACATTTCAAAAAGACCTACAACCATTATTTCTGAAACTGTTTAGAAGTATACAATCAGAGGGAATTCTCCCAAATTCCTTCTATGAAGCCAACATCACTCTATTACCAAAACCAGGCAAAGATCCAACTAAAAAGGAGAATTATAGACCCATCTCCCTCATGAACACAGATGCCAAAATTCTAAACAGAATACTGGCAAATCGCATACAGACCCACATCAAGAAGATCATCCATCATGACCAAGTTGGATTCATACCAGAGATGCAGGGATGGTTCAACATACGAAAATCAATAAACATCATCAAACACATAAACGGAATCAAAGACAAAAACCACACCATCATCTCAATTGATGCTGAAAAAGCCTTTGACAAAATCCAGCATCCCTTCATGCTTAAAGTCCTAGAAGGAATTGGATTGGAGGGATCATTCCTCAATGTAATCAAAGCCATATACAGGAAACCCACAGCCAATATCATCCTAAATGGGGAAATGACGGAAACATTCCCTTTAAAGGTAGGAACTCGGCAAGGCTGCCCCCTATCACCACTCCTCTTCAATATAGTGCTTGAAACACTTGCTAGAGCAATAAGGCAAGAAAAGGATATTAAAGGAGTACTAATTGGAAAAGAGGAAGTCAAACTATCCCTATTTGCTGATGATATGATTGTTTACTTAAGAGATGCAAAAAACTCCACCAGAAAACTCCTAGAAACGATTAACAGCTTCAGCAAAGTGGCAGGATACAAAATTAACCTTAGAAAATCAATGGCCTTTCTTTACACCAAGAACAAGCAACTGGAGAAAGAATTCAAAGAGACCTTCCCACTCACAATAGCCTCAAAAACAATAAGATACCTAGGAACAAACCTAACCAAAGACACCAAAGACCTCTACAACAAAAATTTTAAACCCTTAAAGAAAGAAATTGAAGAAGACCTCAGAAGATGGAAAAACCTCCCATGCTCATGGATTGGGAAAATTAACATTGTAAAAATGTCCATTTTACCAAAACTCTTGTATAGATTTAATGCAATCCCAATCAAAATCCCCAAGAGTTTCTTCACAGGCTTGGAAACAAAAGTTCTTAAATTCATTTGGAGAAACAAAAGACCCCGAATAGCCAAATCAATCCTGAGTGAAAAGAGCTACACAGGAGGGATCTCTATACCAGATTTTAAACTATACTACAGGGCTATAGTCATAAAAACAGCCTGGTACTGGCACAAAAACAGACCTGTTGACCAATGGAACAAAACCGAAGATCCAAATCTGAGCACATACAATTTCAGCCATCTCATATTTGACAAGGGGGCCAAGAAACCACAATGGAGAAAAGACAGCATCTTCAGCAAGTGGTGTTGGCAAAACTGGATCACCACTTGTAGAAGAATGAAATTAAACCCCTACCTCTCACCCTGTACAAAAGTCAACTCCAGATGGATTAAAGACCTCAACGTGAAACCCCAAACTCTGAAGGTGATAGAAGAAAAAGTTGGCAGCAGACTACAAGACATAGGCGTAGGAAAAGACTTCCTAAATCAGACAGCAGCTGCACAAGAATTAAGGTCGACAATTGACAAATGGGACCTCATCAAACTCAAAAGCTTCTGTACATCAAAAGAAACAATCAAGGAAGTGAAGAGAAATCCCACAGAGTGGGAGGAAACCTTCACTGCAGATACATCTGACAAAGCATTGATTTCCAGAATATATAAACTACTCAAAAAACAAAGAAAAAAGAAAACAAATGACCCACTCAATAGATGGAGCAAAGAACTGAACAGAGACTTCACAAGTGAGGAATTAGAGATGTCTGAGAAACACCTCAAGAACTGTTCAACATCACTAATCATTAAGGAAATGCAAATGAAAACCACTTTAAGATATCATCTTACTCCAATAAGACTGGCTAGGATCAAGAAAACAAATGATACCAAGTGCTGGAGAGGTTGTGGGGAAAGGGGAACACTCATCCACTGCTGGTGGGAATGTAAACTCGTACAGCCACTATGGAAAGCAGTGTGGAGAACCCTTGGAAGACTTGGAATGAACTTGCCACCCGACCCAGCCATACCACTCCTGGGCATGTACCCTCAAGACTTACGCCACCACAGAGATACATGCACGGCCATGTTTATTGCAGCTCTCTTCACAATAGCAAGGAGCTGGAACCAACCTAAATGCCCCTCAACTGACGAGTGGATAGAGAAAATGTGGTACATCTACACAATGGAGTTCTATGCAGCAGTAAAGAAAGACGACATCACGAGCTTTGCAGGAAAATGGCTGGAGCTAGAGGACATCATGCTGAGTGAAGTAACACAGTCCCAGAAAAACAAACGACGAATGGTATCCCTCATCTGTGGATGCTAGTGCCAATTACCCAGTTGTAAGTATTTCTTGTGTAGGGCCCCCTGAGCTTCTGTACAAAGCAGTTGGACATAATGCATTTTGAAAACAACAACAACAACAGAAAATACTGCATCAAAGAACTGACTGAAACAGTGAACTTCTGCTCAAAACAGTCAACTTCCCCATGGAAAATATTGAGAAAGACTAAGAGATGGAAAGCATGTTTGGCAGAATGCACGAGCTCTGGTGGGGTGGGGGAATGAGCGGGAACATGGGTCTAGATTTGTTAAAAATAAATAAATAAATTATGTGAAAAAAAAAAAAGAATATCATGCATGTAGTAATCTATAAAGTTTAGAAATTAATCAGCAAGATTGTTGATTGTTGTCAACAGTTCTTGTTGTTAACAATAAACTGTATTTTAACACAAGGGCAGTAAGAAATAGGAAAAATAAAATTTGATACCATCCCACTTATAAGAGCATTTTCAAAGATTAGAAAGTAATGCTAAATACTTAAGATTAAACCTAATAGAAACATGAAGGCTCTTACATAGAAATATATAAGAATTAACAAGAAAAAAGTAAAAGAACACCTAGAAATTGGAAAAATAAAGTGGTGAGGAGATCAATAAAGTACTTGCCTCACAAGCTGAGGACCTGATTTCTTTTCTCATCACCCACTAAAAAGCTGGGCATAATGGCGCACACTTTTTATCCAGTTCTGGGGAAGCAGGGGCACATGGATCCCTGGATCCTACCCAGCCTAGCCAAATCAGTGAGCTCTGGCTCTCCAAAAAGAAGGTAAACAGACTGGAAAGGGATACCTGGGGTTGACCTTTGGCCTCCACAGGCACACATAAACACATAGGCACTTGCACACACATGAACATATAAAAATTCATACATAAACAATTCATCAATTAAGTGAAAATAGAACTGAAGAGATGGCTCTATAGATTAAGTACATGTCAAACAAGCATGGGACCTGGGATCAGATGCCAGGCACCCCTATAAAAAGCTGGGCTCAGTTACATGTGCTTGTAATTCCAGCATGGGACAGGTGGGGACAGGCAGATTCCTGGAGTTCACTGACTAACAAGCTAGGCCAAATTAGTGAGTGTCAGTTTCAGTGAGAGACACTGCCTCAAAAACAAAGGTGGATTGGACTCATCAGAGATTGGGCTGGGGAGATGGCTCAGCTGGTAAAGGGTCTTACCTCCAAGCCTGACAACCTGAGTTCAGTCCTTGGGACCCACATGATAGAAGGAAAGAACTGACTCCCACAAGTTGTCCCCACACCTCTGTATGTGTGTGGGTCCTATGCACTCAGAGGTGCATGCACCCACACACATACAAACACACACACAAATAATAAATGTAATTTATTATTTAAATCTTTAAGGTTTATAGAAAAAAATAAGATGGGGGCTGGAGAGATGGCCTAGCGGTTAAGAGCACCGACTGCTCTTACAGAGGACCCAGGTTCGATTCCCAGCACCCACATGGCGGCTGAGAACCGTCTGAAACTCCAATTCCAGGAGAGCTCCAGTTCCAGGGGAATCCGAGACCCTCTTCTGACCTCCGCGGCATTGCATGACACGGGTACACAGACTTGCATGCAGACAGTACATTCATATACATACAGAAATAAATAAAATTAATAAAAAAAAAAGAAAAAAAGAAAAAAATAAGGTGGAGTGTGAGTACATTTAAGGAAGACTCCCAGTATCAACCTCTGTGACCTCCACATGCACACACAGACATGTGCACTGGAATAGACACACACACACACACACACATGCGCACACACAGACATGTGCACTGGAATAGACACACACACATACACACACATGCACACACACACGCTGAAAAATATGCTATGTTTATGATTTGGAAAACTCATTATTGTTAAGCCACCGGGGGAGTGAGTATGAACTCAGTTTGTTGAGGGCTTACCTATGCACGAAAAAGGCCTGGGTTCATTCCCCAGCATCCCATAAGCTGAATGTAGTGGGTCGTGCCTATGACCCCAGCACTCAGGAGGCAGAGACAGAAAGACCAGAAATTTGAGGTCATCATTCTCTATGTAGCAAGTTCTCAGACAGTTGAATATATGAGACTCTTATCTCAAAAAAAAAGTGAAATGATTTATAAGAACAATACAAAATGCAAGCCAGGTGTAGTGCCACACACCTTTAATCCCAGCACTCAGGAGGCCTGGTCTACAGAGCAAGTTCCAGGCCAGCTGGGGCTACAGGGAGACCCTGTCTCAAAAACACCAATAATAATAACAATAATAATATAAAATGCAATCAAAATGTTAGTGGGCAATTTATAACAAATCAACAAGTTTCTTTCAAACTGTATGAAGAGGAATACAAAGAACCAAGAATGCCTAAGCTAATTTTGAACAACATAAGCAAAGTGTGAAAATCAGTTCTTACCATACCATAAACCTATGGAAATTAAGAGAATGTAATACCTATCCAGGAATAGATAACTGTGCTAACGGAACAGAATAAAGTAGACAGGATATGATTTATCTCAAAAGTGACACCACAGAGCTATGGAAATGGTTTTTCAATCATTGATTTGGAGTTAACCAGATGGGGAGCTTTTTATAAAGGCATTAATCACATTCATGAGGGTTCCTTGTGGTCCAAAACCTCCCCAGAGCTCATCTCCAAATACCACATGAGATGCAAAACTATGTATCATCTAACTCCATCTGCATAAAGTTCAAAAACAGCCCAAACTAACCAGTGGTGGCAAAAATCAGGATACTGGCTGCTTTGGGGAAGAAGAAGCTAATGATAAAGTTCCAGGAGAGCCTTGGTGGTCCTGACACTTCTACAGATGCTAAAGTCCGAGGTTGTTAAAATCCCTTGTACAATATTATAGATTACATATAACAGTCTTATAGACCCCACCTCATATACTTTAAGCTCTGTATTATATTCTATATCAAATACAATGTGAATGTTGTGTAAATAGTTATACTGTATTTTTTTTAGGGAACAATGACTAGGAAAATATTCTGCAAATGTTCTGCATAGATCATTTTTTTTTCAATCCATAGCTGGTTGAATCCAAAGAGGTAGAAACCACAGATACAATGGCAGACTGAGTTCTGATTTTTTTTTACTATTGTGCTGCTAATTCATCATAATTATAAGTTATGGCCAGGCGTGGTGTCACACACCTTTAATCCTAGCACTTGGGAGGCAGAGGCAGGTGGATCTTTATGACTTCAAGGCCAGCCTGGTCTACATAGTGAGTTCCAGGACAGCTGGGGCTACAGGGAGACCCTGTCTCAAAAAAGACCAGAAAAAAAGTTATATACAATCTACATATTACCCTCAATATAATATTTTTTTGGTCTTTTTGAGACAGGATCTCCTTGTAGCCCCAGCTGTCCTGGAACTCACTCTGTAGACCAGGCTGGCCTTGAACTCACAAAGATCCGCCTGCCTCTGCCTCCCGAGTACTAGGATTAAAGGCATGCGCCACCACGCCCGGCTTCAATATAATTTTTTAAATATTTTATTCATTATTATTTTATGTGTTTGAGTGTATTGCCTATATGTATATAAGTGCACCCATGCCATGCAGTGTGTCCTTAGAGGTCAGAAGAGGGTGTCAGTTCCCCTGGAAGCAGAGTTACAGATGGTTGTTACCCACCATATGGTGCTGGGAACTGAACCCAGGTCCTTTCCAAGAGTAGCCAGTGCTCTTAACAACTGAACTATCTCTCCAGCCCCAAATCTCTAACGCATAATAAAATCTGGCTGATTTTCAAGTCACTACTATTTAATAAAATGTTATTTTCATGCCCTCCATAATAGTACCATCAGCTTTTATCTTCTGCTATTTATAGAAAGGAGGAGGGTCCAGGTTGAAGATGCTCAGCTAAGCTATCCAGTGAGAACATTAGCCCCACCTGGGCCCTGAAAGTACACAAATAAGTCAGAGTTTTCCTTTCCCACCTAATTGCAACTGCCAAGAAGGGTGGAGAATTTCAGGAAGAGGCAAAGGATGTTCCCCTTTGAAGGAAATGGAGGCTCCATCCTGGCTTCTCCGGACAAATGTGCATGTACATTGACAATTTGACATTTGTAAGTAGTTTCTGAGAAACTGGAGAGATGGCTCAGCAATTAAGAATGCTTGCTACTCTGGCAGAGGACTCAGGCTTAGTTCCCAGCATCCACATGGGGGCTAAAAATCATCCATAACTCCAGTCTCAGAGGATCCAATGCCCTTTTCTGGACTCTGTAGGTGCACTTACACACATGTAGTAAAACACTCATATACAATTAATTAATTGATTAGTTGGCTTCTGGAATCTTCAATTAAGTATCCTGTTAATTCTATACATTATGATTTTTTCTTTTCTTTTTTTTTTTTTTTTTTTTTTTTTGTTTGTCTTTTTGAGACAGGGTCCTCCCTGGTATCCCCAGCTGGCGTGGAACTTGCTCTATAGACCAACCTAGCCTTGAACTCACAGAGATCCGCCTGCCTCTGCCTCCTGAGTGCTGGGATTAAAGACATGCACCACTATGCCTGGCAATATGATTTTTTTTTCTTATGAAAACTTCTGATTCAAAAGAATCCATTGAGACTAAATTTCTATTTAAAAAATTTTTTGTTAATTGACATACAAACTGTTTATCATGTATACCCATTATAAAATGGGTAAATCTACCTGGTCAACAAATGCATTACTTCACTATATAGTGGTTGGAGTGAGAGCATTTAATATCAACTTGCCTAGCACTTTTATCAAGAATTCAGTACAAAAAGAAAAATTCGGTACAGTCAGCTCCTATAGCCCACATGTTGTATAATAAAGAGGTCCCAAGCTTATTCCTTCTGAGGCCATTTTCTTTCCAGTCAGCAGCTGAGCTTTACACAGTACATTTAGTAATTGGATCTCGTAAGCATATTTTCTGTGATGCTTTTTCATTGAAAGACTATATGCATAGAGGATGCCTCTTGCTATATTTGAATTTTATCCAGATATATTTATTTTCCAGAAGTATTTAAAATGCATAAAAGAAACTCCACCTTTTCAGAGTTGAAAATGGACAGCAAATGGTCTCCATCCATATGACAAATTTACAAAGAATCAAACTTGGTTCATTCCTCTTGGCCTTCTTCTGCAACGTTGCAGCCTCTTAAAGAAGGATATATGGGGAAAAGGTCAATCCAAATGAATGCTCGGCCCACCACTTCCCACTTTCGGTTCACCCAATTTATATTGACTAAGCTTGATCTCATGTCTTTCTCTAGAATATTTTTCATGAAATATGAATAATTGATTTGTTCTATGCATTTAGGTTCATCAGCTGGGCTGTGAAGTTGTTGTCTTACTGCTGGAACTTAATCCTGACCAAATAAACCTTTTTAACTGGGCCATCGACCGATGCTACACGGGTTCCTACCAGCTTGCATCCGGCTGCTTCAAAGCCATAGCTACTGTGTGTGGAAGCAGGTATGAGCTCTCATGGTTGGTGGTTGGGAGCAAGTAGAATGATACTTGCTCCTCAGGCTGTGAGTGGCTAATAGCTGGTTGTTTGGGAGTTATCCTTAGAATCCTGTGAGAATCCAGGGTGGCCTATGTCCCTCATAAACTACCCCCTTTAGGTTTATATGACATTGGTTTTTCCATTTGATCAAAACGTATTTGTGTTATAGTATCTTTCCTTTGAATTCTCCAGAAATTCAGTGAAGCAAGAAAGAAAAATTGAAAATGATAAAGATACACTGCAGGAATTAAAGGAATGTATACAACTGCTGTGACAGGTGCTAATTGTAAGCCCTTTAGGCATCTACAGACCATATCAAACCCAGGAAACACCATAAATCTTTAAATCCCTCTGCACAAAACTTCAGAAGAAAGAAAAAAAGGATATATGGGCCTTAGATTCCATAGATTACACTTATTTGGAAATATGCTGAGGATTGAACCCATAACCTCATGCATGCTAAAACTATACTCCACTACTGACCTACACCTAGCCAAAGATTATACTTCTAAAACTACTGTCTATAATAAATCAGTGAGTTAGTGAGGCTGTTTAGCACTACAGTTAATTGAGTGGAATAATTTCAAAGCTAAAATAAAATGCCCCAAATTGCATAAGCTGTTCCTGAGTAAGAGCTTATGTATTGGGAGGATGTGGAAAATAGAATACAGTTGAAGTTTATGTTCAAAAAACTCATGTAGGCCATCAATTTTCCTTTTTAATTAAATATTGCATTTTAAAGCTGAATCAAGGAAATAATGTGATTTGGTTTTAAGTTATAGCCTATTATGGGCCTAAATAAGAGTAATATTTTGAAGACATCCATTTTAATTACCCTACATGAACATGCTATTTAAAAGAAACAAGCACCGGGTGTGGTGGTGCACATCTTTAATCCCAGCACTTGGGAGGCAGAGGCAGGTGAATCTCTGTGAATTCAAGGCCAGCCTGGTCTGCAGAATGAGTTCCAGGCCAGCTGGGACTAAAGGGGGACCCTGTCTCAAAAAGTAAATAAATAAATAAAAATAAAATAAAAGAGACAAGCTTCTCTTTTATTTTTTATTTTTAATTCATGTGTATATTTTGCCTGCATGTATGTAAGTGTACCTTGTACATGCCTGGTACCTGCAGAGGCCAAAAGAAGGTGTGTCAAATCCCCTGGAACTGGAGTTACAGACAGCTGTGAGCTGCCATGTGGGTACTGGGAACCACATCCCTGTCCTCTGCACGAACAGCCAGTGCTCTTAAATGCTGAGCCATCTCTCCAGCTGCTCTTTAATTTTTTTTATCTTTTATAAACACAGTAGAATACTTTCCATTTCTAAAAATTTTAGTATCCATAATCCTAGTGGTGGAATCTATATTATATACTTTTTTTTGTGTGTGTGTGTGTGTGTGTGTGGTTTTGTTTGTTTGTTTTTATGGTCAATATTATATACTTTTTTTTTGGTCTTTTTGAGACAGGGTCTCCCTGTAGCCCCAGCTGTCCTAGAACTCACTCTGTAGACCAGGCTAGCCTTAAACTCAAAGAGATCCAGCTGCCTCTGCCTCCCAAGTGCTAGGATGGGCGTGCACCACCACACCAGCTTGGCATTTATATTATATACTTTAATCTCCACAAAAGTTGCAGCAGGTAACAATTACCCAAGCTAAGTTTTGTTCAGGTTTTATCCCTTGATGTAAGCATTACTACACACGACATGTATATGCATAGCACTCACACAGTGATATTATTGCAGAAATTTCTCAAGGGGGCAGTGGTTTTCCTCCAGCTATTCTATTTTTTTTTTTTTACGGGCCACAGTCAGCTTTATGGGGGAGTGTTGCAAGTGTGAGAAACAGCCTGTATGTGCACAGACTTGAGCACAGAGTCAATAAAGGAGTGGGTGATGTCTGAGAACTGTAACACATGAGGAGCCAGGATATAAGTTGCAGAAGGCAAAAGATTAGGCTGTCTCTGGTTGAGTACCAGTGAACCCCACCAATGAATTTATATTTTTATGTATACTTCTATGGAATTTTTGTGCGTTTCATACAAAGCATTTTACTCACCATTATTCTCCCTCCCCTGTTCAGATCCCCCCACTGGATTTCATGCATTCTGTCATATATGTTAAGGATTATCATTCAAGTTAGTGTACCCAGTCATCCTTCATGCAAGTTCATCCACTGAGCTCTAGTCAGCCTATCTAGAGTCTCTCCCCTAAAAAAGATCAACTCTCCCTCACCTAGTAGTAATCATCTGCCAAGAGTTCTTGGCTAAGGTTGAGGCTTGCTGCCCATTTTCCAGTTCTATGCTTGGTTTTCATTTGCTTGCATTTGCATGGGTCTTGTGCTTGCTAACACCATTGGTGGGGGTTCATATTAGCAAGGTCCTAGGAACCTCTGTTTCCATATGGTCATGCACCTCCTTCCCTGGCTCTTAGAATCTTTCCACCCCCTCTTCCAAGATTGTCCATGAGCCCTGGGTGGATGAAGTTTAATATAGGAGTCCTGTCCAAGGGCCACACTCTGCAGACTCTGATTCTTTACACTTTGGCAATTTGTGGCCTTTTGTGTTCATTTCACTCTGTTGCATGAAGGAGCTTCATTGACGAGAGTTGAGATATATATTAGTGTTCTCTCTACCCCTTTTCAGATGTGTCGTGTCGCCCAGCTATTTTAATATTCTAAAAATTAAGTTATGTTAATATGACCCTTTGATTTTTCAAAAATGTTCTTGTGACCCGTGCCTTGGAACCTTTTCCTTATTGCCTGTGTAAGAACACTAAAAGGGTCTTCTTTCCTGCCTTTCTCCCAACGAGCTTGGCTTGAACTATTACAGTTAAATTTATCTCATTCCATGACCATCTCAAAATATGATACTGCAGTCCTCTAACTAAATCTAGTTATGTTTCTTTAGGGAACAGAAATACATGCTTCCTGAATTTAGCAATATAGTCTCAATTTGAATAATACTTGTAGTCATAAAACTATTAGGTTATAAATTCCTATGTACAGCAAAGAGCTGTCTTAAGCTATGATCTAGACTATTTTGGTCTATAAGACCATTTCTCACCATAGGATGGGTTCAGAGCTTAAAGTTCAAATGTTGGCTCAATTTTTTTTCTACCTAAATTGTCAGCTTATATAGACAGGGCCAATGATAGGCTTAAGCAATCTTTACACTTACTTGGTTTTTTTTTTTTTTNTAGCCCCAGCTGGCCTGGAACTCACTATGTAGACCAGGCTGGCCTTGAACTCACAGAGCTCTGCCTGCCTCTGCCTCCCAAGTACTGGGATTAAAGGCATGCACCACCACACTATGCTTACATTTTTAGAATACTGTTGTTGTTTTTTTTTCAAAAGCAGTTCTGGTGTTTTTAGTTTTTTCTTTGTTTCTCTAAGTTTTCTTCCCCCATCTATGCTGGAATTTACACATCATTTTCTAAAGCAAAGACTCCTGTAAAATAAATAATTACCTCCTTTTCCAAAAGGAAATGATTACATACTGGAGCGATTATATGCTGGAGCTTCTTCTCAGAGGTGTATGGCAGCTTATACAGACCACTTGCAACTGATGCTCTAAATGGAACATCTATAACATGACTCTGCCCTCAAGGTTCAGGAATCATCTCTGAAGAGGGAGCAGAAAGATTATAACAACCAGAATGTAGTGGTCATCTGCCACAAAACAATATTTGCTGGACATGACAGGCCATTGCACACATAAGCTCAAAACAGCTGTGACTACACACACAAGACCTGCCAAAGGTCCAGCCAACCAGAATCCCAGCATGAATGGGAAGGGCTCCTGAAGTCCTACCTCTTGCTGAGGCAATATTGGCAATGGCTGGCTACTGAGAGATGGAGAGTAAGTATTGAGGAATGTAGGACATGAGAAGCTGCCCGTGCTCCAGCAGATGGTCCTACATCCATGCACATACACCAGCAGCACTAGGGAGACACAGTGTGTTTTTTAAGAGAGAGAGAGACTCAGAGAGAAGCTGAGAAAGGTGGTGGAGATGAGATAGGGGAAGAATTGGAAGAGAGAGATGGAAAGTAGATTTGATCAAATCACATATGCATGTATGCAGTTCTCAGCAAAAATAAATACATAAAAGATTGGTTTGTGTGTGTGTGTGTGTGTGTGTGTGTGTGTGTGTGTGTCTTTTTCAGACAGGGTCTCCCTGTAGCCCCAGCTGCCTAGAACTCACTATGTAGACCAGCTGGTCTGGAACTTACAGAGATCTGCCTTTCTCTGCCTCCCAAGTGCTGGGACCAAAAACATGCACCACCATGCCTGGCTAAGATTGGATTTTTTTTTTTTTTCTTTTGGTCTTTTTCAAGACAGGGTCTCCCTGTAGCCCCAGCTGTCCTGGAACTCACTCTGTAGACCAGGCTAGCTTTGAACTCACAGAGATCCGACTGCCTCTGCCTCCCAAGTGCTAGCATTAAAGGCGTGCACCACCATGCCCGGCTTGGATTTTTTTTTTAATGTTCTTGTCAGTTTCAGTTTTCTGCTTTGTGTTTTAAAAGAGGTAATTTACTATTTTGCATAGTTAATATTCGGTTCCTATGTTCACTGGATGTGACAATGGGAGAAAAAGATTTTCTACATCCTTCTCTTGGGTTTCTCCAACAGAATAAGGACCATGTATACGCGTGTACACACATCTACTGTGGCCATGTCAGAATACTAGAGCTGTGCATTCTAGTGCTCTGGAAATACTGAGAACAGGACTGAGAGATCTGCAGACAAAAGTGATGACAGATCTAGCAATACTAATTTATAATATTTTTCATAAAGTATGTATCAATGTTTGATTAAAAGCTATGAAATGTAGCTCAATGCTATAATTTAGCATAAAAGAAAATAGCTGGGCTGGAGAGACAGCCTAGTGGTTAAGAGCACCAACCGCTCTTGCAGAAGACCCGAGTTCGATCCCCAGCACCCACATGGTGGCTAAGAACCATCTGTAACTCCAATTCCAGGAGAACTCCAATTTCAGGGGAATCTGAGACCCTCTTCTGACCTCCACGGCACTGCACGACACAGGTGCACAGACCTACATGCAGACAGTACATTCATACACATACAAAAATAAATAAAATTTTAAAAAATTAAAAAAAAAGAAAATAGCTTACCTGTCAGGCAGTGTTGAGTGAAGTAACTATTGGACTTCCATGTACTTACTAGCCTTCCCCTAATTGTACATGACATCAGGACAGAACAGACAAGGAGACTGAACAGACTAAAGGGTTTTCCAAGATTATGAATCAAGACAAGCACTGCTTTCTATAAAAATACAGGCCATTTCCAATTCCTAGCATAGTTTACCAGCATTCTCCACATTTAAATAGTAACAAATTCCACTGTTTTCATTTTACTCTCCAATAGAATCTAAAAATGTTTAATACATGTTCAAGAATGTATATAAGATCAAAGTTTTGAATTTTTTTTTTTTTTTGGTGTTTTTGAGTCAGAGTCTTCCTGTAGCCCCAGCTGGCCTGGAACTCATTCTGTAGACCAGGCTGGCCTTGATTGAACACACAGAGATCCACCTGCCTCTGCCTCTTGAGTGCTGGGATTAAAGGTATGCACCACCACGCCCAGCAAAGTTTTGGATTTTAAAGAATATCAGCACAGAACTGCAGAAAGGGGTAGCAGAGCCCAGCCTTGGCTGAGGAAATATTGGCAGCTGATGGCGGTCAGATGAGGAAGCCCTGGACTTCTTTAGGAAAAGGACTCTGGATAGGCTGGCTAGAGCTCAGAGGATGAACTGGCACTGACGAGTGGTGAGGAAAGTAGTTTGGCCCAGTGGACCCTAGCACAAATGACAGAATGTGTGAACTCCAATGTGGGGGGAGGATATAAAGGTAATTGAGACCGATTGAAATATTATGTATGAAACACGTAAAAATTTCAATAAAAAAGAAAATAAGAAAAGAATACTGTTAGCTTTTTAGGGGTGGTTTTTGTCATTGTATATTGGTTGTAAGTTAACTTTGCATAAATATTTTCTAATTTAGATAAGGCCTAGAAGACTTCAAATTTTTTTTCATATTAATTTGTTTATTTTGTGCAGTGGAGGGTGGTATCCACATTCCACTGTGAGCTTGAGAAGGACAGGGGACAACCTATGAGAGTCCATTCTCTCCTTCCACCATGTGGGCTTTGGGGATTGAGCTCAGATCATCCATCAGACTTGGCACCAAGTGAACCATCTTTGCTGGCCCAGGACCTGAATTCTTAAAAGTAACTGCCCATTCCCTGAGACTGAAGCAGAAAAATCCTCATTGTTTATCCAGCCTGGGTTACATACTGAGACCTTGTCTCAAAAAAAAAGGGGGGGGGGGCTAGAGAAATGGTTCAGTGGTTAAAAGCAGCACTGGTTGCTCTTGCAGAGGACCTGGGTTCAGTTCCCAGCACCCACATGGTGGCTAACAACCATATGTAACTTCAGTTCCAAGGGATCTAATGCCCTCCTCTGCCCTTCACAGGCATTGCACACATGTAGTGCACATACATACATGCAGGCAAAATAATCATACCTATAAAGTAATGATAGTAAAAGATATTTCTTTTAAATAACAACGAAAAGCCATTTATAAACCCATTTTCAACATCTAAACACAGATATTCTCTTTGGGCTTTTTTTTCCTCATTCAAAATCTAATTTTTCCCTTATCTGGTGTCTTATCATTTTCGCTATTATTCCTTTCGATGAATTTTCTAGTCCAGTTTGCAGTGAGTGCCCAACTGCATGCTCAGGTTTATGGCCCTCACAACAGGAGACTTTGTCGACCTCTTTCCTGCCTCTGAATCTCAATGACCCAGCAATATTTTCCCATTTATCTGCATTTTTTAATATTCTTACATATATGAACCAGGACATATATAGTCTGTACTTTCTTTTTGTCTTTTCAAGATAGGGTCTCCCTGTAGCCCCAGCTGTCCTGGAACTCACTCTGTAGACCAGGCTGGCCTTGAACTCACAAAGACCGCCTGCCTCTGCCTCCTGAGTGCTAGGATTAAAGGCATGCGCCACCACGCCCAGTGTAGTCTGTACTTTTTATAGAAGGCAAAGTATTTGTCTTGGTTCATAACCTTGAAAAACCTTTTAGCCTATTCCTAGTCTCCTTGTCTGTTCCATCCTGATGTAGTTTGCAGTTAAGGGGAAGATAAATATGTATGTGCACAGAAACCAAATGATTATTTCAACTAAAGCTACCTGGTATACTGTGTTCCTTTAGTATTATATAGTTTTGAGCCACAATCCACAGCTTTTATTCAAATATTCGCACATGCTCTATGGAAAAGTCTTCAAAATTAATAGAGCGAGTTCTATCCTTCTCTGGTTCCATTAGGAAGACCCAGTGTTGGGAGACAGCTGTAGGGAAGGTACCTTGTCCTGTGGAGCTCAGAAAGTCTCCTTTCTGTTCCACAGTTTGAAGGGTTTGCCTCTAAACACTGCAGTTGGTAGGAACTACAAATGACCCTAGCTGGACCCTGCCCTCTTGTGAGTGCTCTTGGAGGCCGAGAGTCCTCTGTGCCACAGCTTCAGTCGTTTGGAGTCAGATACAGGACTGAAAGCTCTTCGGCTTCTGCACGCACTCAGGCAAGCACTTGCCTTCTCTAGGTCTCTCCAGCTTTGGGGAAAAGATTAAATCACAAACCTAGGTTAGGTCTTTGGCACAAAGTAAGCATGTCACAATTTAAATGTCCCTGATTATTCATCATCATTACCCCTACACCTTCATCAGCTGCCGGCTTTCTCGAATTTCCCATAAGACTTAAACTGTGTTCATTTAACATGAAAAGTTTCCAAGGCTGAGGTATATAGTTCAGTGATAGGCCATTTGCTTACCTCATACAAGCCTCCGGGTTAAAGCCCACAGCATCTCAATCTATCAGTCAATAAGTATATAAATAAATATTCTAGAAAAATTGTTACTTTGGGGGTCAAGTCCATAAGGGTGTTGTGGAGGGCTACAGCAGAATGCATAATGTTAAGTGTGCTCCTTGGTCCTCTATGACCTCTTCTAAGAATTTCTTCTAAAGAAATACTTGTCTATTGGCATTATAATAGTCAAATATTGACAGTAGCCTAACTGCTTCTAGGAAACAGATTCTGAGATGGATGATCTGTTTTGAGTACAAGAAATTTATCAGGAATGCACTTGGAATCAGTTTTGAAGAAGAGACTTCTAACTTGGTGGAGATGGAAATTCCTCTGTCATCTCCAAAGAGGGCACTGTGGGGTGTAGTCTTCACCTTGGCATAGGCAGAGCTCCATCGCTGAAAGTAGTTTTCCAAGAGAGATTGAGTGCAGGGACAAGGAAATGGCACACCACAGCATCTGATAAGAGAGCAATGTTCAAGATGTGTCCACACCATGGAATATTCCATGGATCTTAAGAAGACTGACATAAACCTCATAGTGCAGTGAATAAAAATCATCTATGGGGGGGGCGCTGGAGAGATAGTTCAGCGGTTAAGAGTACTAAATGCGGGGCTGGAGAGATAGCCTAGCGGTTAAGAGCACCGACGCTCTTGCAGAGGACCCGGGTTCGATCCCCAGCACCCACATGGCGGCTAAGAACCGTCTTTAACTCCAATTCCAGGAGAACTCCAGTTCCAGGGGAATCCGAGACCCTCTTCTGACCTCCGCGGCATTGCACGACACGGGTGCACAGACCTGCATGCAGACAATACATTCATACACATACAAAAAATAAATAATAATAAAAAA
>VZQC01014625.1:1205636-1233002 GCA_009823505.1 Rhizomys pruinosus | reverse complement strand
TTTTTTTTTTTTTGAGACAAGGTCTCCCTGTAGCCCCAGCTGTCCTGGAACTCACTATGTAGACTAGGCTGGCCTTGAACTCACAGAGATCCACCTGCCTCTGCCTCCCAAGTACTGGGATTAAAGGTGTGCACCACCACTCCCGGCACTAGGCTGATTTATAAACTGTGCTGTTTATTTATTGTATTTTCGTTCTTTAGGAACTACCCCTTCGACATTGTGACACTGCTCAATCTTGTTCTATTCAAAGCTTCTGACACCAACAGAGAGATTTATGAGATCTCCATGCAGCTCATGCAGGCACGTATTGCTTCCTGGCAGGGACCATTTCCATCCATGAGCTCAGAATATATTTTTTGTTTCTCTGTCATGTGAAGACGGAGAAGACATGTATGTAATATTCTGTAGATATATCAATTCACTGATGCTTGCTTGACTCTCTCTATTGAAATAAGTACCTATAAGTTGCTTATTCCTGAGATGTCCAGCTAATTTTTTTATCTTGTATCTTATCTCTTTATAGATCCTTGAAGCAAAGCTTTTTGTGTACTCAAAAAAAGTCGCTGAACAAAGACCTGGCAGTATTCTCTATGGAACACATGGCCCCTTGCCACCCCTCTACAGTGTGTCACTAGCCCTCCTGTCATGTGAACTAGCCAGAATGTACCCTGAGCTCACTCTTCCCCTCTTCTCAGGTACTGTTCTGTGGTCAACAAAGACATATATGACCATTTTTCCTGCTCTAACAAGTTTTTCTTTTTAAATTCTGTTGGAATTTTACAGTCAGTTATTGATACTAAATTTGTAGTTCAGAATTGCCATGGGCTAAATCTAACTTACATGTGAAAGAAAAATGATTATAAGACTGCAGAGACGACTTACCAGTTCAGAGCACTTGATGTTCTTACAAATTTCAGTTCCCAGTACCCTCATCAGGGAGCTCACAACTATGTGTGAGTCCAGCTTCAGGGGGTCTGACGCCCTCTACTGGCTTCCATGGGAAACTGCATGGCCCTGTGAATATTTATACACAGACACACAGACACATACACATAAATAAAAAAATCTTTTAAAAATGTGATTATTTAAAGCAGCATAAGTATAAGTATACAGATGACAAAAGCAAAAGATGCCTAGATTAATAAACATACTTCACATACATTTATTTATATACATATATAACATATATATACACAAACATATTCCAAAGAAATTTAATATGGGTGATATACTTAAAATAACTCTAATTACTGATATAATTGCTAGTGGTGTTAGATATTATAAAGTATTTGTCATTATATTATAATATTATTATATATAACTTGCCAAGAGTTGGATTTGTGGGTGCATTTTTCTTTTTCTTTTTTTTTCTTTTTTTTGTTGAAGTTTGTGCCTTTGATACATTTCTTTTTTTTAATTTTTTTATTTTTTTATATGTATGAGTGTACTTTATGCATGTAGGTTGGTACACCCATGTCATGCAATGCCTCAGAGGTCAGAAGAGGGTGTCGGATTCCCCTGGAACTGGAGTTCTCCTGGAATTGGAGTTACAGACGGTTCTCAGCCGCCATGTGGGTGCTGGGGATCGAACCCAGGTTCTCTGCAAGAGCAGTCGGTGCTCTTAACCACTGAGCCATCTCTCCAGCCCCAATACAACATTTCTTAATTAAATTTATACCCCTGCTGTCCTCCCACCAGAGTTCATGCTTTCTGCCATACATGTTTTGCATCTTTTTCTCGATCTTTTTTTTTAATTTCTTCAATGTAGAAGTTTACTGTTTTAGGCAAAAGTTTACTGTTTCAGTCAGTTCTTTGGCCCAGTCTTTTGTTGTTGTTGTTGTTCCTTCCAGTTTAAGAAGAGGAAACAGTTTAGAAATTGTATGCTTTGTTCAAGGGGAAACAGCCAGTGACTGCCAGGGATAAACTGCTCAAACCCAGAGCCTCTGCTAGCCATGAAACTACACCAATTATATGCTGTATGCAATGCACACAAGGTGAGTAGCAGAGAGCCTGGCACATGTTAACTGTTCCAGAAATGGACCTGGTTATTAGTAGTAATTATTTGAGAAGTAAGCAGAAGTGTAAGTTGAAAACGCACTGTACAGATGTGGTTTTGTATAGTGAACGAAACTGTGTGCAGAGGATGAACTGGGTCCATGGGGCCGGAGGTGACCGGGTCATGGGGGCAGAGGCTTCAGACTGCTGAGGTGAAGCTAGGCTAAGGCAATGGAAGTATAGATGGTAAAAGAGATGAATTCTAGGCACCACAGTCTGCCTGTCAGCAAGGTGCTCCATGAACTTAGGAAAGAAGAGTAATTATTTGAAGACTTGATTCTCATGAAGTTTTATAATTATTACTTAGAAAGTAAGTAACACAGCCCAGAGAAAACAAATGTTGATGTATGGTGTCCCTCAATTTGGTGGAATCTACGGCAACCAAGTACCTATTTGTAAGGCAAACTGGCTCTTTTTTTTGTTAAAATAACCATTAAACACCGATTTCGTTACATCATCAACATGGTATTAATGGAAACTACTAAAGTAATAGTTTTTTCTTTACCTGCATACAACTCTACTGTCAAAATGGGAATCCGCTAAACATATTTTGGAATAACAACACAAGTTTATTTCACCAGTCATAATTGTGTGTATATGTTTTGGTTGTGTATGTATGCCAATATTTTGATACGTGATAGCCACTACGTAAGACCCTGTCTAGATTAGACAGGGAATAGAAAAAATTAATTCAAGGAAATTAACATACCATCCTCAACATATATGGCACTAGTCCAAAGTAAACCTACCATAACCAATTAGTCGCTGTTTTAACACTACCATTAATATCTAATGCTTGTCTTCCTTAGTGGATCGGAAAGGTTATTTCATGGACAAACTGTCAGCGCTATGAAAGGAACACAGCAGGAATTGACCAGAGTCCAAAGAAGACAACAGCTCCAGAAAAGTAGACTTGGTTGCTTCTTCATCCACCTGTGGCCCCTTTTCCTAGCCTAGGAACATCTGCAGAAGGGGGGGGGCGTGGTCAGAATGTAAGGGCTGTGATCTGGGTGTGTATGGTGTGAAACTACAGCAATATAGTCTGGACACTCATTTGATCAACCTGATTGAACATACACAAGACCCTCCCGCCTGCTGGATGGTTGTGGGGCTTTGGGGGTTGGGCACAAAAGCCTGCAAATTGGTTTTTACCTGAGGATGCTTGTACTCATAATTATCACTTCTGTTGCTGAAAAAATGAAAAAAAAAACTGAGAGAACAGATGCAGGACAGTTATGGCAGAATGCATGACTGGGATGGGTGGGGTGGGAATGGAGGGAAGGGAAAGGGAAAATATGCCTGACCACTGAATTGGGAAAATGTGATGAACACACAAAGCGAACAATAAAAAAAAAACNTCTCTGGAGCTGTTGTCTTGGACTCTGGTCAATTCTGGCTGTTTCCTTTCATGGGCTGACAGTTTGTCCAGGAATAACCTTTCGATCCTACTAAGGAAGCACAAGCAATTAGATATATAGGTATTTAAACAGCACTAATAGTTATGGTAGGTTACTTTGGTATAGACATATATGTTTGGATGGTATGTTAATCCATGAATTACATTTTTTTTTCCTGTTAAATATGACAGGGTCTTACTGTGGCTTATCACTTCAAAATATGCATACATACACACCAAACATATACCAAAATTATGATGTGTGAAAATAACTATAGGTTAATTCCAAAATATGTTTAGGGATTCACATTTTGACAGTAGAGTTGTATGCAGGTAAAGAAAAAATATTACTTTATGTTTCTACATTACATACCATGTTGATGAGTAACATCGGGTATTATATTTACCAAAAAAAAGAGCCAGTTTGCCTTACAAATAGGGATTTGGTGCCAGGATCCCCAAATTAGGGACACCATACATCATTTGTTTTTCTGGGACTGTGTTACATTTTTCTAAGTAATAATTATGAAAACTTTCATGAGAATCAAGTCTTCAAATAATTACTCTTCTTTCCTAAGTTCATGGAGCACCTTGCTGACAGGCAGACTGTGGTGCCTAGAATTCATCTCTTTTACCATCTATACTTCCATTGCCTTAGCCTAGCTTCACCTCAGCCTCTGAAGCCTCTGCCCCCATGACCCAGGTCATCCTCTGGCCCCATGACCCAGTTCATCCTCTGCACAGCAGTTCTTTCACTATACAAAACCACATCTGTACAGTGCTTTTCAACTTACACTTCTGCTTACTTCTCAAATAATTACTACTAATAACCAGGTCCATTTCTGGAACAGTTAACATGTGCCAGGCTCTCTGCTACTCACCTTGTGTGCATTGCATACAGCATATAATTGGTGTAGTTTCATGGCTAGCAGAGGCTCTGGGTTTGAGCAGTTTATCCCTGGCAGTCACTGGCTGTTTCCCCTTGAACAAAGCATACAATTTCTAAACTGTTTCCTCTTCTGCAGTAACAAGACCTGCCTCATAAGGGAATAAGGATTAAAATTAGTTCATTAATCAGGTGGTCAGCCCAGTCGTAGCATGGAGTTATCAATGTCTGCATCATCATTATCCTTGTTGCACAGCTGTGAAACAAGAAACTACATGCTTAGAGATGAGAACTAATTCACTCAAGACAACAGAGCTGGGAAGAAGATGAACCAAAATTAAATTCTGTATTCTTTGAAAGCCAGTGCTATAAAATTGGAACCCCTTAGCCTATTTTTTATTTCTTTTTAAAATTATATTTATATGTGTCAGTGTCTGTGTGGTATGTGCACATGCGCAGGTGCCCACAGAGGCCAGAGGCATTGGATCCTCCTGGGAGCTGAGTTACAAATGGTTATGAGCTGTCCCATGTGAGTGCCGAGAACTGAACTCCAGTCCTCTGCAAGAGCAGTATAGCTCTTAACTGGGGAGCCATCTCTCCAGTCTGCAACTCCTTAGCCTGTTGTTTTTCAAACTTCCCTTTCCTGACTTGCTTTCTACCTTTGCATCCAAGGACCATCTCTCTATTCTAATCTCAGTCTTGGCCCAATTTGCTAAGCTTCCTTGTAAACTCTTGTTTCCACATGTGGTTCTTCCACTGCTGGGACTGGGCTCCCTCCCTACTCACCAATCTCCTTTGACTCTGCAAACTCCTCCCATCCACCTGAGGCAAAAATTTATTTGTATTCACTTCAGCCAAGGTTTGAGTGTCACCTGTGTGTTAGCCATTGGCCTTGGATCCTAGGGACACAGAGGTAGAGAATCTCTCCAATCGAAGGCCTAGTAATTAAGGTGGTTGTACAATTATGTGCTTATGATACAATATTACAAGTGCAATTCAAGAAAATAAGCATGTTCAATGTAAGAGATGGAAACTGATGGCATAATCACTTATTATACCAGAAGTTTCGTGCTCGCTTCGGCAGCACATATACTAAAATTGGAACGATACAGAGAAGATTAGCATGTCCCCTGCGCAAGGATGACACGCAAATTCATGAAGCGTTCCATATTTTTTAGTTGGTGGAGCGATTTGTCTGGTTAATTCCGATAACGAACGAGACTCTGGCATGCTAACTAGTTATGCGACCCCCGAGCGGTCGGCGTCCCCCAACTTCTTTGAGGGTCAAGTGGCGTTCAGCCACCCGAGATTGAGCAATAACAGGTCTGTGATGCCCTTAGATGTCCGGGGCTGCACACGCGCTACACTGACTGGCTCAGCGTGTGCCAATTAATTTAAAAAATAAATAAAAATAAATAAATAAACCAGAAGTTTCAGGAAAGACTTCCCAGTCAGGTTAATGTCAGCTATAGTTTTGAAAATCACTAGTGGGTTTAAAAGAAAAAAGACAAAAAAAAAAAAAAGAATTTAAGCTGAGTGGATGTGGTAGCACACATCTTTAATCGCAGCAATCAGGAGGCAAAGGTAGGCAGATTTCAGTGAGATCAAGGCCAGCCTGGTCTATACAGTCTCAGGCCAGCTGGGGCTACAAGGAAATCCTGTTCCCCAAAATAAATTAAAAACTAAAAATAAAAGAATTTAAGAATGGACCATCAGAAGCCAGAATGCAGTGCCCGCAGGAGGGGAGGCAGAGGCTAGGAGAGGGTGGTTGTAATCAGAGAGGAACATTAACGAAAGAGAAAGTTGGAGCCAGTTTATTAGCTGAGTGGAAGAAACTAAGTAGTTGCAAAGATTTATGAGCTATGAAGCACCTAGAATGGAAGGCAAGTATTTCTACGTTTCTAAACAAAATTCCCTTTTGATTTATGAAGAGCTTTAAAAAAAAATAAACCTGAAAAATTTAACAGGACCCAGTGAATTCTTAACTCTTACTTTTACTGCCTATACTATTCTGGACCACATGGTGAGATTTTATTGCCTGCAATGTTAAGTGGCCTAATTACTTGTTGGAGCCAGACAAGTAGTTCAGGTCCTTCTCAAAGGAATGCGAAATATTCACACTAATCCCCCCAACCCCCACCCCCGACATCTCATGTTTTATTTAATTTCTATCTAGACGGGTAACCAGGGATTCTGTGGTATTTTCCTTTCTCTTCTGATTCCTCTGACAGACATCTCACTTTCTTGGTCCTTGTGTCCAGCATACAATGCAATACATTCAATAAATGAGCAAATTGCATAGATTGTTAGAAGGTGGCCATTGGTGCAAATCCATACATTTTTTTCATTCTTAAGAATTTATTTATATTTTATGTGTATATGAGTATTTTGCCTGCAGAGACCAGAAGAGGGCATCGAATCCTCTGGAACTAACAGATGGTCGTTAGCCACCATTGGGTCCTGGGAACTGAACCCAAGTCCTCTGCAAGAGCAGCCAGTGCTCTCACTGCTGAGCCACATCTCTCCAGCCCCTAAGTCTATACATTCTTCTGACATTGTTTTTAAATGGATCTTTTTAGTGCTGCTTTCTCTCCAACTGGATGTTTTCCAAAGTACAGGTCCTTTCTCTGGGGTATAAGCAATTCTTCTACCATAAAACTAAAATTTTATAGCCCGAAATCGTTTCTTCCAACAAATTCCCACTTTGGTGCCTTGTGTTATCTATTACCTTTTCCCTCTCCCCAGAGTTATTTGTCAATATAATTTTGACAGAAATTATATTTGACAATATAATTTCCCAGACTCAGGAACTGTACTCTGGAAAAATCTTGCCTATTTTTGCCCTACCAAGCACAGAGGCTCAAGTTAGCAAATGCCCACCCAGCCGGCAGGGTTAATGAGTGTTCTGATTCAAGATGTACAAGTATGTGTGTCACATTCACAGAAAAGTCATTGTATATAAAGTTAGAATTAAATAATTAGGGGGGCACTTTTGAGATGGCTCAGCAGGTACATGCCACCAATCCTGATGACCCAAGCTGGACCTCTGGGACCCACATTGTTAAAGGAGAGGACCAACTCCCACAAGTTGTCCCCTGTCCTCTACATGTCCCATGGCACACCCTCACACATAATAAATAAATTGATAAATAAGTAAATGTAATTTAAAAAAGAAATATCACTGTTTAAAATAAAGATTACGGGCTGGAGAGATGGCCTAGTGGTTAAGAGCGCCGACCGCTCTTACAGAGGACCCGGGTTCTATCCCCGGCACCCACATGGCAGCTGAGAACCGTCTGAAGCTCCAATTCCAGGAGAACTCCAGTTCCAGGGGAATCCAAGACCCTCTTCTGACCTCTGCAGCGTTGCACGACACGGGTGCACAGACTTGCATGCAGATAGTACATTCATACACATACAGAAATAAATAAAATTAATTTAAAAAATTAAAAAAAAATAAATATTACATTTTGAATTCTTGACCTACCTAAAAGCTTAACACCTTAGCACTACCTGATTATTTTTAAATTTAAATTTATAAATTTAATTTTAAGAAAAGGATGAAATCAATTAAAGCAGCATTGAGAAACCCAAGGAACTATCTCATCGTAATTTCTGACATCTGTTGTTCTGTTATATAGCAGCCAGGAGCACAGGGTGAATTTACCAGCCATGCTGGCTGTCAGTGCACGCAGAGTCCTCATGTCCTGCTGGATTAGACAGGCTCTGCTCTAGACTTGCTGAAACCCTTAGCAACTTCTGCAAATATGTAAAGCTATGGTTCTCTATCTGTAGAATACTTATTGGGATTATCAGCTGCCAGGCTACTGGTGGTGGCACTGCAGAAATGCCATCTGAGAAAGCACCAGTAAAGTGGCTGAGCTGGACAGAGTTTGCCCTTTGGGTTTTTGGTGGGGGGTGGTGGTGGTGGGTGGGTGGGTGTTGTGTGTGTTGAGACAGAGTCTCCCTGCAGCCCCAAATGGCCTGGAACTTGTTATGTAAACCAGGCTGTCTTCCCATCTCACAGAGATCTGCCTGCCTGTGCCTTCTGAGTGCTGGGATTAAAGGTGCATGCTATCCCGCCTGGCTGGCTTTGCCCTTTAGAATCACAGCTCACCAAGTCAAATGCGGCACTCTGTGGATCATCCACCTGCTTGAAAATTGTCTAGTAGATGCCATAATAGGTTTTTTCCTGATGGGATTTCACATTTCACTTTTTAAGAACTAATTTACAAAAAAAAAAAAAAAAAGAACTAATTGGAGAACTACACATGGGAGACACTGGGGTTATTAGAAAGATGGTGATCATGTTAAAATAATCCTGCCCATCACTGTTGAGCCCAGTGGCTGGCAGGACTTTGCTAAGAATGTTGTATGTAGTGCGAGAGCATCTTCTGTCCTTCACAATGAGCAAGTATGAAACCTAGGGTTAGAAGAGGAGGACTGATGAGCAGAGAGGTTGCTCGAATGGTCAAGTCATGCAGTGGAATTGGGACCCAAATGAGACCCTATACCTCCTCCTCTAACACTGGGTTTGAACTCATGAAGCCTTTGACCTCACTCCACCCTTACCAGCCTGTGCTGCCCCGTGGTGCTTTCCTGCACAGGGGAGCACACATGGAGCAGTAGATTGGAGGGCAGCCTTTCTTGGTTTCATGATTCTGTGGCCCCCAGATAACTACTACATGTTATAATCCTTTTAGTAAATAGAAAGTATGTTTGATGAGTAAACGGGTGTTGTAATGGAGACTAACATATGGCTCTCTGTCGTTTCCTTTCTCATTAGAGGTGAGCCAGCGATTCCCCACAACACACCCAAATGGGCGCCAGATCATGCTCACCTACCTGCTGCCCTGGTTGCACAATATCGAGCTGGTGGACAGCAGACTCCTTCTCCCAGGGTCCAGCCCCAACAGCCCTGAGGATGAGGGCAAGGACCAGGAAGGAGAAGTGACCACCTCTCATGGGCTAAAAGGGAATGGCTGGGGCTCTCCAGAAGCCACATCATTGGTCCTGAATAACCTCATGTATATGACAGCCAAGGTAACTCAAACAGTATGGCTCCATCACCTGAACAGCCCTTGATGCAAACACAGGGAAAAGAACATTTATCAATAAGATGACACAGAGATGGATAGGCAGTAGTTATGGTGCATACCAGTATACTTAACGCCACTAAATTCTGCCATACTAGGTGTGGTACGTCTAGATTTCAAGACCATCCTCAGCTACATAGTGAGTTTGAGGCTAGCCTGGGCTACATGAGACCCTGTTTCAAAAAACAATCAACAACAGGAGAAAAAAAGTGTTTATAATGTTGCCACGTTAAACTTCCCTTTTTGGGGGGGCTGGAGAGATGGCATAGCGGTTAAGAGCGCCGACCGCTCTTACAGAGGACCCAGGTTCGATCCCCAGCACCCACATGGCGGCCGAGAACCGTCTGAAACTCCAATTCCAGGAGAACTCCGGTTCCAGGGGAATCCGAGACCGTCTTCTGACCTCCGCGGCATTGCGCGACACGGGTGCACAGACTTGCATGCAGACAGTACATTCATACACATACAGAAATAAATAAAATTAATTTAAAAAAATTAAAAAAAATGTTTAAAAAAAAAAAAACTTCCCTTTTTTTTGGTATATTTGAAACAGGGTCTCCCTTTAGTCCCAGCTGGCCTGGAGCTCACTCTGTAGACCAGGCTGGCCTTGAACTCACAGAGATCCACCTGCCTCCACCTCCTGAGGGCTGGGATTAAAGGCGTGCACCACCACGCCTGGCTTAAACTTCCCTTTTTACAGTACTTATTAAAGAAAGATATTGAGC
Source organism: Rhizomys pruinosus (assembly GCA_009823505.1). Classification (NCBI taxonomy): domain Eukaryota; kingdom Metazoa; phylum Chordata; class Mammalia; order Rodentia; family Spalacidae; genus Rhizomys; species Rhizomys pruinosus. Next base: position 1,222,844 of record VZQC01014625.1, on the reverse strand, counting down.
CTGGCGAGGTGCACACCTTTAATCCTAGCATTCAGGAGGCAGAGGCAGGCAGATCTCTATGAGTTCAAGGCCAACCTGGTCTACAGAGTGAGTTCCAGGCCAGCTGGGGCAACAGGGAGACCCTGTTTCAAAAAGACAAAAAAATATTCCTGGTTTAGTATAAACCAAGGATTTTTCTAGCTGTACATAAAGTCTGATTAATTTTATTAGTTTTGACAATAGCTTAAAATGTAATGTTAAGCTTAGGTCTAAAAAAACTGATAAAGTGTGTCTTTATTATTTACTTTAAAAAAGAAAATAACTGAGCATGGTGGTGCACACATTTAATCGCAGCATTCGGAATGCAGAGGCAGGTGATCTTTGTGAGTTAAAGGCCAGCCAGAAAGGAAAGAAAGGAAGGAAGGAAGGAAGGGAGGGAGGGAGGGAGGGAGGGAGGGAGGGAGGGAGGGAGAGAGAGAGAGGAGGAGGAGGAGGAGGAGGAGGAGGAGGAGGAGGAGGAGGAGGAGGAGGGTGGGCGGGAAGGAGGGAGGGAGAAAAACATAAATTCGCTTGGTACATTAGGAAATGGTCTTGAGCTGAGGATGATAGCACACGCCTTTAATCCCAGCACTCCGTGAGATCCAGGCCAGCTTGGTCTACATAGTGAGTTCCATGTGAAATGTGTAAGATGAGGACTGGGGATTTATCTTGGTGTACAGCTCTTGCCTGGTTGTTTAAGACCCAGGGTTCAACTCCTAGCACTGCAATTAAAAAAGAGTGAGGGGACAGTTACAATAGCAAACCTTATGTGATATATATATATATATATATGCATGTATCTATGTTTATCATATGTTTTGGAGAAAACATGGCCTAGAATTTCTAACAAATACACTCGTATAGGTACTATATATGACCAATCTGCACTGTCACTTGCTATCCACTGAAAAAATGGTATTTTTCTGTTGAATGGCCATTCTTTTCCTCCTCATGATTGTGAATAATTGTAATCATCAAAACAACTTTCCCTCAACACTTTGTATCCTACATCCTCACACATCATCAGGCTGGTTTTTATTGTGTTCACTCTAGTATGGAGATGAAGTTCCTGGACCAGAAATGGAGAATGCTTGGAACGCTCTAGCCAACAATGAGAAATGGAGCAACAACCTCAGAATCACCCTCCAGTTCCTGATCAGTCTGTGCGGGGTGAGCAGCGACGCCGTCCTCCTGCCCTACGTAAGTGCCCCAGGCCTCCAGTGCCACCGGCAGGTCCCAGTGTACTCTTGGCTCCCTCTAAAGTAGGGATGTCCTTTTCACCATCCATCCTGTAAATCCCCAGGGGCTCATCCAGATGTTACTTAAAAGTTGCCTTCTGCCCCCAAACACAGGGCCATATGCTAGTAGCAACTCTCAGCCCCTTGATCTAAACCTCAGGACACAGACAGCTGGGAACCGAGATTGAATCTTTTTCTAATGGTGTCCAAAGCTTCCTTCTATAAAAAGCACCAGAAATAAAAGAGGCTGAAGATAAAGCATTGCATTATGCTAACAGAAAATGTTTCTACTTTGCATCTTGATGCTCTTGAAACAAAATAAAAACAGAGAATCTGGGTTTTTCCTTTTCAAAAGATAGGCATTAGAAGGAAGCGGAGACGCCTGTGTGGTGTTTTCTACTTTTACTTGAAGGCGATGGAATGCTAGGATGACAGCAGTTTCTAACATGAACTCTCTTGGCATTTCATGTGTCTTTGTGAAGAGCTTATGGCTTCCTATTGTTTCGAGCTGCTTCAGCCACATTGCAGCACATGTGCTTTGTGTTAGACTCCCAGTCCCACAGTACAGCAACACATTAATGATGTTACCCTGCCTCAAAAAGACCAAAAACAAACAAAAAAATAAAATGTAAGATCTTACAGACTGCTAAAACTCATTTGTTTCTAGTGACAAAGAGGAGACTAAATTTCCTTTTTTCTTTTAATAAAATTAGCAGTTTTTCCATGTCAGGGTTGGTATAAATAAAATTCTTTTTCTCACATAAGTACCACACAGTAACCACTTGAATACCAGTAAAATCCTGCAACTTTTTTTTTTTGGCTTGGGTTGAATCAGTTTGCCTTAAGAATAACTTTTTAAAATTAAAACCACTCAAAAAAGGTGCCTGGATAATGGGATATGTTATTGTTGTCGTTGCTGTTTTGTTTTTTTTTAGAGGGGTAAGTTTTAATACAAACATTCACATCAGCCCAGGATAACAGAGGTTAGCTGTCAGGATGATGGCTCCAGATGACAGTGAGTTGATCCAGCCTAATGTTCTGACAGAAAATAATATCCTTCATTTGTTTTCTTTTTCTAAGATTAAAAAGGTGGCAATATACTTGTGTCGAAATAACACCATCCAAACCATGGAAGAACTGCTCTTTGAGCTGCAGCAGACTGAGCCAGTGAACCCCATTGTCCAGCACTGTGACAACCCACCCTTCTACCGATTCACAGCCAGCAGCAAGGCCTCTGCAGCTGCTTCTGGTAAGGACATACTGGGCATGTATGTTGTTCTTTAGAGGACTAAACACATTTCTGTAGAGGACCAAATACATTTGAGTGGATCTGCTCCTTTTCTTGTGAAAACATTCAGTTAAGAGGTTGCTAAAGAATAGCTCCCATGGGGCTGGAGAGATGGCCTAGTGGTTAAGAGCACCTACTGCTCTTGCAGAGGACCCGGGTTCGATCCCCAGCACCCACATGGTGGCTGAGAACCGTCTTTAACTCAAGTTCCAGGGGAATCTGACGCCCTCTTCTGACCTCCGAGGCATTGCATGACACGGGTGCACAAACCTACATGCAGACAATACACTTATACACGTAAAAAAATAAATTAATTAAATTAAAAAAAAAAAAAGAATAGCTCCCTGAGGGGATGGGGAGATGGCTCAGCAGTTAAGAGCACTGGCTGATTCTGCAAAGGGCCTGGGTTCCATTCCCAGCACCCATGTGTAGCTAACAGCCATCCTTAACTCCAGTGTCAGGGGAATCGAATGCCCTCTTCTGGCCTCTGTAGGCACTGCACATGCATGGTGTATACACACACACACACACACACACACACACACACACACACACACACGTTTTAAAGAATAAGCCCCTGAGACTTTTAGCACATTATTAGATTAACCAAATGGTTTTGTAACCATCACTAGGAATCAGAGACCCAGTTGTTAGCCTATCAGGAAACTGTTTTTACTTTAAGTGGATCCCAAGCAGGAAATTGCTATCACAGAGCACTCTATGTCTACAGAATTCTGTTTGCTAATAACCTCCCAGGATGGCTAGAATGCCCCACAAAATCCAAAGGGCTCACAAATCTGAAACTTTTCAGCACTGATATGGCAACCCAAGTGTGACAAGAATATTAAAAATATTGTATAAAATTCCCTTTAGGCTGTGAGCATTCAGTGTATATGTAACATATATGAATTTCATGCCTAGAATTGAGTCTCATCCTTAAGATATAAAATATTGAGCCGGGCGTGGTGGTGCACACCTTTAATCCTAGCACTCAGGAGGCAGAGGCAGGCGGATCTTTGTGAGTTCAAGGCCAGCCTGGTCTACAGAGTGAGTTCCAGGATAGCTGGGGCTACAGGGAGACCCTGTCTTGAAAAGACCAAAAAAAAAAAAAAAGATATAAAATATTGCACTAGAATATTAAAAATATTGTATAGAATTATCTTTAGGCCGTGAGTATTGAGTGTATATGCAACTTATATGAGTTTCATGCCTAGAATTGAGTCTCAGCCTCAAGATAATTTCATCATTCATGTACAAATATTCCACCCACCCTCCCAGAAAACTCTAGAATAGAAACACTTGTGCATGCTCACATTTATTATTGTTCTCAGTAATTGGTATCAGATCATTTCATAAAACACATACTACTCCCTCAATTTTCTTGAAGCCTCCCTTCAATTTACCTAATACTAAATCTGTCTTTAAATCTGTGTCTTCTAATCTCTTGTGCCCTGTCTCTATCCTATGTCTTGCTTCTAGTGAAGCATTCTTGCAGAGAGGCTCTAACATGGCAATCAGACACTCTGAGTACTTGGAGTACTTGGAGTAATGGCTTCCCTAGCATTAACTGAAGAACTCATGGACCCAGAAATGCTAACATGACAAGATACTGTGGCATGCTTGCTTTTCCAGTATTCAGGAAGCAAAGAAAGAAGGATCATAAGTTCAAGGCCAACCTGGGCTACATAGCAAGAGCCTGTTGTTCAAAAGAACAATGAAAAATTGCTAGCACAGCTGCAACAGGCTCACCCCATAAAGGGCAGTAAGAAAAACTTCCAAGAATGCTGTAGCCTCGTTTTACAAGGAAATTAAGGCATTTGGTTTAGCCAAAACAGATGACTAGAATTTTCTTGTTTCAATCCTATGGATTTGGGTGATTATTTAGAGTATCTGAAACTGTGCAGAAGATGTAAAGATTCTCCAACATGGATTTTACGAGAAACCCTTTCCTAAACCACTGCTGACTCAAGCCTGCCCCGCTCCATGTATCTGACTCCAGCCTGCCCCGCCCCATGTATCTGACTCCAGCCTGCCCCGCTCCATGTATCTGACTCCAGCCTGCCCCGCTCCATGTATCTGACTCCAGCCTGCCCCTCTCCATGTATCTGATTCCAGCCTGCCCCGCTCCATGTATCTGACTCCAGCCTGCTCCCGCCCCATGTATCTGACTCCAGCCTGCCCCTCTCCATGTATCTGATTCCAGCCTGCCCCGCTCCATGTATCTGACTCCAGCCTGCTCCCGCCCCATGTATCTTTTTCTGATGTCTTCTAATCCCCTCTGCAGGAACCACCTCCAGCAGCAATACTGTAGTTGCTGGCCAGGACAGCTTCCCAGACCCTGAGGAGAACAAGATACTGAAAGAATCAGATGACAGGTCAGTGAACACATTTGACTTAATATCCATTGTAACATTCAGCAGTAGTCTGTACAAAGAGATCCATATAAGAACTCTAAAACACATACTGAAATGATTCTTTCTGCTTAAGAACAGACAGGCTTTCCAGCTCTGCCTTGTACTTCCCTAAAGATAAAACTTTTTCCTATGTAAAGTTAGAGAAAAGAAAATAAATAAGAATGCTCTTCTTATGGCTAAATCCTACTTGCCACTTAGGCTTGATAAAAACCACTAGTTATGGGCTGGAGAAAGGCTCAGTGTCTGCTCTTGCAGAGGACCTGGGTTTGGTTCCCAGCATCCACATGACAACTAACAACCATCAATAATTCCAGTTCCAGAGGATCCAATACCATCTTCATGGGCATTGCGCTCATTTGGTTCACTTTCTTTTTTTTTTTTTTTTTCTTTTTTTTTTTTTTTCTTGATGCTTTGTGTATTTCATACATAATTTTCTAATTCGGTTCAGGCATATTTCCCTTTCCCTTCCCCCCACCCCACCCCACCCCATCCCAGATCATGCTTTCTGCCATAACTGTCCTGCATCTTTCAGGGTTTTTTTTTTTTTCATTTTTTTAGCAATAAGAGATAATTTACAAGCATCTTTCATGTAAAACCAATTTGCAAGCAGTTGTGCCCAAACCCACACAGCCCCTTGGTCCCACCATCCAGCAGGAGGGGCTTGTATGTTCAATCAAGTTGATCAAATGAGTGTCCAGGCTATATTGCTGTAGTTTCACCATTCACCCCAATCGCAGCCCTTACATTCTACCATGCCCCCTCTTCCGCAGATTGTTCCCTAGTCTTAGAAAAGGGGCACAGGTGGATGAGAAGCAAAACAGTCTACTTTCTCTATTTGGTTCACTTTCTTTCGTGCAGGCAAAACACTCATACAAAAAACAGAGGCTGGGAGTCCAAATACTACAGTGCAGGCTCTGTCCACACCCCACTGGCTGCATCACGTGTGACAAACGCATGTAGGCACATTGGATTTTGTTCTTTCTCCCATAACCTCTCTTTCCCTCTTCTTTTTTTTATAAATATTTATTATTTTTATTTTATGTGTATGAGTGTATTGCCTGCATGTAGGTAGGTGTACCCTTACTGTGCAAAGCCTACAGGGGTCAGAAATGAATGTCGGATCCCTCTGGTACTGGAGTTACAGATGGTTGTTAGTTACCATGTGGGTGCTGGAGATTGAATCCAGGTCCTCTGCAAGAAAAGTCAGTGCTCTTAACCACTGAGCCATCTCTCCAGCCCCTCTCCCCTTTTTTAAGATACGTCTCCCATAACCCCAACAGGCATGGAACTCACTGTGTAGTCTAGGGTAGCCTCTACCTCACAGAGATTCACCTACCTGTGCTTTGAGTGCTGGGATTAAAGGTATGTGCTGCCATACCCTGCCGGTGTTTCTCTTCTTGAAAAACCACCAGAGTCACAGAGCTCCACCCTAATTGCCTTATCTAATCTAGTTACTTCTAAGGGCCTCACTTCCTTTTTATCTAGTACACAAATGAATATGTCTAGGATCAAGTGTCTTGGGGCAGAGAGAACAGTGATATACAATAAGTGACTTATGAACAATGTACGTATGAGCCCCTATGAAAGATACACAGTAGTATCCTGATAGAACTGTTCTAAGGTCCTAAACACCACAGTGAGATGAATGTTCTACCCTCCTAATCCAGTTAACATAAGACTTAAGAATTAAATTCCTACTTGCATTCAGAAAGACACCTATATTCAAACTATAGCCATCTTTATTCTTATTTTTAATATTTTGTTATTTCTATCGTATGTGTGTGAGAGTATTGTCTGCATATATGTAAGTGCACCCACATCGAGCAATGCCCATAGAGGTCAGAAAAGGGGTTGGATCTTCTGGAACTAGAGTTACAGAGGTTGTTAGCCTCCATGTGGGTCCTCTGCAATAGCACCCAGTGCTCTCCACCCCCCCTTCATTCTTATTTTACTTTTGCTATATCACATCGTAATCAAGAGCACTATCTTTTCCTGCTAGACCAAGAATGCATTCCTCAGCATGAGCTTATAAGAGAATCCCGGGGGGCTGGAGAGATAGCCTAGCGGTTAAGAGCGCCGACCGCTCTTACAGAGGACGCCGGTTCGATCCCCAGCACCCACATGGCGGCTAAGAACCGTCTGAAACTCCAATTCCAGGAGAACTCCAGTTCCAGGGGAATCCGATACCCTCTTCTGACCTCCGCGGCGTTGCATGACACGGGTGCACAAACTTGCATGCAGACAGTACATTCATACACATACAGAAATAAATAAAATTAATAAAAAAATTTAAAAAAAAAGAGAATCCCTCTCACCCTAGATTCTCATTGCTTGTAAACTACTCATAAATAAATAAAATCTGAATCACTCTATCCTGCAAATGATTGTGAAGAATGAGGAGAGATAAACAGGATTCAAATTTTCTAGAAAACCTGGATAATCTTCATGATACTGAAAATGCCTTTATCTGAGCATTTCCCGGAGAAAAAGAGCAGGAGATCCCTCTCGCTTGGCAATTAATGAGGATGAAACAATCACAAACTAATATTAGCCCTAGGATGCTACCTGATCACTCATGGGGTTTCACTATAAGCCCCAGAATGCTGCAGGGGTGAAGCGGAAGGTTAGCTGCCATAGTGCTGCCTACCTCTGCAGTTCAGAGGGGCCACTACAATCCCTCTCTTACAGAAGTGGTCATGGTGTTGCCTTTGGGCAGATGCTTGTCCGTATGGGCTTTCCTTCAGCCTATGCCTATCTGAGCTCAAATATAGTTCAAGTACGATGTTAGCCTGAGCATATTACTCAGGAGCAAGAGGGACCACTGAGTCTCTCAACTGAAAAAGAAATGCTAGGGGGAATAAATGATTACAAAGAAAGTCCCTGGGGCTGGAGAGATAATCAGTGGGTAAGAGCACTGGCTACTCCTACAGAGGATCCAGGATCAGTTCCCAGCACACACGTGGTTTCCAACTACCATCTGTAGCTGCAGTTCCAGGGGATCTGACACCATCTGGCATTGCATGCACATGATGCACTTATAAAAATGCAGGCAAAACATTCATAAACACATAAAAATGTACAAAAAATATTTTTAGAACCAGGTTCCAAAAAGAAAAAAAGTCAACCACTGAACTATAGGACCTGCTTATGAACCCCACCAGCACATGTGTGCACATCACCATCTCATGACTGTTCTTTGTATCTGAAGGTTTAGTAATGTTATCCGAGCCCACACTCGCCTTGAATCAAGATACAGCAATAGTTCTGGAGGATCATATGATGAGGATAAAAGTAAGTACCAGTGGGCCATGGGTTTTCAGATAGAAGGGGCAGTACCAGAGAACCTAACCAGTCCTGTCTTTTGATATTCTTGGCATTTTCCATGGTGATGCAGACTGGAGGACTAGTAAGAAGTTACTGCACTGAAAAAAGCGTTGCAATTCCTATTGCAACTTGGGAGTACATGTAACCTTTAAGCTTTGTGAGTCTGCAGCACCTCCTGAGTTCCAGATTGAAGCTGATGTAGTAGAAGAGTGATAGATAACATTTGGGAAATTTGAAGTTATTGTTTCAAGAGAAGTTTGGTTACTGTGACAATATTCAGTAGCACCAAAGCTAAAGGCATAAAAATTGAATCTTGAAAAGGTTAAACAGTCCACCACAACTCCCCCAGAATGTGACAGGCACGTAGGACAACGCCTGCCATCTGTGATGGGTAGGTCTACATAAGGGAAAGCATTCCTCCTGAGCAAGCTGATTCCTCTGAAGTATGTCTCTGTGTTCAAGATGTAGGACGTGGACTTGGATAGGAACACTATGATAAATAGCATTCTCTTTGAAGTGCATCTTTAGAGCCCTAGTAATGAATATGCAAGTGCTATACATTTATTAGAAATAGACAATTTTAAAAGTTAAATATAAGTGGCCCTCGCGGCCGGCGTGCCGTAGTGACGTCCGCGCGGGCGGCCCGCATGCTGCGGCGCCTGCTGGTCGGGCTGGCGGTGGCCGCCCTGGGTCGCACACCTGCGGACGGCATGACAGGACCTAGACCAGTGGTGCTGAGTGGGCCGTCAGGGGCAGGGAAGAGCACCCTGCTCAAGAAGCTACTCCAGGAACATGGCAGCATCTTTCGCTTCAGTGTGTCCCATACCACGAGGAAAAAAAAAAAAAAAGAAAAAAGAAAAAAAAAAGTTAAATATAATAATAATTATATCTATACACACAAAGAGAGAGAGAGGTTGTGTTGGAGTAAAAAGAAAAGATAATAAAAATGTCTGGGAAGAGAAAAGAATCTACTGTGAATTCCAATAAAGGATTAAAAATAAATCTAATATTGGGCCAGGCGTGGTGGTGCACACCTTTAATCCCAGCACTCAGGAGGCAGAGACAGGCAGATCTCTGTGAGTTCAAAGCCAGCCTGGTCTACAGAGAGAGTTCCAGGCCAGCTGGAGCTACAAGGAAACCCTGTCTCAAAAATACCACCACCACCACCAACAACAACAACAACAATAATAATAAATAAATCTAATATCATGGCTTCTGTTTTACCAGACACATTTACAATTTAAATGTACTATAATAAACAAATTTTTCTTGGATGAGTTGGGTGCAGAATTTTAATTTGAAGACTTGTATGTTGAAATATCCTTCCCATGATTACTTTTATAGGTCAGATTCATTGTATGAAAAAGCACTGAGAACTTACATTTTAACTTATTAAAGAAATGAAATAAACCAATCAAAACAGATCATTGCAGAAAGTCCATACACTATCTCTCAAGATCCTTCCCCAGTGTGGTTAAGGAATAGTACTTTACTCTTGTTGTCTTGGAGGAAAGAGTGTGTCTAATAGGATGCAACTACCTCCACCACTTAGACAATGAGGGATCTCATGATGTGTTTTTTGTTCCAGTAACATAATTATTGACATAGAATATGCTACAAAACAGGTAAAGTTTAATGGATTCAATCCTAAACCCTTTGGCCAAGTGTCTGGTACAGGCTAAGGGTTAGTTATTTCCTCCCCGAATTCTCAAAGGGATCAGTAGAAGGTGGAAGGGTCAAGAAGAGGTCAGGAGAGACCCAGAGGCCAAGTGCTTCATAATCTGGGTTTATCCAAAAGGAATAACTATGCAGAAATGCACTTTATATTAAAAAATACACTCCCCTGATTAAAATAGACAAGCAAAACAGTTAGTCCTAGATCTATGCAATAATTTCTACCAATATTACATAAGCTTTTCTTCAAAGGCATTTGAAATATCTGGATAAATTTTCAAGCCCATATGCTGATATGGCCCCATAATGAGGATATGACTAGTTACCTGAACAGTCTTCCAGGAAGTTAACTTGCTGAAAGCAAGACACTTGTAGGCATTCTACTAAGAGTTGGGGCTGATATGAGTTACTAGTTCTCCTGCTTTAAAACATTTCTACAATAAATTTTGGTTTTAGTTTTATTACTTTTATTTATTTGTATGCATGTGTGTATGGGGAGCGGTGGATGTATGTGCCATAATACAGATTTGGGAGTCAGAGGACAACTTGAAAGTGTTGGTTCTCTACTTCTACCATATGGGTTCCAGGAATCAAACTCAGATCATCAGGCTTGGCAGCAAGTGCCTTTACCTGCTGAGCCAACTCATCCATTCTGAGCTAAAATTTCTATGACCAAAACAACATAGCATAGATTTATAAAGTTCCAGTTGCTTATTTGTTTAGAAGGAGCCGATGATAATTAAATACAGTGGCACATGCCTGTACCAGCACTGCTGAAGCTAAGGCAAGAGGATCGTGACTTTGAGACCAGCTTGGGTGGCGTAGTGAGATCTTATCTCAAAAAGAAAATCACTTTTAGACCATACCCACCAAACTCCCTTAGCTCACACCACTGGAGAGATGGGGCACTTGGGGTTCTAGTCCCTGTCCTTACAGTGTGGAAGGCATTACTTCAATCAGAACTGGTGTAGATGAGAACAGACAGGAGGAGGTGGATGGGAAGCCACGAGAAGAATGGGGTGGCCTTGATGTGGCTTTAGATGTGCTTCTGAGTGTGGAGAGGGGAGCCTCAAGAGTGTCGAGCAAGGAAAGGGGCAGGAGCAAAGTTTTCAGACCCTGCAGAACACAGTACAGGGATGAGGTCGAAGCTGGAGACAGTAAGAAGCTATGCTGAGGGAACACTGACGGGGCTGGGGACAAGGGGTCAGATGCAGGGTATATTTGGAAGGCAGAACAATCAGACCATGTTCATATGCCAGTTTCCTCTTAGGGATGATAATATTAGGTACCTAAGATTCAACTATTAATATGCAAAGTGCACAGAACAGTTCCTTATAAGGTCTACACTCCATTCTAGTCCCCTCTTTTGTTTTTATTATTGCCGTTGTCATCATGATTGTCAGATGTGGGATGAGAAGAAGGTACAGACGGCTCTAAGACTCTTGCCCTGAGCTGACCGGAAATCCAGAATGGGGAGATTGGATACATTGTCACAATGGTGGGAATTCATGAGTTAATATTTTTAATATGTATTTTTTTTAAGTTTTGGCTTTTTGAGGCAAGTCTCCCTGAAGGCTCAGCTGGCCTGAAACTCACTATGGAGATCATGCTGGCCTCAATCTCACAGAGTGTTGGGAATAAAGGCATGCACCACCATGCCTGGCTTAATCTGTGTTTTTCTTCACTCGATAATGAGTAATTTTAAATCATCAAGCAATAACTAATCAAGTAATAACATACTCAAGTAATTCTAATTTCTTTAATGATATAATTCATGCTTACTAAACTGGGTTGTTATTTTTACAAGCCTACATTTATAAGATTCTTCTTAAAAGCACCAAATAGGGGAATCAAAACTCTTTCCTCCCAGAAAACAAAGCCCTGTATCTTTCTCGCCCTGCAGATGATCCGATCTCTCCCTACACTGGCTGGTTGTTAACTATTACAGAGACTAAGCAGCCACAGCCCTTACCGATGCCATGCACTGGAGGATGCTGGGCCCCTTTAGTCGACTATCTCCCTGAGACCATCACTCCACGGGGACCACTGCACAGGTGAGCAGCATGTACTGGTGGGCAGAAAGGACTCCTTCACTTGGAATGGACTCTACCTGTGAGAAGAGGCTCCTGTGCCTGGTCCCACCAAATGAGACACCTTTTTTTGGCAGTGAGTCTTGCTGACTTATTAGGCCAGCTCTTAATACTAGGCAGCATTTAGTCAAATATTAGCTGCTGTTGCAAGCTGCCTGTGGTCCTCTGAATTTTTTCCTTGGTGTAATCTTGACATTAGTATACTTTCAGTGATGCTTTTTAGACCTCACACAACTTGGAGAAACAGATTTGTCCTCCATTTCTCTTCTTTCTTCAGCTCTTATCATCTTGTTGCTTGTAGACTATTCGGATAAATTTAATAGATGTTTCTTGTAGTAGAGCTCTATGTCAGAAGTTAAACTCTACTTCCTTAAGGGCTGAAAAGCTATGTCAATGGTTAGGAGCACTTGCTGGTCTTGTGGAGGAGCTGGGTTCAGTTCCAGCACTCTTGTATAGACTCATAACCCTCTATAACTCCAGTTCCAGGGGATCCAATGAACTTTTCTGGCCTCTGTGAGTATCAGGGATGCACATGGTACATACATACATGCAGGCAAAACATTCATGCACATCAAATAAAAATGAGTAGACCCTGGGACTGGAGAGATGGCCTAGTGGTTAAGAGCGCCGACTGCTCTTACAGAGGACCCGGATTCAATCCCCAGCCCCCAAATGGCGGCCGAGAAACGTCTGAAACTCCAATTCCAGGAGAACTCCAGTTCCAGGGGAATCCAACACCTCCTTCTGACCTCTGCGGCACTGCACTACACGGGTGCACAGACCTGCATGCAGACAGTACATTGATACACATACAGAAATAAATAAAATTTAAAAAAATAAATAAATAAGTAGACCCATCCAGGTGTGGTGGCACATTCCTTTAATCCCAGCATTCACAAGGCAGAGACATGCGGATCTCTGAGTTCAAGGCCAGCCTACTCTACGTAGTGAGTGCCAGGACAGCTGGAGCTACAAGGAGACCCTGTCTCAAAAAGACAAAAATAAAAAATTCTATTTCTCTGGAGTAAGTGTCTTTCTATAACCCTTCAGCAAGCCTTGGTGGCATTTCGTTGTGACTCAATCTGTTGTGGTATTTCTATCGTCTTCAGAAGTTGTCCTCATTTCTCCATTTTGTTGGTCAGGTGCAACGTTGCTGTGATCTTTATGACCGAGATGGTGGTGGATCACAGTGTGAGAGAAGACTGGGCTCTGCATCTCCCACTGTTACTTCATGCTGTCTTCTTAGGTAAGACTGAATCTCGGGGGAATCCTTGCAGATAGAGCCAAAAATGTGCAAACGTAATCCATAGAAATGTCCTTCATTTCACATAAGTTTGCTCTTTATGAAATCCTTAGTCTTTTCCATTTTTTTCTTTTTGCCTTCCTGGTATCTATTGTATCCATTTCCACATGATCAATCATTGCTTGACACTGACATATTTCTGCAGTATAAATATATTGGCACTTAATCCTGTAATTTTCAAGATACTCAAAACAATTTGGGTTTATTTGATTGAGGAAATACATTTAAACCCATTAAACTTGGTCAAAGCAAAAACAAAAATAAAATGGACCCTGGCAGGCTAAGCACCAAGCTTCAAATGTCCAGTGGCAGAGCAAAAATTAAAAGAGGAGCCATTCAGAACATCAGTTAGTTTGGAGAAGGAGAAACAAAATTAGGATTCTTTGAGCCTGGTATGTTGGCACACACCTGTGGTCCTGGCACTTGGGAAGCCAAGGCAGGACCATAATCTCAAGGCCAACTTGCACTACAAAGCTAGATATGCTTTGAAATACTTTTTTTTATTAAAAAAAAGTTTTCAAGCTGGGCATGGTGGCTCACACCTTTAATCCCAGCACTTGGGAGGCAGAGACAGGCAGATCTCTGTGACTTCAAGGCCAGCCTGCTCTACACATCAGGTTCTAGGCCAGCTAGGACTAAATGGAGACCCTGTCTCAAAAAGACCAGAAAAAAAAAAGTTTTCAATAACAGGGTGATGCAAAGAAGAGACTGTCTCAGGAAGGAAGAATGGGAACCATATAAATGCTACAGAGAGGTCAGAAGAGTCCATCTGTTGGCATTTCATCTGGACATTTTATTTCAATCATAAAGCATTTTATTTTTTTTCCTAAGCCCAACTTCTTCATGTTGGTGAGCCAAGCAATAACAAAAAAGACTAAACATTCCTTCACACATGTCCTCCCCATGTCTTGGAATCTTTACTATCCCCGGAATCTCAAGGGATTTAACATTTGTTGATATTAAGAGATTCCACTGTTTTGTTTCAGGTTTGGACCACTATCGGCCTGAAGTCTTTGAGCACAGCAAGAAGTTGCTTCTTCACCTCCTGATTGCCCTCTCTTGCAACAGCAACTTTCATGCCATTGCTTCTGTGCTCCTGCAGACCCGAGAGATGGGGGTGGCTAAGACATTGACCGTGCAGCCAGCTTACCAGCCAGAGTACCTCTATACAGGTAACAAGGGGGGCAGCAGCCTAAGACAGGGCCACCAGGGGGAGGTGACTGAAGGGGTCCTTGAAGCCCATGCCAACTTCCCTTGTGCTGTTACCTCCAACTTTTTGTGAGACAAAAAGACAGTACTTTTAACATGAACATCCCTTTAAAAAAACCCTTTTCATTACTGAGTACTTTCAAGAGTATTTTCATAACATATCATTATGACTGCTGCATCCATTGCATATGTTCCCATTGATGTATTGAAATTAGAATGTTCATTAGTCAAGGGCACCAGTCTAGAGCACTGAAGGATAAGAATGTGAGAAACAATGACTGTCCCCTCTGCCTGAACAGGACATAGCCTGAGCACCAGGTATATCTTCTAGTACAGTGACTTCTAATCCCCTGAAGGAATTTTCATTTTATTGGATGACTAGCTGTTTTTTAGAAAGTGCCATTTAATGGAATCTGATGAAAACCAGTGCTAGTTTGAAACCAAAAATTTCCACCTGGGAATGAGAATGTAAGGCCCTGACTGAATCAAAGAAATGGCGACGCCACGTCAAGCTGTGCAGAGTGGCCGTTAGAGCTTCAGCTCGGAAGTCACTGTGCAGGTTGTCCTGAAAGCTCTCCCCAGTGGCTTGTCAGTGCTTCACACAAGTACATAATGTTGGAGATGTCCTCTTTTTTCTGTAGTGCTCGGGTTGAAATCCAGGCCCCTAGACATTCTAGACAAGTGCTTTGCCACTAAGCCACATCCCCAACCTAAACTGTCTTTAAATGATAATGATGTGTAACCGTTACCAGCTAATGGAGTTCAGGGATTCTTTTTTTTTAACTTAATCACTTTAAACATTACAGTGACACTGAGCCTGACCTGACTTTCATTTGTGACTCGATACTTTCTCATAACTTTGAAAAAGGATACATCTTTATTCATCACTTTTATTTGGCAATCTTCTTTTCTAATAGATGTTAACATTTTTTAAACAAATATGAAGTCATCATTAACTCCGAGATGTAGAGCCACTGACCTCGGGTTTGATTAAGCTCATTACTTGGAAACTAGCTGCACTTAATTAAAAAGAACCCATCTAGCCGGCGTAGTGGCGCACACCTTTAATCTTAGCACTCAGGAGGCAGAGACAAGTGGATCTTTGTGAGTTCAAGGCCAGCCTTGTCTACAGAGCGAGTTCCAGGCCAGCTGGGGCTACATGGAGACCCTGTCTCGAAAAGACCAAAAAATTAAAAAAATAAAAATAACCCATCAATCTTTCTTCCCCCTCTTCTGCAGTTGTCTCTGAGTCCTGGGTGGATGAATTTTAATATAGGAGTCCTGTCCAAGGAACCACACTGTGCAGAGTCTTATTCTCTATGTAAGAGCCAGAGGAGGAGGTGCATGACCATATGGAAATAGAGTCTTACAGGCTTCTGAGACCTTGCTCATATGACCCTACAACAATCGTGGTTCAACATACATAAGACACATGCAAAGACAAGTAGATGAAACCCAACACAGAACTGGGGAAATGGGCAGCAGGCTCCAACCTTAGTGGAAGAACTATTGGCAGCTCATTACTGCTGGCTGAGGGAGAGTTGATCTTCTTAAAGGAAGGGACTCCAGATAGGTTGCTAGACCCCAATGGATGAACTCGTCCGAGGACACTTAACTTGATAGGCCTCAACATCAATGACAGAATGCCTGAAATTCAGTAGTGGTGGGGGGTGCCAGTGGGGAAAGGGGTGTAAAGGGGTGTAAAGATGATTAAGATGTTTTATATGGAATACACATAAATTCAATAAAAATATTTTTTAAAACCCCTCATTAGACTCTGAGAAGCACAGAAGTCTCAGTCAAACATATGAAAGATGCTTAACTTAAAAAAAAAAAAAAAACTAAGAAGAGGGCTGGAGAGATAGCTCAGTGGTTAACAGCACCAACTGCTCTTGCAGATGACCTGGGTGTGATCCCCAACACCCATATGGTGGCTAAGAACCATCTTTAAGCTGGGTGTGGTGGTGCATATCTTTAATCCTAGCACTCAGGAGGCAGAGGCAGGCAGAGCTCTGTGAGTTTAAGACCAGCTTAGTCTACAGAGTGAGTTCCAAGCCAGCATGGGAGACCCTGTCTCAAAAAGAAAAAAAAATAATTATGAAGACTTGTGGTTATTTGAACTACCAAGGATGAATTCCATTAAATAGAAGAAAATGAGACTGTTGAGCTGAGTGTCTGTTGTACATTCATTATACCACTGATGTGGCATAAAATGATTTAGAGCCAGGCATGGTGGCACATACCTTTAATCCTAGCACTTGGGAGGCAGAGGCAGGAGGATCTTTGTGAGTTCAAGGCCAGCCTGGTCTACAGAGTGAGTTCCAGGACAGCTGGGGGCTACAGGGAGACCCTGTCTCAAAAAGTCCAAAATGAAGCCATACGTTCAATAACTGTTTATATAAACAGGCTTCTTCCTGCTCTATAAACCTGTTCCCTATGTGTGTGGGTCCAGTTACTTTAGCTGGCTGCTGCTTCCTTGTCTGTGGATATTGAATGTTCTCTGCTTCATTTCACTGTTTTGTAAATCTCTACTGTAGAGTTACATCGGTGATTCGGTTATGGATATTGTGCACATGTTCCCTTGCTGTTGCTCTTTTATCTTCATTCTGCCAATCCCTATTCTAAATCTTTTTTTTTTTTTTTTTTTTTT
>VZQC01014625.1:1155039-1204784 GCA_009823505.1 Rhizomys pruinosus | reverse complement strand
TTTTTTTTTGTCTTTTCAAGACAGGGTCTCCCTGTAGCCCCAGCTGTCCTGGAACTCACTCTGTAGACCAGGCTGGCCTTGAACTCACAAAGATCTGTCTGCCTCTGCCTCCCAAGTGCTAGGATTAAAGGCGTGCACCACCACACCCGGCTAATTTCTTATGCTATATTTCTTTGAATATCATGCCATATAACTCATTAGAATACACTAATGTAGGGCTAAGGTATAGCTTGGTGATAAAATGTACGTTTTAGAAGGCATGAGGCATAAGGCTATGAGTCCGATCCCAAGTACCAAATACATCTGTATGTGCACATGTGTATACATATATACATATATAGTTCCTCAAAAACATCAAATAACTTAATCATCAGTCATTGATTAGTATTTTCAAAAGAATGTCACTTTATATGTTTAAGTAATCCAATATTTGGGAATAATTTGCTTACAGAACAGTTGATGATTGACTTGTTATGGTTGAACTATTCCTTAGACTGGTTTGTATATGCATAAAACATGTATGCCTCTTCCTTTTATGAAAGCATCAAGTCAAACCCCAGGGTGGAAAACAGCAGATCTCCCCATGACCCCAAAGACAGGGTGGTCTGTACAGGAGTGCATCCGGGTCCATAAGGAAAGAAACAGTATTGATCACTCATAGCCACAGCCCACATCAAGTGTTTTCTTTAAATAATGTTGTACTTCTGCCATTCACCTCCAAGCCTCATCAAGCATGTGGGAGATGACCCTGCCCAGCCCACTCTTGCTGAGCCTTCTCCTCCTGCCAGGTGGCTTCGACTTCTTGAGAGAGGACCAGTCATCGCCAGTGCCAGACTCTGGGCTAAGCTCCAGTTCCACCTCCTCCAGCATCAGCCTCGGTGGCAGCAGTGGGAATCTCCCACAGATGACCCAGGAGGTAGAGGACGGAGATGCAGCTGCTGAAATGGACGAGAAGGCAAACAAGCTCATTGAGTTTCTAACCACCAGGTAATGAGGGGCCAGGAGTCAGGCTGCTGTTTTCAACCCAACGTTGAAAAATCGCCAACGCTTTAAACCACACAGCTGGGAAAATGATCTTGGAGTCCTAACAAAGTCCTAGTTTCTCTTCTGATTTATATCTGCTAGAGTCAAGGCCAGATGGTGGTACGAAGTATTGTGGATCCCACCAATGAAATGATGGATTGTCAGGGAGACTTAGGGTGGAAGGACGAGATGACATAGCAGATGGTAGGTTGCACCCTGCAGTGAGTGTGACTTCAGTCATCTTCAGAGCTGCCAGGATCTGAAAGTTCTGAGGTGTAGCCAAGAATTTTGCTCTGGAGACCAAGGGTACTAACGACATTCAACCCAGCGGCACCTGCTCAGAGATCATTACTCACTCAGCTCATCCAGAGTCATTTTAAATTGGGAGCGAGAAGGCAGAAATAATGGGAAGCATAATGGAGAAAAAAACTCCCACTAACCGTGTTATAAACAAGGAAAACTGAAAATGGTGCTTTTTTTTCAGGTCTTCTGGTTCTTCACATTAACTAGATCACTCCTAAGGATTCAGAATTGCCAACACCCTGAGGGCCAGAGCTGTGTAGAAGTGGGCTTACCAGTGACTTGGAGGCATGGTGCTGTCTTGCAGGAGTTAGGTCCTGTGAATTTAGCTTAGAGCTGTGGTATACTGAACCTCATTCAGCAATTAATGCAAACAAGGCAAAGGAGCACTTTTCAGTAATTCAGATCATCCCACACAGCCTGCAGCTTAATGTTTATTTGAATGTGCAGGAAGCTTATGACAGGACGGCAAGGACCCCCACTCATACACACATCTTACACATACACAATAATTAATTTTTTAAAAAACATCAAAAGTAAATCCCCACATAGCACAGAAATGTTTTTGAGTAAGTGCAAAAATTTTAGAAGACCCATATGCTCCCCCAAATTAAATAGTAAAATTTAAAAGAAACATATTATGTCTTGGGGGCCAGGTGTGGTGATGCACGCATTTAATCCCTGTACTCAGGAGGCAGAAGCAGGTGGATCTCTGAGTTCAAGACCAGCCTGGTCTACATAGGGCGTTCCAAGCCAGCTGGAGCTATAGGGAGACCCTGTCTCAAAAAGATCAAAAAATAGAAAGAAAGAAAGAAAGAAAGAAAGAAAGAAAGGAAGGAAGGAAGGAAGGAAGGAAGGAAGGAAGGAAGGAAGGAAGGAAGGAAGGAAGAAAGGAAGAAACAGAAATATATTATGCCTTTGGAATTAGAATCTCATGTGGTTTTTTTTTTCATGTGTTTATTTTAATCCAAAATGAGTCATGTTTTTTGATATGTGTGCTTTATTTAAGGGCATTCGGTCCACTTTGGTGCCATGAAGACATTACACCCAAAAATCAGAATTCGAAGAGTGCTGAACAGCTTACTAATTTTCTACGCCATGTTGTATCTGTGTTTAAAGATTCCAAATCAGGTATCTCAGCCTATTTACCCAAATTCCTTTTTCAGCAGCCTTCTCTTATGGAGCCCATGTCATTATGATGCCATACCACACAGTAGTCTTATGAACATCCTTCTAACCAAGGTGTTAGTGTCTGGACTACTGTATGTATTGCCAGGCTGAGTGATAACTAATGCCGTCCATGTTTGCATTACACTGTCAAATAATTTCCTCCAGTGTATTTGCTATTTTTCTTTTGGTGTGATAAAACACTACAACCAAGGCAATTTATAGAAATAAGAGTTTATTGAGCCTATAGTTCCAGAAGGATAAGAGTCCCTCATGGCAGGAGAAGCATGGTAGGAGGCAGCCAGAATAGACAGCCAGGAGCTGACATCTTCAAGTATATGCAGGAACGAGAGGGATGACAAACTGGAAGTGGGATGAGGCGGTGAACTCTCAAAGCCCCACCTCCAGTGAAGTGCTTCCTCCAGCAGGGTCGTGATTCAAGGATCCCATGACCATCCCCCAACAGTGCCCCCTGCTGGGATCCGTATGCCAAGTGTTCAAAACTTTTAGCCTATGGTGGGCATTTCTCATCCTAACCACTGCACCTACCCTTGTTTGTTCTACCTGCTATTTTATCTCACCAGAATTAAACTGTACCTACAACATTAATTTTATCTAAAGAAAACCATGAGACATAAACCTTATTACTTTATTATCACTCTTCTCAACTGTGAGAAGTAATGTTTGTTTTAAATGGGTGATTGAAATGGACCAAAAAAAAAGTATATGGTGCTAGGACTTTAGCTCAATTGCAGAGGTTTTGTCTAGCCTGCATGAGGCCCTAGGTTTGATTCTGAGCACAGAAAAAAGAAGAAGAAAAGAAAAATAATATGTGGTGAAATGGTTTTGGCTTTAAAAGTGCTCAACAATTTCTGCACAAATTCCCATTCAGTATTCTGAACACAGAACGATTCCCCTTCATACAGTCCTAGCATGACAATGTTTAGACGTTTGCCTGCACTTATCTGCCGTTCTGCTTCAACCCAACATAACCTGGCTGAGTTGTATGTAGAATTTAAACTTTGTTCTTCGACATAAGATCAAACACTTTCTACGTTTTCTCTGGCCCACTCCTGGCAGCATTCAGTCCAGCTGGTTTGCTTTCCCAGCTGCTCTGATGACTAACTTGTCCCAACTCGGAAGCCCCCAGATCAGCTAAGCGCCTGACTTATCAGGGCATACCTATTAAAAACTCAAAGGCTGTTGATCAAATTAAATGCAAAAGTCATTCCAGGAATAGAATTGACATTTCTTGTTTTGAGTTTCTCCTTTGAAATTCAATGAAATGTTAAAAACTCAACAATTACTTAATAATTTAATACAGCCCAGAGGAAGACAGTCACTATCAACAAGAGCCAATAACTTGTCTAAAAGCTTTGACTTATGAAGAAATAAAAAAAAATGAGAAAATATATGAATGTCTGAAACAGAACTCACAGAGGGTCTATCAGACCACTGTGACTCTTGCCACACCTTAATAAAGCTATTTTTACTCATTGTTTCCTTAGATACTCCAGCTTTCAGCCCTTTTTTACTTTTTACTATACACATACAATGTACTCTTAGAATCTTGTGTTCAGTCAAAATAACATAGCTCCTACAACAAATAAGCCCAAAAGGTCAGGGGCTTAACATATAGAAGGTTATTTCCAGCTCACATAATAGGTGAATGTGGCTATTGGGCAGGTGACCTTCTGCAAAGTTCTTCAGTATGTGAACCTGCAGTATGTGGCTCAAGTTCACCTTAACTCTCAAGTTCCAGCCAGGAGTAGACGAGATGAAGAGTATTCAGGGTGAGTTTACAAGCCAGGCTTGAGTGGGCTTCATTGTCGCTTCCCGCAATCTACTGGCCAGAATACAGGCACCTGGCCATACCTGATTAGAAGGAAGGCTGGGAAATGAGGAATCACTGTGCGACTGAGGAGAAAGGGAAGCCTTGATATATTCCCGGAGGATATTGCCATTGAAGCCTTGGGTTCTGAAGTCTTACTAGTTTAGTTCTAGGTCCTTTGTCCTCTTCAGGTCCTTTATCATTGAAATAAGAAGCCCTTGCTTATAATCAAGAGACCCAACCCCCATGCGTAAAGTGGTTTAAGTAGTAAAATGTGTTAAAGTCTCAAAACCCTGGAACATGTGTGTTTAATCGTAAATTGCTCATCCTGACTGTGTACACGTTGGTGGTCCAGGCCTGTCTGTGTATTTCAGCAGCAGCATCTTAGGTGGCCTACCTGTTCCCAGGATCAAATGCCAAACTACAGCTAAGAGCGGTGAGAAGATTTATTCCCCTTCATCCACTTTCACGTGACACCCAAACATGTCAGAAGTCCTCTGGGCCAACAAAAATCACAGTTTTTATTTATTTATGTATTTATTTATTTATTTATTATTTTTTTTTTTTTTTTTTTTTTTTTTGCTATTCGAGACAGGGTTCTCCATGTACCCCAGCTTGCCTGGAACTCCTCTGTAGACAGGTGGCCTTGAACTCACAAAGATCACCTGCCTGCTGCCTCCAGGCTAGTGATTAAAGGTGTGCGCCACCAATGGCCGGGCTCACGTTCTATTGAGTCCTCTTTCTGTGTCTGCGTCTCCCCCAGAAAGGAATAGCAAGTATACAATTTAGTGACCCAGAAAACACTGTGTGCTCTGTATTTCTTTTCCACCTTGTGTATGAGATTTTGTATTGGAAGAGCAGTCAAGTGTGTTTTACTATTGGCTGCCTTCCCTACAGCCAACAGTAGGGAAGTCTGTGTTTCAGAATTGCATATTGATAGAGACTGGCACTAGACCTTGGTTTTTTTTTTTAATTAACTAGATGTACTCCCATCTTTACTGTGAAAATGTAATTCTAACAAACCGTCTTATGAACAAAGAATTAAGTCAGCCAGCTGTGGTGGCTCATGCCTATAATCTTAGTACTCAGGAGGCTGAGGCAGGAGGACTGTTTCAAGTCCAAGGCCTGTGTTATATAGTGAGATCCAGGCTAGCCTCAGCTATAGCTTAGCAAAGGAAGGAGGGAGGGAGAGAGGGAAGGAAGGAAGGAAGGAAGGAAGGAAGGAAGGAAGGAAGGAAGGAAGGAAGGAAGGAAGGAAGGAAGGAAGGAAGGAAAGAAGGGAGGGAGGGAGGGAGGGAGGGAGGGAGGGAGGAGTTCCATGGAAAAGGAGTGTAGGGTCTGGGGAGATGGCTCAGTCTGTAAAAGTGCTTGCTACAAAAGCATGGAGACCAGAGTTCGGATCCCTAGCAGGCATGCCTGTAACCCCAGCACTGGGGGAGCACAGATAGGTGGATCACCAGGGCTCACGGGACAGCCAGCCTAGCTGAAACTGGCGAACTCTAAGTTCAGTAGAGACTGTCTTAAAAAATAAGGAGGCAAACCATTGAGGAAGACACCCAACATCAACCCGTAGCCCCCATATGTGTGTTTGTGCACCCATACGCACATGCATATACTACACACAGAAAAAAGAAAAAGGAATATAGAAAAATAGCAGAGCGATAAATAGTGATGCATTGGTGAGCCCTGTTATGTGCCTGACACTGGGCTAGGCACTTTATAAGTTGTTTAATTTTCATAACATCTGTGAGACGTGTGCTGTTGTTGACAAGCTGAAGAGAAGCACATGGGATCATAGAGAATACCTGTTTCCCAGAGTTACAACCCCTCTCATTCAAAACCAAGCCCATCTTCCTTCAAAGCTTCTTTTCTACACTTCCAAAGATACATCCAAAATTTGTTTTTATTTTAAAATGGCTTAGGGTTCCACTGTTGCTGCTTGTTTGTTGATTTTATATATTTATTTTTAAATTTTGCAGTACCCAAGGCCTCATACATGCTGGTCACTCCCTGAACTGCTGAGCTAGACCCTCAGCTTTGGCCCTCTTTTTTTTTGAGTGGCTTCCTGAGTAGGAGGAACTAGAGGTACATGCCACTGAGGCCAGCTGAAAATGGTTGCCTTTTAAATAACTACCACCATGGGGTAGCTCTGTGCCATTAGCCTGCTTTAACCTGCCACGTGACATTCGTGGCCCCAGCTTGCAGCCCAGAAGCTGATCTATCCTTTGTTTTTTCTGGGCCTAGGTTTCCATCTGGAGCAGCACTTGAGTGAGGTTGCACTACAGACAGCTCTAGCAAGCTCTTCAAGGCACTATGCAGGCCGATCTTTCCAGATATTTCGGGCCCTGAAGCAACCACTGTCAGCACATGCCTTGTCTGATCTCCTGTCAAGACTGGTGGAGGTGATCGGAGAGCATGGTGATGAGATTCAGGTATGGAAGGAGGTGACCACAGCAATGCAAGGGGAAAAAAAACACTTATTGTTTCCAACAATCGCTCTAAAGGACACTGTTCTACAAATGCAATGGCTGCTATTGCTGCTATTGTTTTTTGTGAACAACTGAAAATCCTTTAGTGGGTCCTTTTGTTTTGTTTTGGTGATGCTTGTGGTTTGAGTGGTGGTGGTGATTATGATGATGGTGGTGGTGGTGGTGATTTTATTTGGCTGGTAGTGATGGGTTAGTTTGTATTGTTTGGGGGGTTCTGCCACCCACTGAGGATATAGTTACACAATCTGCCCAGCCATAGCAGGGATCTTCGCTGGCTCTGTGCAAAGAATTGCCCTTCCCTGGATGGGACTCCAGGGTGTTAAGAATTGCTGGAGACAGAATGGAGACACTAGCTGCTCCATCCTGTGGGTAGAGCTCAGAGCCCTGCAGGCTGAGCAGGTTCAAAGTCAAGGGCATTGAGGGCCCAAGGCCAAGCCCTTTTTCCCATGAGATGTGTTCCTACATCTCAGGAAGCCTGCATATCTGTAGACTCTACCTTTTTCTCCCCCCGTCCCCCACCACAAATCAGAAGTAAAATGTCGTCAAGGCACAGCTCTTCCTACACCTTATTTCGTCATCTCTGGCTTTCAGAGGTTCGTCTCCTGTATTTCAGTAGCCTACCCTTCCCCTCAGCAGGAGGCCACTCATGCCTTTCTCCTATTGTATTTCCAAACCTTCCTGAGGTCAAACCTGGAGAAATAAATCCTTATAATTGTCTATCAATTCATATGCTCTCTGAATTTCCCAGGTGACCCCAAGAATGTGTTTTTAGAGCTGGACATGGTGACACATGCCTTCAATCCCAATACTCAGGAGGCAGAGGCAGGAAGATCTCTGGTGAGATCAAGGCCAGCCTGATCTTCATAATGAGTTGTAGGCCAGCTGTGGCTACGCAGAGACCCTATCTCAATTCTTTTTTCTTTTTAGACTATGTAAATTAATCCAACAGTCATTCTCTGCCTTTCAGAAATACCAACATCGTCGGAATAAAGTTTGCATTGCATTTCCTCCTTAGGAAGTCATCAGAGGCTGAAGCAGAAAAAAATGTTGTCTTTGTGTTCGGCAGGGTTACGTAATGGAAGCACTCCTGACCTTGGAAGCCGCCGTGGATAACTTGTCTGACTGCTTGAAGAACAGTGATCTCTTAACAGTATTATCTCGGTGAGAATCGGCTTGCTGACAGTTTTCAATGCATTCACTGTACTGAATGTTTGAGAGATGCTGGACTTTGGGCCAAGTACAAAGAACAAATGTGGTTTTTAAAGTCTGTTTATGACCTAAAAAGTATGTGTGATCTTTTCTTAAGTTTAAAAAAGGAAAAGGACATTAAAGCACACATATATACACATTAAATATGTATTTTAAAATATCAAGACACCAAATATTACTTCTAATGATTTTTCATTTTCTTCTTTAAATCCTCAAATATTTTTGTTCCTTTTAAAAAAAAAACTTGAGGGTGCTGGGCGTGGTGACACATGCCTTAATTTTTTTAATATTTTATTTTAATTTTATTTATTTTTGTATGTGCATGAATGTACTGTCTGCATGTAGGTTTGTGCACCTGTGTCATGCAATGCTGCAGAGGTCAGAAGAGGGCGTCAATTCCCCTGGAACTGGAGTTAAGGACAGTTCTCAGCCGCCATGTGGGTGCTGGGGATTGAATCTAGGTCCTCTGCAAGAGCGGTCGGTACTCTTAACCGCTAGGCCATCTCTCCAGCCCTTTTTTAAATATTTTTGAGACAGGATCTCCTTTTAGTCCTAGCTGGCCTGTACCTCGCCCAATGGCACATGCCTTTAATCCTAGCACTTAGGAAACAGAGGCAGGCGGATCTCTGTGAGTTCAAGGCCAGCCTGGTCTACAAAGAGAGCTCCAGGCCAGCTGGGACTAAAGGGAGACCCTGTCTCAAAAAAAAAAAAGAAAAAGAAAGAAAAGAAAACTTGAGGGTGTTTGTGTGAGTGTGTGTGTAAGCCAGAAGAGGATGTCTGATCCAATTAAGCTGAAGTTACAGGCAGTTGTGAGCCCCCTAAAATGGGTCCTGGGAACTGAACTCCAGTCCTCTGCAAGAGTGGTATGTGCTTTTAATTGCTCTCTCTCTCTCTCTCTCTCTCTCTCTCTCTCTCTCTCTCTCTCTCTCTCCCCTTTTTTTTTTTTTTTTTTGGTCTTTTTGAGACAGTCTCCCTTTAGTCCCAGCTGGCCTGGAGCTCTCTATGTAGACCAGGCTGGCCTTGAACTCCTGAGTGCTGGGATTAAAAGCATGCACCACCACGCCCAGCAATTGCCACCTCTCTAGCCCATAAATTCTCAAATATTTTTAAATATTATGTAAGAATGATCCTATTTACTATACTGGTAAGCAAAAACTATTAAATACTTTTTGAAAACTATTTCAGATGAACTATATATATATTTGGAAAAAAATAAACCTCTTTTTTGTCCTGCCAGTATTTACTAACTTATTTGAAATTATTCATGAGTCCATGTTTGTTACATATGGTTGTTAGCCACTATGTGGGTGCTGGGAACTGAACCCAGGTCCTCTCCAAGAGCAGCCAGTACTCTTAACCACTGAGCCATCTCTCCAGCCCCATTTTTATACATTTTATAAGTGTAAAAACATTTCCTTTGTCATGAGTACTTGCTTTTTTAATTCTTTTTTATATAAATTTTATTTATTTTTGTGTGTGTATGAGTGTACTGTCTGCGTGTAGGTCTTCGCACCCGTGTCGTGCAATGCCGCGGAGGTCAGAAGAGGGTCTTGGATTCCCCTGGAACTGGAGTTCTCCTGGAACTGGAGTTACAGACGGTTCTTAGCAGCCATGTGGGTGCTGGGGATCGAACCCGGGTCCTCTGCAAGAGCAGTCGGCGCTCTTAACCGCTAGGCTATCTCTCCAGCCCGCTTTTTTGAACACACACACAGCCGGGCGTGGTGGCGCACGCCTTTAATCCTAGCACTGGGGAGGCAGAGGCAGGCGAATCTCTGTGAGTCCAAGGCCAGCCTGGTCTACAGAAAGAGCTCCAGGCCAGCTGGGACTAAAGGGAGACCCTATCTCAAAAAGACAAAAAAAAAAATAAAATCTCTATTTCCATTCTTCTAAGCCAAGAGAAAGTAAATTTTGCACTCAGTGGGTCTATTTTATTTTATTATTACTCCTATCCAAATTAAAAAAGAGTAGAAATGACAGGTCACTGAATTACTGGGGTTTTAGGCTTTCAATAGTGAAAGTCAGTTTGGGGTTTTGTTTTTGTTCACCTAAATGCCATTACTATTAAGGTTTGTTAGCTGTAAGTTAAGGCTAAAAGAAGCTAGTCAAAAGTTGTATTTATTTTTTTATTTATTATTAATTTATTTTTTTAATATTTTTTTAATTTTCATTTATTATCTATGTGTATGAATGTACTATCTGCATGTAGATTTGTGCACCCATGTCGTTCAATGCCGCGGAGGTCAGAAAAAAAGAGGGTGTCAGATTCCCCTGGAACTGGAGTTCTCCTGGAATTGGAGTTACAGACGGTTCTCAGCCGCCATGTGGGTGCTGGGGATCAAACCCGGGTCCTCTGCAAGAGCAGTTGGCGCTCTTAACCGCTAGGCTATCTCTCCAGCCCGTATTAATTTATTTTTTATTGGTCTTTTTCAGACAGGATCTCCCTGTAGCCCCAGCCTCTTTAGTGCAGGGATTAAAGGCATGCGTCACCACACCCGGTTTAAAAACAGTTCTTAGCCACTTTGTGGGTGCTAGGAATCAAACCTGGGTCCTCTGCAAGAGCAGAGCCATTTCTCCAGCCCTCAAAGTGGTATTTCTAAGAATGGTTTCCTCCTTTTGTGTTTCTCAAAAGACAATGAACTGGCTCTTCAGTGAAGCCTGCCGATGATCTTACCTATGTTTATACGCAGGTCTTCATCCCCAGATTTAAGCTCCAGCACCAAACTCACAGCTAGCAGGAAGAGCACCGGACAACTGAATGTGAACGCTGGGGCTGCCGGTGGCAACCCCACAACTGCAGAGCGCAGCAGGCACCAAAGAAGCTTCTCTGTGCCCAAAAAGTTTGGTGTGGTTGACCGATCCTCAGACCCACCCCGAAGTGCCACCCTGGACAGAATTCAGGCTTGTACCCAACAAGGCCTTTCCTCAAAGCCCAGAAGCAATTCCTCCCTAAAGGATAGCCTCACGGACCCGTCCCACGTAAACCACCCCACCAACCTGCTGGCCACCATCTTCTGGGTCACAGTCGCTTTGATGGAGTCTGATTTTGAGTTTGAATACCTAATGGCCTTAAGGCTTTTGAGCCGACTGTTGGCACACATGCCTCTAGATAAAGCTGAGAACCGAGAAAAACTTGAGAAACTCCAGGGGCAGCTCAAGTGGGCCGACTTCTCGGGGTTACAGCAGCTGCTTCTGAAAGGATTCACCTCCCTCACCACCACAGACCTGACCCTACAGCTTTTCAGCTTGCTGACACCAGTGTCCAAAGTGCCCATGGTGGACTCATCCCAAGCTATTGGTAAGGCTTGTGCAGCTCATAATTTCGTCCCTGCCCATGGCCCCCAGCCCTGGCCCTTCTTTTTTTTTAATTTATTTTTATTTATTTTCATTTCTTTATTTATTTTCATAGAATGTATTGTCTGCATGCAGATTGGTGCAATGCCTCGGAGGTCAGAAGAGGGCGTCAGATTCCCCTGGAACTTGAGTTAAAGACGGTTTTCAGCCACCATGTGGGTGCTGGAGATCGAGCCCTGGTCCTCTGAAAGAGCAGTCGGCACTCTTAACCATTAGGCTATCTCTCCAGCCCCCAGCCCTGGCCCTTCTTTCCTTTTCTTTTCTTTTCTCTTTTCTTTTCTTTTCTTTTTTTTTTTTTTTAAAACAGGGTTTCTCTATAGCCCCAGTTGCCTGGAACTCACTATGTAGACCAGGCTGGCCTCAGTTTCACAGAGATCTATCCGCCTCTGCTTCCTGAGTGCTGATGAAAGCCGCGCTCACCGCAACAGGCCCGTGGCATCCCTCCCTTTTCACAATTCTGTCAAATTCTCTTTGGGGATTGTTTAATTTTTCTTTTAATGTTCTGTGAAATAAGGCTGAGGATGCAGCTCATGGTAGAACAATTTCCTGGCATTCACAAAGCCCTGGGTTTGATTTCCAGAAATGTTTTAAAAAATTACAGTATGGCATTACGTATTTTACAAAAATGCTTTAAGGCAATAGACTAAAAGGGGCAGAAATAATATGTAAGATATTAATGATTTCCTTGTGTTTTCCAGGTCAAATTGCAGGTATTGTTAATTTATTCCCAAATCTGTTTTTCTTCTTGAAAAATTCACTGGTCCCTATTGCATTGAATTAAGCCAAATCAGCACATTAGGGTTGTTTTTTTGTTTTGGTTTGGGGTTTTTTTGTTTGTTTGTTTTTGTTTGTTTGTTTGGTCTTTTTGAGACAGAGTCTCCCTGTAGCCCCAGCTGTCCTGGAACTCACTATGTAGACCAGGCTGGCCTTGAACTCACAGAGATCTGCCAGCCTCTGCCTCCCAACTGCTAGGATTAAAGGTTTGTGCCACCAAACCCCTCTTAAAGACGGTTCTTAGCCACCATGTTGGGTGCTGGGAATCAAACCAAGGTCCTCTGCAAGAGCAGTCAGTCGGCACTCTTAACCGAGCGTCTCTCCAGCCCTCATCCTGCTTTCTTATACAATACAGAACAAACTTCCCAGGGGTAGCACCACCCACAGTGGGCTAGGCCCTCCCAGATCACTCAACAATCAAGAAAATACCCCACAGACATGGCCATAGTCCAGTCCAATGGAGCCAATTTCCCAAATGAGGCTCCCCCAACCCAAGGTGTTTCTGATTGACACTAAAGCTCCCCAGCACAGGGTATTTACATACTTGTGGACAAAACACACCTCATGTAAAATAAAAATAAATAAATAAAAACATTTTAAGGAGCATTTTCCCATCACCTTGAAATAAAACAAAATCTGTGGCATGCCTACTGTTTCAAGTTAAAACATAACATACTCGATTGTGTCACCATTAATGCTGTCTTCTCTCATCCAGGGTTTCCATTGAACGTCTTGTGTCTCCTGCCCCAACTGATCCAGCATTTCGAAAATCCCAATCAGTTCTGTAAAGATATAGCTGAAAGGATTGCTCAGGTATGCATTAGGGTTCCACATACAGGAATGTCTGTACAGGTTGTCAGGAAGACCTAAGACCAGATGGAAATTGCCATACCCAGAGAAGGTAGTGATTATCTCCAAAATTGATATCACTAAGAGTATACATCTCTGGGTAGATGGTATAAACTATCTTCTTTATTTTCGTTATTAAGCAATACTAGTGACAGGGCTTGGAGAAATGGCTTAAGGGTTAAGAGCACTGGCTGCCTTTGCAGAGGGCAGGGCAGCTAACAACTGTCCTTAACTCCAGTTCCAGGGGATTCAGTGCCCTCTTCTGGCCTCTGCTGGCATTGCATGGCATGGGTACATTTGCATATGTGCAGGCAAAACATTAGATAAAAAGAAATAAACCAAAAATTAAAAAAAAAATAAATGCTGGGGCTGGAGAGATGGCTCGGTGGTTAAGAGCACTGAGCACTGAATGCTCTTGTAGAGGACCCGGGTTCAATTCCCAGCCCCCATATGGTGGCTAAGAACTGTCCTTAAGCTGGGCGTGGTGGTGAACCCCTTTAACCCTAGCACTTGGGAGGAAGAGGTAGGTGGATCTCTGTGAGTTCAAGGCCAGCCTGGTCTACATAGTGAGCTCCAGGCCAGCTGGGACTAAAAGGGACACCCTGTTTCAAAAAAGGAAGGAAAGAAGGGAGGGAGGGAGGGAGGGAGGGAGGGAGGGGAGGAGGGGGGGGGGAAGGAAGAAGAAGGAAGGGGAAAGAAGGGGAAGGAAGGGGAAGGAAGGCAAGGGATATTAATGAGATGGCTCAGTGGCAAAAGGCATTTGGAGGCAAGCCTGACAACCTCATTTCCTCTGCAGCCCAAAGTTCCCACTCTGACCTTTGTATGTGTGCCACAGCACACACTCATACACATACACGCACATAAAATCAACAGATGTCAAAAAAACTAAAAGGAGAGAAAATAGAATGAATTTGTGGGAATATGCATTAATTACTAAACAGAGCATTTCTGTAGCTACCAAAAAGTGACCAGTCTATTTTCCAGACTATTTTTTTTTTTGGTCTTTTTGAGACAGGGTCTCCCTGTAGCCATAGCTGGCCTGGAACTCACTATGCAGACCAGGCTGGCTTTGAACTTACGGGGATCCATCTGCTTCTGCCTCCCAAGCGCTGGGGCTACACACATGCACCACCACGCCCGACTTTATTATTTTTTATGTGTATGAGTGTACTGTCTGCATGTAGGTTTGTGCACCCATGTCATGCAATGCTTCGTAGGTGAGAAGAGGGCATCGGATTCCCCTAGAACTGAAGTTAAAGATGATTCTTAGCTGCCATGTGGGTGCTAGGAATCAAACCCAGGTCCTCTGCAAGAGCAGTCAGTGCTCTTAACTGCTGAGCCATCTCTCCAGCCCCAGACTGTTAGAATTTATAGCAAAGTACCAATATTACTACTTCCTGTTCATTAGAGCACTCTGATTTATTTGTTTATCTTATTAGGTTTGTTTGGAAGAGAAAAATCCTAAACTTTCAAATCTTGCACACGTTATGACTCTTTACAAAACGCACAGCTACACAAGGGACTGTGCCACATGGGTCAATGTGGTCTGTCGGTACCTTCATGAAGCATACGCTGACATCACCTTGAATATGGTCACCTACCTGGCAGAGGTAAGCTTTAGAGCTAAGGATAGCATCTATTTAGCATCCTTGGGGTTAATGTATTTATAAAGCACTGATATTGAATGCCTGCTATGTATTATCATAGATGTTAATGGAATCAACTTGAATCCTTACGACAAACCAATGAGTTAGGTACTCTTAGAGGCTTAGCCTAGTTAACTGACCTGCTCTAAGTGTAAGGCGACAATCCCTAGATCCAGCTGCCTCCAAACCTTGCCTTCCTACTTCCTTTCTCCTAGCTCAGCACGGTGGTACATACCTGTAATCCCAGCACTTGAGAAGTAGGGGCAGGAGGAGAGTTCAAACCTTCGTAAGGAGTTACTATGTGGCTTGCTATATTTAGTGGGGGGTTTTGTGTTCTAAATTAGTTAGCAAAACAAAGCATTCTTAAAATCAAATATTTGTCATTATCATTATGCTTATAAAAACTAGAAACATGGTCTGGAGAGATGGCTCAATGGTTAAGAGCACCACCTGCTCTTGCTTAGACCCAGGTTCAGTTCCCAGCACTCATATGACAGCTGACAACCATCCCTAACTCAGGTTCCAGGGGACCCGATGCCCCTTCTGACCTGCACTGGCATTGCATGACATGGGTGCACTTACATACATGCAGGCAATAAACTCATATACATAAAATAAAAAATAATAAATATTTTAAAATAACCTAGAAACAAATAATATAAATGTGTTTTTAGCACATTCTTCACAAACACTTAATTTGACTTTTATCCCATAAGTGTTAAGACATTCCACAAGGCAAAGAGTGTTCTGCTCTGTCTCCAGACCCAGCAAATTTAATATGCAGGTCATGAAGTCTCTGACCAAATGGCTGATGACAGACAGCTTGTTTCAGCCACTTCATTGCTCCTCTTCCTTCTAGAAAATACTTTCATGCCATTTGTTAGGATCTTTTCCAAAGAAAAGATTAAAACTTGTTCTGATTTTCCTTGATGCTATCTTCCAGGTCCAGGTGGCTTGAAACATCATTTTCTCAAAGGCTCTATAACACCAAAAGTATCTATATGGCAAAGAATTCTGCCATATCCATTTATCACTGATCCTGTAGGATTTCGACTTATTGCCTGTATCAGCAGTATGTGACTTTCCCAGACTGTCCACAGCCAGATACTCATTTGCTCATTCTGCACCCAGGGGAAATTCTACACACTGCTGCTTTGATAGTCCCCTGGCCATGCCTTTCCCTGTAAGCAAAGACACTCTTAACCTCAGCACCCAGAAAGTATAGGGAGAGCCAGTACAATCACCCTACTTACAAAAATAGATGATATATGATGCCTGGCTTTAAAGGTGTAAGATGACCACACATAGACAATATTTGTTTAGAACATTAACCATAAAAGTGTCAAAAGTATCAATTGAATGTGGTGTGCACATACAGTGGAATATTATTCAATCTTTTTATAAGAAAAAATTTAGACACATACTATGACATGGATGAGCCTTAAGGACATTATGCTGAGTGAAATAAGGCAGATGTAGGGCGGATACCATATAATTCCACTTATGTGAGGTACGCAGATGTAGCACATGTCTAAAGACAGAAAGCAGAATTAGAATAGTAGATATTCAGAACTGGGGGCAGTTAGTAATGGAATTATTTCATAGGGACAAAATTTCAGTTTGGAATGGGCAAGTTGTTGACCTAAATAATACTAACAACAGCACACCAAGCAATATACTTAATACCACTTAAGGAAGTTTTTGTTATATATATTTCATCATAATAAACATGGGTACCCAGGGGCTGAAGAGATGGCTCAGTGATTAAGAGCACTGGCTGCTCTTGCAGAGGACCTGGGTTCAATTCCCAGCACCCACATCGTGGCTAACAACCCTCCATAACTACAGTTTCAGGGAATCCAACATCCTCTCTGACCTCCGTGGGTGTGGCATGACATAGGTCCACTTACCTACATGCAGGCGATATACTTGTACACATAAGATAAAAATAATAAATAAAAATGTTTTGGTCTTTTTGAGACAAGGTCTCAACTGTAGCCCCAGCCTGCCTAGAACTTACTATGTAGACCAGGTGTGCCTTGAACCCACAGAAATCTGCCTGACTCTGCCTCCCAAGTGCTGGTAAATAAAATATTTTTATTCAAACATGGCTACCTAATTTGCTCTGTTCAGTCCTTATCCCCAAACTGAAACCAAAATGTTACTGACTTCCTACTGTTTAATATTGTTCACACGTTTATCCGGTGTAGGCCCTAGCTTATGTTGTTGTGCTCCAACTTCCTCTGAACCTGCTCTGCTTGCTTACTGTCAATTTTGTGTGCACTGCCATGTGTGATGTGTGGTATTCACAGACCCTGATTCTGTCAAGTTAATGTGACGTGTTGCTCAACCTTCTCCATTTTGTCGCTTAGCTTTGTCATTTTTTCTATTACAAATAGTCCTGTTGTGCTGACCATTTATCACGTTATGGAGTGATGTTTGATGATGTATTAAATGATCATCTATTTTTAAGACTTATTTTTATTATTTTTAATTATGTGTATGTGCGTGTGTCTGTGTATGCCTATGTGCACATGACTGCAGCCAACAGAAGCCAGAAGAGGATGGTAGAGTCCCTAGAGCCAGAGTTACAGGCAGCTGTGAGTGCTGGGAACTGAACTCATGTCCTCCGCAAGAACTATGTGATATTAATGGCTGAACCATCTCTCTACCCTCTGATCTTTGATTTTATAAAAATAATTTAATGAAATAATATCAAATGATCCAGTTTCCCAAGGTAGAACTACACCATCAAAGGATATAGATGCATAGGTGTTACTTAGCTCTACATGCTTGAGAAGTGGTCTTTGCAAAGATTGTCCTAATTTACGATGCTATGAATGACGTTTGTATTTGTTTTTCCAGATCCCCACTAAACTTTCCCTTTCCATTTGTTCCTCTTTATTCTAAATCTCTTTACACTTATACATTTTTTTTCTTTTTGTATTTCCTTCCTAGTCAACATGGTCATTTTCCCACACAATAGATTTGTGTGGCATTTGTTTCCTGTGTGTTAACTGCTCAGTTATTTCCTTTGACCTCTTTTGATGGGGACTTTCAGCACCTATTTGAATCATTTCTAGCAATTCTTTTTTTTAATTTTATTCATTTCTGTATGTGTATGAATGTACTGTCTGCACGCAGGTTTGTGCACCCGCGTCGTGCAATGCCGCAGAGGTCAGAAGAGGGTATCGGATTCCCCTGGAACTGGAGTTCTCCTGGAATTGGAGTTTCAGATGATTCTCTGCCACCATGTGGGTGCTGGAGATCGAACCCGGGTCCTCTATAAGAGCGGTCGGTGCTCTTATCCACTGGACCATCTCTCCAGCCCCAGCAATTCTTTATTGTAAACCTGAACAGCAAACTTTCATCATGTTGCATTTTTTTTATTTTTGTTGTTTTCTTTTGTATAATACCATTGATTTTTTTTCTGGTTATAAAAGCAATATTCACACAGAAAATATGGAGAGTACAGAAAGATTGTTTTAAAGAAAATAAAAAATACATCAAAATTATATTTAGAAAGGAACACTATGGACACTGTTTTGGGATTTCTTCCCAGTGTTATTTCTGCATAACATACACTTTAATATCAATATTGCTGTCCTCTATTATGGAAACAACTGTGTAAATGTCCTCTATTTAATATTATCTACAATCCTCAATCATCTTTAAAAATTTCATTTTGGCCAGGCGTGGTGGCGCACACCTTTAATCCTAGCACTTGGGAGGCAGAGCCAGGAGGATCTCTGTTCAAGGCCAGCCTGGTCTACATAGCAAGCTCCAGGCCAGCTGGGACTAAAGGGAGACCCTGTCTCAAAAACACCAAAAAATAAAAAATAAAAACTGGGGGCTGGAGAGATGGCCTAGCGGTTAAGAGTGCCGACTGCTCTTGCAGAGGACCCGGGTTCAATCCCCAGCACCCACATGGCGGCTGAGAACCGTCTGTAACTCCAATTCCAGGAGAACTCCAGTTCCAGGGGAATCCGACACCCTCTTCTGACCTCCGAGGAATTGCACAACATGGGTGCACAAACCTACATGCAGACAGTACATTCGTACACATAAAAAATAAATAAAACTTAAAAAATAAAAAAATCATAAACATAAAATTTTCATTCTGTTAACTGTGCAATGTCTCATCATGTTCTTGCTTTGTTTCATGTATGATGCTTTGAACCATATAAATAATGCCATGGCAAAATCTCCCATGAATCATAGTGTTTATTTCTGGTTTTAAAAGTGTTCTAAAAAGTATGATTACAATTTCAAAAACTATGGACCTCAGGTGGGCAGGATGGTCCTAGTCTATATGCTCAGCATTTGGGAGGCTAAGGCAGGAGGATAGGGTCTAAGGCTAGCCTGGACCATATAGTAAGACAGTATCTCAGAAACAAAAATCAAAAAACAAAACAATAAAAAGAGGTAGGCCCATGAGTCGGGCATGCTGGCACACACCTTTAATCCTAGCACTCCAAGGGCAGAGGCCGGCAGATCTGTGTGAAATTGAGGCCAACCTGGTCTACATAGTGAGTTCCAGGGCAGCTAGGGAGACCCTATTCTCAAAAAGACCAAAAAATTTTTTATTTTAATTTAAAAAAATGTAAAAAGGCAAGTCTCTTTAGTATTCTTGATCTTGATTACAAAATTATCTAATCACATTTCTACTGATACATTGAATATTCATTTCCTTATCTCATTAACCAATACTAATTATTATCCATTTCTAATCTTCGCCAATTTGATAACCAACAAATCACAGCTTTAAGTTTGTAACTTTGATACCATTCAATGCTTTTCCTTTTGCGGTCTATTTTCTATTTTGTTCATTATTTGAATTACTATTTATGTCTTCAGACTTCCACAAATTGTCTTCACCATCATTTCTTCAGTAATTAGGATTGTTTTTTCTCCTAACCACATTGTAGTGATAAGTGTGTGGGAAACCCAGGGTGCTTCCCTGGGAGTGACGGTAGTGCTGACTGGTTGTACTTTGCCTCCTGCAGTTGCTGGAGAAGGGCCTCCCCAGCATGCAGCAGCCGCTCCTCCAAGTCATCTACAGCCTGCTCAGCTACATGGACCTTTCAGTAGTTCCTGTCAAGCAATTTAACATGGAAGTACTGAAGACTATTGAAAAATATGTGCAAGTGAGTATTTGGATAGGTTCACTCCCTGGTCAGAGCTGTCTATTCCAGGAAGACTGAGACCTTAGTGCAGTTTATCCTTGGGTATGAAGCCATATGGTATCAAACTATACATCCATTCCTCTATACCCACTGCACACCACCAACAGACAAGTGTGTTAGTTGGCCATACTCTGACTGGTATTCTGAGAGGAAAGACAAAACCAGGCCATGGTGCTTTAGAGGTCACACCTCTGCCTGGTGGGGCTCACAGGCTGGGTGTCCCAAGCATACACCTGGCTAGGAAGGCTGGAGAAAGTATTATTTTGCCTATTTTATTTCAAAGATGGAGAAGAGAGAAGGACCATGTTCCCGACCAGGTGAATCTCCACTTTGAGGTTTAGGGAATTAAGGTTAAAGAATTTGCATAAATCTACTTTGAAAATACTCCAACAAGCAACCAAAAGAAAGGTTAAAGGAATGAAGCAAAATGACAAAGTATGAATAATTGATAATGAATGCAAAGGGGTTCATTATGCTATCCTCAGTTTCTATATTTATTTTAATAATTCTATATCAACAGTCCTTCAGGCGGATCTCTAGGAGTTCAGGGCCAGCCTGATCCACATAGTGCATTCCAGGCCAACCAGAGCTACATAGTTGAGACCCTGTTTCAAAATTATGTATATTAATAAAAATAATAACACAAACCAACAAGAGACTGGCTCCAAGATCTCACTTAGCAGAGGGTAGAGCTGGTATTTGAACCTGAAATCAAGACATTGCTTTTGTTTCATTGTACCAGTAACCTACCCAACAGAACACTTGGTATATTAGTTTCTTTCCCATTTGCTGTGATAAAACACTGTGGCCAAGGGAACTTATAGGAAGAAGAGTTTATTTGACCTTATAATTCCAGGTTCCAGAGGAATTAGAGTCCATCATGGCTGGGAGTCATGGTGAGGTGGCTGAAGCAGGAAGAAAGTTAACCACTCCCTTCAAGCACACACAGGAAGCAGGGAATGACAGGAGAAGATCCCAGAAGACTCAAGAACTCTTAAAGCTTATCCCCAGGGAGATGCTTCCTCCAGTTTAGAAGGCTGCACCTTCTAAGATCTCCCAAACAGCGCCACCAACTGGGGACAAAATGTCCAAATACTTGGAGCCAGTGGGGCACATTCTCACTCAAACCACCACACTTGAAGAACATCAATAAGCACTTATCGACTGCTTCTTTATTTTTTTCTCACAGAGAATCCATGTTTGCACATAAGAACAAAGGGAATTAGCCGGGCGTAGTGGCGCACGCCTTTAATCCTAGCACTTGGGAGGCAGAAGCAGGTGGATCTTTGTGAGTTCAAGGCCAGCTTGGTCTACAGAGTGAGTTCCAGGTCAGCTGGGGCTACAGGGAGACCCTGTCTCGAAAAGACCAAAAAAAAATAATAATAATAACAAAGGGAATTAAAACTAAAACTGAAAGTAAGATGTCTGGAAGAACTTCAGTAGTATATAGGACTTGTTAGCTTTCCTTTAGCACATGAAGCAAATTCTAATTTTATTTTTAAAATATCTAAATATACAGAGCGATCTCCAGGACAGCTGGGACTAAAGGGAGACCCTGGCTCAAAAAGACAATAAATAAATAAATAAATAAATAAATAAATATAAACAAATAAAAGATCTAAATCAAACTGGCTCAAAAACAAAGAGAAAGATAAAGTAGAGTCACTATTTCACATGCCAGTAAAGTCCAGGGAAGTTTCACACATCCACAATCTCAGGAAAATCAGACTTTGATATCTCTCAGCCAAGGTCATTTCTGCCCTGTTGACTTTGTCCACACACAGGTAAAATGGCTACCAACAACAGATTAAGCCCTACTCCAAGTTTATAACAAGCAAGTGCTTAGTTCATAAAAAAGTAAATAAAACACTCTTGGGCTCTTATTAGCCAAAATTTAGGATATACATCTACCCATGATCCAATTACCTCCCCAAAAGAAAGGGATCAGTCCATCCACACCTGAGTCAGACAGGGAGAAGGAGGATGTTCTTACCAGAAGAGAGAAAGTGGAGCATGCTGTATTCAACTCCTGAGTGGATTTGTATTTTGAAGCAGTTACTGAGTTAAAGGTAATGGAGTGGGAAGGAACGCTCTTCTGCTAGCTCAGTAAATTGACACTTTCAATGGCAAACACATGTCTTCATTGACTTTAATCTGCTGAGTACAGTCACAACATGGAAACTGAGGCAGACATGTTGATGGCTCTAACCGTGTTTCTAGTTGGAAGAGCAGATTTGGTAAATTAATAGCTATGATGTTTCGTCTGTGTACTACATTTTAATAGTATATTTTTTTTAATCTGTCCAAACAAATAAATAGCTATCCCTAAGTCCTAGCAACACAGTTCTTTTAAGCTATAACCTGAGACTACATCAGGAAAAAAAAATCTAAAATCTAAAGGCACATACATAATAGAACAAGTCTTTAGAGCCTGGAAGCTAATCTGATACATGTGACCACAAATGGCACAGACAACACAGTTCCTGTGCTCTGGGAACAGCATACAGTGTCCACGGGGTTCAGAAGACAGGCCACATTCAACAGCATAGACATCTCTTTCTCTGTGTTCTTTCTTTGTGTTCGTTCCTTTCTTCTCAGGGGTGTGCTTGGTGAGCTACAGAATTCAAGGGCAAAAACTGAATCGTCTCTGGCTAACCTCATTGACAAAGCCATATAAATTTAAGCAACCCTTTCTAGAAATTATTTATGCTGAATCAAGCTTTTCTTTTTCTCCTCATTTCTCAGTTGTGTACATGGAGGCATTCAGTAACAGGAGCAGCCCTCACAGGAGGCGAGGAAGGTCACGGCTCGTTGGCAGCATGTGGCCCACTTCCTTGGGTGTTAGATGCTCACTTGCTCCTAGGCCTGAGGGTCATCTCTAGAACTCCATTTCTTACCTTGAGCAGTAGCTAATTTCATCTTCAAATAATGATCTCATGTATGCAGAATTTAACAAGGAAGGAAACTTGTTTTATTATGTATTTGTAATACATAAAATATCTGTGTCGGGGCTGGAGAGATGGCCTAGCGGTTAGGAGCGCCGACGCTCTTGCAGAGGACCCGGTTTCGATCCCCAGCACCCACATGGCGGCCGAGAGCCATCTGAAACTCCAATTCCAGGAGAACTCCAGTTCCAGGGGAATCCGACACCCTCTTCTGACCTCCGCGGCATTGCACGACACGGGTGCACAAACTTGCATGCAGACAGTACATGTACATTCATACACATACAGAAATAAATAAAATTAATAAAATTAAAAAAAATAAATAAAAAATAAAAAAAAATATCTGTGTTCAGTATTTTTGTGGAAGGACCTCTCACAAGCCCAGGCTGAGTGGGAGTTGTCAGGGAAACATAGATGACAAAACAAAATGAGATTTAAAGAAAGACTAGAAAATTGATGGGACTTTGCATTCCAGGCTGAGGGTGTGGCATGAGAACAGGCTGAGACCCTGTCTGGTTGAATAGTAGATTGGAATGGAAAAGCCCTGCAGGCCATGCTCAGAGTGTTAGCGTCATCCTGTCCACCAGAGGGAGCTCTTGAAGGCATTTAGGTAGGAAGGTGGTTGGATCTACAATTTCTATAAAGATCATTCACAGTGGCTAGATCTGAGGCCAATTAAGAGACCATTCAAATAGTCCAAGCAGGGCAGAGAGGATCCATCTGAGTTGCAAACAAGGATGGAAAAGAGGGAACAAAATTATATCAGGAGGGAAAGTAAGAGAAGATGAGACAGGCTCCCCAATTCCTGCATCACTTGATGAGGAAGACATGAAGTCAGGAGGAGCGATCGGGGTGCTCCAGTAATGAATAGCAAGACTCAAAGAAATAGAAGAACCTAGAAGATCTGAACCTGGAGTCAGGTTGTGGGTCTGGGAGGAGGCTCTGAAAGTGAATGACCATCTAACATGCAATCAAAGCTTTTTACTTTTGTCAAATTAAGACATCTCCTTAACAAAAATAATACCTTGTCATTTAAAACTATTATTATTTTAATATAGACATAGCGGATATGTTTTATTGGGTTATTTTCTTTTTTTAATTTTTATTTATTTTTTACATGTATGAATGTACTGCCTCGGCTTGTTTTCTAAATACAGTTTGTGTGTGTGTGTGTATCTTTGTGTCTATGTGTCTGTGTGTCTGTGTGTCTGTGTGTCTGCGTGTGTGTTCTTCTCCTATCATTTTACTTATTGCGGAATGTCTTCAACATTTTAAATCAGTGAATTCTAACTGGTCCTAAGATGGTTCGGTGGTGATCGTTGACTCTCAAAATGGAATTAATTATGGAATTGATTTTAATCCTTGGGTGTTCATTTCCTACAGAGTGTACACTGGAGGGAAGCTCTGAATGTCTTGAAGTTGGTGGTTTCTCGATCGGCCAGCCTGGTCCGGCCTTCTTCCCCACACAGCGACCTCTCCAAGATAGAAATCCACCGGGTGTGGACTAGCGCTTCTAAGGAACTCCCCGGCAAGACCCTGGACTTCCACTTTGATATCTCAGAGGTGCTTAGCCATTTGAATGCTTTCCGTGAACTTTAGCCTGATGACAAAGAGACAGAAAAAAATGTACTTATTTTGGATAAAGACTTCCAAGGCCTAAATTGGGTTCTGTTCTTTTTTTTTAATTTTATTTATTTATTTTATGTGTATGAATGTACTGTCTGCATGTAGGTTTGTGCACCCGTGTCGTGCAATGCCACAGAGGTCAGAAGAGGGCTTCGGATTACCCTGGAACTGGAGTTAATGACAGTTCTCAGCCGCCATGTAGGTGCTGGGGATTGAACCCTGGTCCTCTGCAAGAGCAGTCGGCGCTCTTAACCACTAGGCCATCCCTCCAGCCCCTGGTTCTGTTCTTTTAAGAATGGTGGCGCACGCCTTTAATCCTAACACTTGGGAGGCAGAGGCAGGAGGATCTTTGTGAGTTCAAGGCCAGCCTGGTCTACAGAATGTGTTCCAGGACAGCTGGGGCTACAGGGAGACCCTGTCTCGAAAAGACAAAAAAAAAAAAAAAAATGCATTGAGTATGGGGATCTCAATTGGAAGCTTTTTAAAAATTTTTTTTTATTTAATTTTTATTTTTGTATGTGCACGAATGTACTGTCTGCATGTAGGTCTGTGCACCCGTGTCATGCAATGCCGCGGAGGTCAGAAGAGGGTCTCGGATTCCCCTGGAACTGGAGTTCTCCTGGAATTGGAGTTACAGACAGTTCTTAGCTGCCATGTGGGTGCTGGGGATCGAACCCAGGTCCTCTGCAAGAGCAGTCAGTGCTCTTAACCGCTAGGCTATCTCTCTAGCCCCTCAATTGGAAACTTGAATAGAAATGAGGGGCTGGAGATAGCTCAGTGGGTAAGAGTGCTTGCTCTGCAAGCATGAAGACCTGAGTTCAAATCCCCAGCACTTACATCAAAAGCTGGCATAGTTGTACATGCCCATAATGCCACCACTGGGGAGTGAAGACAGGCACGTACTAGGAGCTGGCTGGCTGGCCTAGCCTAGACAAAATGGTGAGCTTCCAGTTCAGTGAGAGACCGTGTCTCAAGCCAACAAGACAGAGAGAGATAGAAGAAGAATCTTTAGTGCAGAGTTTTATTCTGATGTCCACAGGCCCACACACTAGTCTGTGCACTTACACACTCAATGTGCATGCACCACAAACACAAATACCATAAAGACAGAAAGAGGGAGAGAGAGTAACTAGGGCTCCGTCTAGAGCTCCATGGTGACGCCCTTACCTAGAAGGAGGCAATTCTATATCTCTAACACGGAAAACAATTAGAATCTAGCCTTAGCTATTTAATAGTCATCTTTTTTAAAATGGAGTATTTAAAAATGGAATAATCACAAACTTTTTTTCTTGTCTTTTTGAGACAGGGTCTCCCTTTAGTCCCAGCTGGCCTGGAGCTCACTATGTAGACCAGGCTGGCCTTGAACTCACAGAGATCCACCTGCCTCTGCCTCCCCAGTGCTGGGATTAAAGGCATGCGCCACCACACCCAGCTATCACAAACATTTTAAACTGAGTTTAGGCTTACACCGTGCTTAGAGAGACTGAGAGGGGGCTGGAGAGATGGCTCAGTGGTTAAGAGCACTGCTGCTCTTACAGAGGACCAGGGTTCAATTCCCAGCACCCACATGGCGGCTAAGAACCTCCTTTAAGCCATTATGACATTAACCCATTATTTATCTGGTAAATATCAGTTATACCCCTGATATCCACAACCTTTTCTCTTGAACCAGACAGCAAGTGCCTGAGATTTATAGTAATAAAGGAACCACCTTTTTTGTTGTTTTTTTTTTTTTTGAGACAGGGTCTCACTATGTAATCCTGTCCTGGAATTCACTATATAGACTAGGCTAGCCTCTAACTCTCAGCAATCCTCCTGCCTTTGCCTCCCAAGTGTTGGGATTACAGATGTGCACCATTACACTTGGCCTTTTATGGTGGCTGCTCTTTGTCATCTTAAAAGGTGGCCAGGGAAGGTGGGTTAAAGGGTTTAGGGACCCAAACTAAGGAGCTGAGAAGAAAGAGCAGAAACCAGTTAGATTACTTGCAGGTCCATGAACAAACATTTGAGTGTCCTGTATTTGATTATTTGAGTCTAAGGTATAGAATTACCTAGCCTTTGTGTGTTCCTTATCTCTGTGACCCATGAAACCCACCTTCCCAAAGCAGAGCCCCATTCTTCAGATCTTTATAATCAGGATAATAGTACCTAGTACTTAGAACATTCCAAGAAACACACTATGTCTGCTTATGTGGAATTCACTTGTAGCACTTAGCACACGTAGCTTTTCTAGGTTAACCATTTTCAACACAACAGGTATTCACTGACTTTCATTGTTTCCATATTCGAGATATGATACCTGTATCCATATTTAAAATGCAAATGATAGCCGGGTGTGGTGGCGCACGCCTTTAATCCTAGTACTCCGGAGGCAGAGGCAGGCGAATCTTTGTGAGTTCAAGGCCAGCCTGGTCTATATAGTGAGTTCCAGGACAGCTGGGGCTACAGGGAGACCCTGTCTCGAAAAGACCAAAAAAAAAAAAAAAAAATGCAAATGATAGTAAGCTATTATAATTCAACTTTATCCACAGGTAAATTTTTTCTTGGGGTAGAGAGGCTAAATTTTTTCCCTTTGACTTGAGTCTGTTCTTATCTAAAAATGGTACAGAAAGCATTTCCCTGTTAGTGCATCCCTCTGCCCACAGGGCCCCAGAACAGTTTCAGAAAGGTGGGCCTTGGGAGCTAGATGTAAAAGTACCAGCCAGTTTTTAAACACCCTGCAAATTGCAAGCTGGTATCTGTAAGTCCTCCTTGGAGCTGAAGCTCAGAAGGTTTAAAGTTCAGAAACCTGGCCACTGTACTTCAGGTTTCTCAGAAAGTGAAATTTATACAGTACTGCACAACTTTCTATCCCTGACCTCATTTGAATGATTAAAAGATTAAGTAATTTAGATACAATTTTAAATAATCAAGAGCATATAATGATGAGTGACTAACAGAAAGAGGTAAATAAATTTTAACCTTTTGTTATGTTACAAGAAATTCTTTCAAGTTGGGCATGGTGGCACACATCTGTAATCTCAGCACTTGGGGAAAACAAGCAGGAAGACGATCACAAGTCCAAAACCAGCCTTGTCTACACA
The DNA here is from genome assembly GCA_009823505.1 of Rhizomys pruinosus. Taxonomy (NCBI): domain Eukaryota; kingdom Metazoa; phylum Chordata; class Mammalia; order Rodentia; family Spalacidae; genus Rhizomys; species Rhizomys pruinosus. The sequence continues at coordinate 1,177,305 of VZQC01014625.1, read as the reverse complement.
GCAAAGTCCAGGCAGGCAGGCCAGGGCTTTGTAGCAAGACCTTGACTGTAGGGGGAGGGGGAGAGAGGAAGATTGATTCTTTGAAGCTTAAACATCTGAAAACTGGCTCAACTTTCCTGCACCTTTTTCTTCTAATCTATCACTGGCATCTAAAGCATAAGAACACCACATTGCATTGGTTTCCTGCTGACAGAGGGCAGGGAGTACTCAATATGGAAAATGGTTCAGCTTGTGTATTAAACACCAAGAAAATGAGCCTACATATAACACTGACCATCTCTAACTCTGATTACTTCTGGGTCAACAGATCCTTATACCACAGAATATTAGTTTGGAATAACATGTGCCTTTGTGTTCCCTCTCCAGACACCGATCATCGGGAGACGTTACGATGAAATACAGAATTCCTCTGGGCGGGATGGAAAGCCTAGGGCCATGGCTGTCACCCGAAGTGCATCTTCTACCTCATCGGGCTCCAACTCCAACGTCCTTGTTCCTGTGAGCTGGAAAAGACCCCAGTATTCCCAGGTATACAATCCTAGACTCTCAGCATTGGAAGTGAGTTTAGGGGACCTGCTGGGCCTACCTCCCCATGTGACACTAGATTCCTCCATCTACCTCCATGCATTGCCCACCCAGACCCAGTGGTCCAGCAGTAGAATCTCACAGCCCTGCTTTTGTCTGTGAACCGTTCATTGTGCTGAGTTGCAAGTCTGACTTTGTTACTTCTTCATTCTTTCATTCTCATTCTCTTAAGGCTTAGGAAACAAAATCTTATCTATCTTTTGCCTGGCCACCTTTCAAACATTTTTTAAAAATCCTGTCCTTCTGCCCCTCACTCAAATGAGTCCTTAAAGGGGCACCTCCTAGAGGAGCTAGGCTCCCCAAAAGCTGACGGGGCTGCCTGCTCAAAGACCATTCTGATTATTCTCCTCAGAGCACAAATTTTAATCAGAGTCAACATCAGCAAACCAAGCCCACAGAAGAGCAGGAGCAGGAAGCTGCCAGATCTCAGTGGTTTAGTGTCAGAGCCTGGGTCTGGTTGGGAAACTATCATAGTTTTGATACCACTTGGCGGTCAGTTAAAACCCCTATACTACTTGCAAGTATTTTAGTGACATACAGTAGACACCCACTGAAAAGTTATCTTAAGTGAAAAAAGAATTTATTAAGCATCCTTGTTGGTCAGTTTTATATCAGTCTGTCAAAAATACCCAAGGGAATTGACTTATAAATGTTTATTTTGGCTCATGGTTCCAAAGGTTTCCGTCCGTGGTTGCATGGTCACTTACCCTGGTGCTGGGCCTGTAGCAGCACAGTACATCATGATGGGAGTGCACTGTGGAAGAGGCTTGTTCACCTCATGACAGGAAGGAAGCAAAGGAAAAGAGAGGAAGGGGCCAGAGTCCTAGTATCCCCTTCAAGAGCATACCACCAGAGACCTAACTTTCTGTCACTAGGCCTGACTTCCTAAAGGTTCCACCAACTTTAAATTGCATGGGCCTTTGCTGGGAACCGAAGCTCCAAACTATAGCTGCATTCATCTTGACTTTAAGCATAACTATCTCCTAGTATATAGACACTTGGATTCTCTCTCTCTCTCTCCTTACTACCCCCTCTTCCCTTCCCAAAGTCATAGGCCCCTTCTCACCCCCAACCTCTTATGTCCATTCTCAAACAGTCTCTTTCTAGGAAGAGTAACAATCTCTGGCAACTCCACGTTTTCATGGGTTTCGGTTCTGACAGTTTTAAGACAGAGGCCTGCCCATTTCTGACACCCATAGCTGTTCTGGAATAGGAACTCTTACAGAGCATTTGAGCGTGGGAAAGCTCTACTTAGAGCGAGAGGGGCCCTTCCCAGGATAAAAAGAGAGCTTGGGTTATCATAAGTGGGCTAAGTGGGTACTGAGCAAGCCACACAGTGTTGGCATGCCCCGTGGTTCACCATCATCTTCAGGACTTGGGAAATGGAACTTGTAGCACAGAGCCCTGTGGCAAGACCAGTGGCTGAGCTGTTGTGATCATGAGAAGTGTTTAGCCTTTCCCATGATGCTCCATACCAATTCCTTCTCAGAATTATAAAATGCTAAGATTTAGGAAAATAACTAAGCAAATCTACCATCCGACATCAAAGTCCTCCGGTTTGACTTTGAAATGACCCCATATTGACTGTCCCTTCTATAATTTGGGAGGAAAGATGCAGTGAACCAACTTCCATTAAGGAAAGTCATAGAGACATATTGCCTCCTAGGAGCTCCCATATAACAAACCTTAATCAGATAAAGGGAGGACTAAGATGGTTGTTGTAAGAGCAGTTTTCTGGGGCTGGAGAGATGGCTCAGCAGTTAAGAGCACCGACTGCTCTTGCAGAGGACTGGGATTCGATTCCCAGCACCCACATGGTGGCTAAGAACCATCTTTAACTCCAGTTCCAGGGGAATCTGACACCCTCTTGTGACCTCTGCAGCATTGCATGACATGGTGCACCTACTTACCTGCAGACAGTACACTCATACACATAAAATAATAAATAAAAAAATTTTAATAACTTTTTAAAGAGCAGTTTTCCAATGCATTAACATTGTTAGGCTTAGGATATTAGTTCTTTTCATTCTAAAGTTTCCAGTCGTTCTGACTCTTGTTATCTCATTGAAAATGTGACAGTTCTGGGGCTGGAGAGATGGCTCAGGGTTTAAGAGTGCCAACTGCTCTTGCAGAGGACCCGGGTTCAATTCCCAGCACCCACATGGCGGCTAAGAACTGTCCTTAAGCCAGGCGTGGTGGCACACACCTTTAATCCTAGCACTTGGGAGACAGAGGCAGGCAGATCTCTGTGAGTTCAAGGCCAGCCTGGTCTACAGAGTGAGTTCCAGGCCAGCTGGGGCTATAGGGAGACCCTGTCTTAACCAACAGAAAAAACAAAACAAAAAAAAAAAAGGATAAAAAAAATAAAAAGAAAAGGAAATGTGATGGTTTGAAGAAGAGCCCCTCTGCATGAGTCTGGGAAATTAGGTTTATGAAGAAATACAAAGGGAAATAAATATATTTATCATTAGGAAGAAAAAACAATTATTTAAAACAGATTTAAAGATTTAAACAGAAAGATTTATGAATAACTGAATGTTTTCATTCTGCAAAGAGTAAAATTATTCTCTAATTTAAGGAAAAAAGGCTTGTGTTCTAAAAAAAAATAGATTTAATTCTAATGGAAAGAAGCTTTGCTAAAACCAAAAGTTGTAACATACAAGGAAGATTATCAAAGGGCACAGTGGATAGCCACTGAAGGGCCCAGGAGTTGATCTTTGTAGATGCACACACCCTGAATAACAGGTCAGCCTTGGAAAGCATAAACATGAAGTGAGCCTCACGTTAAATTGACTAGTGGTCACTTTTAAAAATAAAAAGAGCTAAGGATGTAAGTTTGGGTTACAAGCCATTGGCTAGCATGCACTGAAGCTCGAGATTCATTCCTCTGTGCCACATAGAAAGAAGAATAAAAGCAAGAAGCAAAGTTGCTTATGGTGGTTTTTAACATTTATTTATTTGTTGGGGGCATGTATGCCATGGCACATGTGTGCACATCAGAGGACAACTTCTGGAGTCAGTTCTCCTTCCTTCTACCATGTAGGTTTAGAGGATCCAACTCAAGTCACCAGGCTTGGGCACAAGTACCTTTACCATCTGAGCCATCTTACCAGCCCCTAATAATATTTCTATAACCCAGTATATCTAAAATATTATTTCAATGTGTTATTGGTATTTTATAATTATCAGAAAACTATTTGCATTTTTCTGTCCCAAGCCTATGCATTCTACACATCTGTTCTGAGTGGCCATAATTTTCAAGCATGATCATCCTTGACTCTTCATGGCTAAGGTCTACAGTATTCAGATAGATTTGTCCATGAGACCCCCAGAATGAAAACCTGCCCTGTGTTTTTTTTTTCCAGAAGAGAACAAAAGAAAAGTTGGTGCATGTTCTTTCTCTATGTGGCCAAGAAGTAGGACTCAGCAAAAACCCCTCTGTAAGTTCTATCACATGCTATGGTTATTTGGGTATTGTATCTCTTTGCCCTTGGTCTGTCCTATCATCAGTCATATAGTATGGAAGATTCTGGTATGAATGACAAGTCTGATACCACCATCTACCCCAAGCCTCACCCCAAGTTCTTCCTTCTCACCCCATGAATTTTCTTAGATTTTTTTATTATAATTTTTTTTTACTTCATGTGTATGAGTGCTTTGCCTGAATGTATGCAATGCCCAGGGATGTCAGAAGAGGATGTCAGTTCCCCTGGAACTGGAGTTACTGATGACCATTAACTGTCATGTGGGTTCTGAGAACTAAACCCAGGTCCTCTAGAGGAGCAGTCAGTGCTCTTAACTCCTGAGCCATCTCTGTAGCCCTTCATTTTCATTATTTTTAATGCTCTGTATGTCTGTGTGTCTCTGTGTGTATATGTACACATAAATGAAAGCATGTGAGCCGGAGAGATGGCCTTGCGGTTAAGAGCGCTGACTGCTCTTGCAGAGGACCCGGATTTGATCCCCAGCACCCACATAGCAGCTGAGAACCGTCTGTAACTCCAGTTCCAGGGGAATCCGAGGCCCTCTTCTGACCTCCGTGGCATTGCATGACACAGGTGCACCAACCTACATGCAGACAGTACATTCATACACATACAAAATAAATAAAATTTAAAAAAAAGAAAGCACCTATGGAGGCCAGAGGCCTCACATCATCCTAGAGCTATAATTATAAATAGCCATGAATTGAACAACATGGGAGCTGGGAACAGAACTCTGGTCTCTTGCAAAAGCAGTAAGTGCTCTTTAACTACTGAGCCATCTCTCCAGCCCCATTTCATGAATTTTTATCTTAGTTCAGAAGCAAGGGAAGAGTTCATTGTTCTTTATTCCAGTTTGCCTGAAAATATAGTTCTTTTCTATCTTTTGGTTTCGATTTGTTTTTATAAATTTTCCCAGACTTCCTTACCATGTAGATGACACTGTCTGTTGCACTGTCCATCGCATGCATGTTCATCTCTCCAGAACATAGCATAGTGACTACACATCCTTCACACTATGAAAGTTATTATTCTACCTTGATATAACAATGAAAATTATGACATATTAACAGAAGTTTGGCAAAATGTTATACTCTGCTCACTGATCCAATCACAATGTTTAAAAAGTATTTATTAAAATGACATATCATGGCGGGGCATGGTGGCACACACCTTTAATCCTAGCACTTGGGAGGCAGAGGCAGGCGGATCTTTGTGAGTTCAAGGCCAGCCTGGTCTACAGAGTGAGTTCCAGGACAGCTGGGACTACAGGGAGACCTTGTCTCGAAAAAGACCAAAAAAATAAAATAAAATAAAATAAAATAAAATGGCATATCACATTTTCTCACTTAAACTTTCATTGGTGTTCTAGTTTTTATAAAATGTCATCAGCACAGATGTGGTGGCACTTGCCTTTAGTCCCAGCACTTGGGAGGCAGAGGCAGGGGATCTCTGTGGGATGGAGGCCAGCCTGTTCTACAGAGTGAGTTTGAGGCAAGCTGGAGCTACATGGGCACTCTGTCTCAAAAAGAAAAAAAAAAGCCATAAGATGTCATTAGCTTTTTAAACGAGCAAATGATTGAAATTTAGAAACAAATTTCTAGAATTTCTAGAAAAATTAAATTGTATGTAGGAGCATTTTAATAAAAATGGTAAAGACCCCAGGGTCTGGGTTCTAACTATATTTATTTGTATCATAGTATCTTTATTATTCATTAAAAAAAATAGCAAGCTAAATAATTTACTAAATAGAGAATTATCAAGCAGATTTCTCTGTAAAGATGTTTTTTGAAATCTCAGGGTTTGTTTATTCTTCATGAGTAAGTAAAAGCTCATGAATACCTGCTAAAGTAAACTTGGCTTCTATTTAAGTCATCCTTTTAGTGTGATTTAGTGATCAGGAGGTTACTGCTCCTGTCACACTGGTTAGGGCAGAGGGAACATTAGCCCACATGAGAGGGAAATAAGAACACTTGCTTCTCCAATGCAGAACAGTCAGCAAGAGCTGTTTCTTAATGCCATTGTGAGTTGCGCTTTAGGATCATACTGTCTGCCTTGAATTTTCTGGCCGTGGATATCTACCTGTAATATTTTCCAGTGAGACAAACAACTAGGAAAGGGGCCTCCAAGGGAGAAATCACAATTTCCATGTTTCATCTCTCACTGACTACTTCACAACTCTCCATTCCATTTATTTCCCATAGTCATTTGTAATCCCTGTACAAATGTATGTGTCATGTTGCAGTTCATGTAAGTAGAGGGAAAGTATTCCTTATCTGAAATGCTTCAGACCAGAAGAGCTTCCAATTTCAGAGCATTTTAGATTTCTGAGTACTACTACTCTGGGCTTTACCCATTGATTATCCATCCAAATCTAGACTTCTCCAAAATCTGAAAATTTTGAGCATTTCAGCACTTAAAAACTCAGCTTTAGACATTTTAGATTTCAGATTTTCAGATCTAAGATGCTTACCCTATGCAGTGCATGGCATAATGGCTATTCTTAAAATACTAAAAGAAAAATCCTGGGGCTGGAAAGATGGCTCAGTGGTTATGAGCACTGACTGCTCTTGCAGAGAGTATCCAGGTTCAGTTACCAGCACCCACATGACAGCTAACAACTATCTCTAACTCCAGTCCCAGGAGTTAGACCGTGAGACTGATCCCCCTTGGGCATTGCATGGCACAAGTACACTTATATACATGCAGGCAATATGTTCATACACATAAAACATAAAAACAATAGGCTGGGCAGGCCAGGCGTCGTGGCACACACCTTTAATCCTAGCACTCGGGAGGCAGAGGCAGGCGGATCTTTGTGAGTTCAAGGCCAGCCTGGTCTACAGAGTGAGTTCCAGGACAGCTGGGGCTACAGGGAGACCATCTCGAAAAGTAAAAAAAACAAAACAAAACAAAAAAACGATAGGCTGGGCATGATGCCGAAGGCCTTTAATCCCAGAAGTCAGGCAGAGGCAGGCAGATCTCTGTGAGTTCAAGGCCAGCCTGGCCTACATAGCAAGTTCCAGAGCAGCTGGGGATACAGGGAGACCCTGTCTCAAAAAAAAAAACACCAAAATAATAATAATAATATAAAAACAATAAATAAATTTTTTTGCGGTTCTTAGCCTCAGCCTTTAATGGCTGCACTATCCCCGGAGGCCAAATAAAATATTTTTTTTAATTTATTTTTTTATTTTTTTATTTTTGTATATGTATGAATGTACTGTCTGCATGCAGGTTTGTGCGCCCGTGTCGTGTAATGCCACGGAGGTCAGAAGACGGTGTCGGATTCCCCTGGAACTGGAGTTACAGACGGTTCTCAGCCGCCATGTGGGTGCTGGGGATCGAACCCGGGTCCTCTGCAAGAGCAGTCAGTGCTCTTAATCGCTAGGCCATCTCTCCAGCCCCCATAAAATATTATTAAACAAAAGAAAAACCCTACATTTGACAACCATTCACTCTTTTTTATTTGAAGAGGTATTTGTCATATTTAAATCCTTATAAATGCCGGGCATTGTTGCCCAAGCACTCTGGAGTCTGAGGCAGGTGGATCTCTGTGAGTTCAAGACCAGCCTGGTCTTTTTTGAGACAGGATCTCCCTGTAGCCCCACCTGGCCTGGAATTCACAATGTAGACTAGGCTGGCCTTGAACTCACAGAGATCCACGTGCCTCTGCCTCCTAAATGCTAGGATTAAAGGCGTGCATCACCCACCTGCATGGCTTTTAACTTTTCACTCCTTTCAAGTTCCTGATTTATCTCCCAAAGAGTTAAATCCTTTGTTCTCATGGTTCATTCTACAATTTTTTTTACCAAACCATTTTTTTAATTCTTAAATTCTTGACATTACAGAAAACTGAATTCACTAAACTGAAATTTATTAACATTCCACTCTTACATTTCTTATCGACAAACAGAAATAAAATCCATGAGTCAAAAAACCCAAATAAAACTAAAAACAGGGAAAAGCTTATAAAACTAAATTTGGATTCCAGCATTAACAGCTCACTTACAAATTATTTAAAACCTGGAATCACTGACCAGAAATTACACAGTTGGATCACGGGAAAACAGCAGAAGGGGGTTACGAGTGAACCTACACTGTTCTAGCTGCACCGCATCCCCTTCTCAGAGGAAAGCCTGCCATTGATTAGACACTGGACCAGTATCTAATTATCTTATTATCATCCTTTAAAATTATTTATCTACATGTGATGTGTGAAAGTGTACAATTTCTAACCACAGTCAGCCATGGAAACAATGGAAAATTTTTCTTAGCTACTCCAGTTTGTCTGTGAATCCTTGCTTAATTGTTATACACACACACACACACACACACAAACAAACACACACACACACACACACACACATACACACACACACACTGAATAGAATCCTATCCTCACCCACTAAGAGGTAGAAATTCAACTCAAGAATATTTTCCCATCCATGAGCTTGAGTGTTTGCAGCAAGTTTAATCCGAAGGCACCTGTCCAACATAAATAATAAAGGAACAGTCTAAAAATACCCACTTAAGGAATTAGGTGTGTACTGGAAATACAGTCCTACAGAGAGCCAATTACCAGTGCTCATAGCACAAACAACCAAAGGAAGAAGGGTTTCTCAGAAAAGGGCTCCTTTGACTCCTAGGTGATTTTTTCCTCGTGTGGAGACCTAGATCTGCTAGAGCATCAGACAAGCCTGGTATCTTCCGAGGACGGCGCCCGGGAGCAGGAGAACATGGATGATACCAACAGCGAACAGCAGTTTAGAGTCTTCAGGGACTTCGATTTCCTGGACGTGGAACTGGAGGATGGAGAGGTACAGTATATTCTCTGTCAGAATAAGCTTCTCACTTGTCCTGGACTAACAAAACAGTGTCGCCTTACATGCTGACCCCTTTCTGTAACAACGTCTTTAACTGAGAAGATGTAAACTCTTAATTTTCAATCATTCAAAATACAGCTGCTTAACTTTGGTAAAAGTTACCCCACCCTTCCTGTCTGAACCCACGGCAAAAGCTGCCAACTTATTTCTAAATAGCAAAGACCTGTGTGGTGATGACCATACAAAGACTGTGCAACCCAAAGGGGAATTAAAAAAAAAAAATCACAGAAACACATCATTTCTAAGCCTGTTCACTGGCACCTGGGCAAAATATGCTAAGCATTTAATTTGAGATGTAAAGCTGCTCTGATTCATTGCTTCAAGCCTGCCTGCTACCCCATGCAGTCAAAGCCTGAGGATTCCAGCATTTCTGTGCTGTGTTTCACAAAATCATTAGAACATGAAACAAAATATACACATAAAACAGACAGAGACAAAAAGACAGAGACCTGTGTCTTTGCCTGCCTTGGGTGGTGGTCAGCATTCCAACGCCTGGGGCTGCTGCTCTCAAGTCCCAGCAGGCACACGCAGATCTGTTTGTTTTGAGTGGTAATAAGATGCTTTCTACTATGAATCATGTTTTGGAAAACACAGTCTACCAGGAGGAGGAGAATCACCCTCTCAGTCACCTTCATTTGCAGGGCTCAAGAACAGGGTCCCTTGGAGAGGCACTCCTTTGCCTCCTGAAAATGAGCACTCTGTCCACTTACAGTGAGACTGGCTTATATAAAGATATGATATGGAGCCTGTCTCTCAGTGCTGCTCCGCCTTAGTTCATGTTTAATGAAATGTCATGTATTTTCCAGAGGGCTTTCTATTGTCCTTAAATTTACAACAGAGGCTCGAATTCAAAGTTTGTTGTCCCTGGCACAAGTAGGTACCTCCTAATTTAACTGTAATCTGAGTAGCCTTCCTAAAAGGATCTGACTATTGACCAACCATTTCTATTTGAGGCCAAAGAGCTTTCTTCTGTAGTCCTCCCACAGGCACAACTGCCCTGGATATCCGCACCAGCAGGAGAGATGTGGGTACACATTCATTCTTCATTGATTATTCCCCTAGAGAATGCACTTAGCAGACCCAGTCCTAAGAGTATAAAAGCACTGCCTGAGGCTGGCATTGCTGGTCAGTGGTAGAATATTTGCCTACCCTGCTAATAGTCCTCATCACTGGCTTCCCCCTGCCAGAAAAGTAACAAACAAATAAAGACTGGCTGCAAGGGTGTGTTTCAAATAATGCCAGCTTAATGTTCATTGTAGACTGTTCTAGAACCAATTAAAAGGATGATAGCAGTTTCTGCTAACCATAATTAGGGACAGAAAAAGCATTCACTAAATGCAGTGAGGATTATTTTAAAATTTTAACACAAAATATACCTGTCTTAAATACTTTCTAAATGTTTGTGAGCCGGAGCTGAGTGCTCAGACAGCCAAGAGATTAGCTTCTTGATCCAGCAGCTGACCTGAAGTTGCTCTTAGCTAGGGTTCAAGCTTGGCACCCTCTTCATTCTGGAAGTTAAACTAGGGAGAGAAAAACTGATAGCAAAAAAGAGATTGCTTCCCTGGTTTAGACCCAGGACAATGATAGACAGAGTGGTCTAGCAGGGGTGGTATGAAACAGGGATCAGTCATTTCCAAACTGCTCGTGTGGTGGCGGAACACTTGTCTAGCAGCTTGATGTCCTAGGTTCCATCCCAGCACTGAGAAAAACAAAAATACTAATGTTTTCTAAGGACAATAAATAATGAATATCAGACTTTCCTTTTAATTGACTCTACATTGCCCTAGCCACTAGTAACTGAAAACCACATAGATTATTTTATCTTTTTAAGAGGAAGATTTTGTGGGATGGGGAGGTGGCTCCATGGTTTAGAGTGCTTGTGGCTCTTCCAGAGGACCTGAGTTCAGTTCCCAACACCCACATTGGGTGGCCCACAGCCACCAGTAACTCCAGCCACCTGCAACTCCAGTTGCTTCCAGCCGCCACGGGCACCTACTACACTCACATGGTACAAATATATACATTCAGGCACACACACATAAATACATTCACACAGAAAGTCTTTTTAAAATATTAAAATTTTATAAGGAGCTCAGGGGAATAAGAAAATACATTTTCCACAAACAGAAAGTCGAGTGTTGTGCATGCATCTATAGTCCTGCTACTTGAAAGGCAGGAGGGAGTTCAAGGCCAGCCTGGCCAACACAGGGAAACCTTGTCTCACCAATAAAGAAATAAACTACTTGAGAATGTTTTACAATATCTGAATGTGCTTACAGAGCACTAAATTCAAAGAATTCGAATTTCAGAGAGCATCGTGTTTAATTTTAGTTCTGCCAGTGACCTAGCCATGGGTGTAGTAAGCATGGGTGCAGCTCCTTGGTCCCGTGGATGCAATAAAACCCACCTGTGGACCTGGTGTGAGGGGTACGATCACCTGTGCAGAGCATATAGCCCAATGTAGGCAGGCAGCTGGCATCCTCAGTGCCAATCCACCATTCCGGCCTGTCGTAATATGTCTAGTGCATCCTCAACAGAGAAACTTAAGCATATTTTGGCTTTTTCATCAAAACATGGTGGTCTTAAAAAAAAAAAATTAAGTTGTTTCTGTTGTGTCTATTCCTTCTCATTAAATAGCCTCAGGAACTCATTGAATAAGATCTGTGTGAAGGTTTTTGCCCTTCAGTCTTTTAAAGGTGCTGTGTCCCTTTGCTATTAATTTCACATCCGCAATAAACACATCATAATCACAAGCACTTATAGCTCCTGAGCAAGATCAGGTGATGTCACCTTGTTCTTCAGCTGATGACCCTTCTTCACTTTCCCATGACATTTAACAATTTTTTCACAAATAATTAAACATTCAAAAAAAAAAAAAGGGTGCTGAAGTTGTCACTGAAGTAGAAAGCTGTTTCTAAAAATCGTGCTCGCAATGTTACCCCAGCGGCAGCTTCTGCAAGTAAGAACTGCAGAATCTCTGATTTTTTGTTTGTTTGTTTGTTTGTTTGTTTGTTTGGAGTTAGGGCATATTTATCTTTCTAAAAAAAAGTTGTGTCTACTGAAATATATATTATTAAACATTGTTGGTTGCCATTGTATTAAAACTAGACAAGTGCACTTGAGTATCTCATACAATCATTTTAAATAGACCTTTTGTTTGTTTTTCTGTCCATTCAAACTGCTACCCAGGAGCTTCAGGTAAGATGACGCTGTGTTTAATTCTGATGTTGGTATATGTTCTGTGTTGCAGATTTATATAACTACATGATTGCTTTTTTTCCTCCCCTCCAGCACATGTGTGCTTATTTGTGTGTATATTTCTGTTTAAGCGTGTGTGGTAGAAGAGTTGTTTTTTTTTTCTTTTTGGCTGCTCTAGTATGGAAGTATTTTCCAAACTACAAAATGCTTTATTATCTCTAGTTTGAAAGTTGCATGATTATCTCTCACATATGATCTGTGGGAACCCTGTAGTTTCTCATTAGGCAATTTCACAACTGGATGAGTGCATTGTTGTTCTATGAAAAGTGAGATCAGGCTGAGGATGTACCTGAGTGATAGAGAGTCTGCTTGGCACAAACGGGGCCCTGAGTTTCTTCTCCAGCACTTCAAAACAAACAAACAAAAAAAACCCACAAAAATCAACAGTCTGCTGTAATGTACCATACCCTCTTTCGGTGAAGTATTTTTGTTTTCTAAGAATTAAAAGCTAGGGGCTGGAGAGATGGCTCAGTGGTTTAGAGCACCGACTGCTCTTGCAGAGGATCCAGGTTCGATTCCCAGCACCTACATGGCAACTAAGAACCGTCTTTAAGCTGAGTGTGGTGGTGTACACCTTTGACCCTAGCACTCTGGAGACAGAGGCAGGCGAATCTCTGTGAGTTCAAGGCCAGCCTGGTCTACAGAGTGAGTTTCAGGACAGCTGAGGCTATAGGGAGACCCTGCCTCAAAAAAAAAAAAAAAAGGGCTGGAGAGATGGCCTAGCGGTTAAGAGCGCCGACCGCTCTTACAGAGGACCCGGGTTCGATCCCCAGCACCCACATGGCAGCTGAGAACCGTCTGAAGCTCCAATTCCAGGAGAACTCCAGTTCCAGGGGAATCCGAGACCCTCTTCTGACCTCCGCGGCGTTGCACGACACGGGTGCACAGACTTGCATGCAGACAGACAGTACATTCATACACATACAGAAATAAATAAATAAATAAAAAAAAAAAAAAGAATTGAAAGCTGTCTCTGGTGACTAGATAAATTTTCATCCAAACCAGGTCTTATGCAAGTAAAAGACAAGGCCATTAACAATTATGCTAGGTCAACTGGCTAGAACCAGAGCATCTTAGGCAAACGGATCCATGTTCACTCTATGCCTGTCATTTTTTGGACTCATGTTAAATAGCTTCAATTATTTGATGTATTTAATGGCAATAATTGTTTTTGGCTAGGAGTATATCCCACTGGTAGGGTGCATCCTTAGCATGTATGAAGACATGGGTTGAATCCCCAACATTCTATTAATAATAATAAAAATAATTGTGACAGGCTTTCAATATGAAAAAATTCAAAAATTCTATTTTCAATATTTCTATAATATCTGTTAATACTTTTCTAGCTCAGTATGAATTCTTAGTGGTATCTTTAAGTTTGATAACTATACAGGTTGTCCCTATGGAATAGTTAGCTGTCCTCTATATTTTCTTACTCATAATCTGACATCATGAATAAAACAGTTTTGACTATTCACTTTTCCAATGACATAAAGTATAAATATGACATGTAGAAGAGAGGCAAGGTGTTGGGGAGGGGGGGCTGCTCCTGCTGAGTATATTTTGTGCCATGCTGAGAGCTCAGCTAACTTTTACCCACTATGGACTTATGTCTGTGTGCTGGAGATTGAACCCAAGAACTCACAAAATGCTAAGGCCATTTTCTACTCTTAGCTACACCCTCAGCCCTACTACATGGACCTTAACTAGGGTAACACTATGACCCTGCTCCATCTCAACCCATTAGCCACCTTTGCCTTGAATGCAGCTGTTGTATCTTCTAGCAAGATCGATCTTATTTGTACAAGAACAGCTTTCCTTGCCTCCAAGTTCTCATGGCCAATGGATTTAGGTTGTCACCAGTTGTCCCACCATCAATAATAGCAGCCACCTGTATCCGATGCAGCATTCTCTCACCTTGGACCCTTTGTGGTGCCACAGCCTCAGGATCAATGAGAGAGACTTACAGAACTGTTGCTTATGGTAGTTCATCCAACCTCTGTGTTCATTTTGGTATAAGAAAATCAGTGTTGTGAGTTTGTATTTGTATATTTCTCCCACAGGTTTTTACATTCTTCTTGTGGCTTCATTTTTCATCTTTGTTCCTTTCTTTATATGTGGCATTTTCTTCCAAGACCTTTTGTTCTTACATTGTTTTCCATATTTCCACTATAATAGTTATTTTAAAATCTCCACCAAGGAGTTACCTTTTCTCATCAGGAAGGGAAAAAATATTTAGTAGTAATTTATCAAAGCCATCAGAAAACAGGGACAAGTTGAGCATCCTTTATCCACAATGCTTGGGACTGGAAATATTTCAGATTTTTTTTCTCTGATTTTGGAATATTTGCATACAGTAGAATAAGATATCTTGAAGATGAGACTAAAGTCAGAGCACTAAATTCATTTTGGTTTCCTATATATATATATAGCCTGAGGGTCATTTTATATAGAACTTTTAAAGGTCCTGAATTTTCATGGGGCATTTGAGCACTTTGGTGCTCAAAAATTTGGAATTTTAGAATACTTCAAGATAGGAAAGCCCAAACTATATAGCCTAATGGTACAGAATCTAGAAGCCATGTTTTATGTCTGCTTTCTCTTTATAACCAAACAACCCTGACAGCAGTCATAAATGCCGTAATGAGGAGGATGGAGCTGGAGAGATGGTTCAGGGGTTAAGAGCACTTGCTGGTTTTGCAGAGGACCTGGGTTTGATTCCCAGAACCCACATGGTGGCTCACAATCTCATCTGTAATTCTAGTACCAGGGTATCCGATGCCCTCTTCTGCCTCCAAGGGCACCAGACAGGCAAACACTCATACACATAAAATAAAAGTAAATATATCTTTAAAAAAATACCATGACAGGGTTAAATAATATAATGATAAGAAGTTCTGTGTCATATCCAGAGTGACATGTTTAAGAATCTTATTATTGCTTTCTACCATGAATAGCCAAAGCAGACCTTTGGACAGGCTAAGTAAACATCTGTTAGAGGGGAGGTCTGTGGTAATGACAAACTGGCCTTATTTGGAATCTAGAACAAGAGACTTAAACAAGAGGAACATAAGTGTAGTGTTCACTATGTTTAACCCTAATTCAGATTATTATGCTGTTCACTGAGCTCTTGTCAGAAAAGTTGTTTTACATTAATGAACCATTAGGCCATGTTTCTCAAGTTACTAAGAAATGAGATGTAGTGCTAGATTTTATTCAGATGACCCATTTGTTTAGATTAAATTTGCTTACCAACTGGCTGGATAACGTTTCTCTTCCTTTATTCTTGTCTTAACAGACAGAATAACATCCCCATATTCATTTTTATAGAAAAAAAGTTATAGTAGTCAAGTAAATATATGTAATAACTGATGCTTTGTAGAGAAAATGTGATACAACTAAAAGCTTTAACACTTCAGTGTCCACCTAGGACTGTTCTCTGTAAATCAGAACAGGTAAGTCCACAGGAAGCTTTGATGGCAAAACAAGAAATTAATCACATTCCAGCTTGGGACAATTTAAGATGAGCCTAAAGCCAAAGTGAAGCCATTGCGGCTGTGGGTTCCTTGTAGTGCATGGCCCATCAAACTTTGTCTGGCTCTGACAGCCTTTAACTCTGTGTTTTATCTGTGAAATCTGCTGTGGTAGAACAGGCTGGCGTGTTTACCTAATGCTCTTTTACTTAATAGCCAAAGAATTCCGGAATGTGCTTCAAGCATAGCTTCTACTTGGTTCCCCTTCTGACAGTACTAAACAGGGGCCCATGGGGGGCGGGAATGGACACTGATTTGGAAGTTGTTTTAATATTATCTTTTTGACAGCTTTTTTTGAAAACAAAGTTTCTAAAGTTTACAAAAATCAACTTAGAACAATACGTTTTTACCTAAAACACCAAAGGGAAGGGTGTAATCACTTCCACCCGTGACATAATACACTCAGCTGAATAGTCTGCTCTTTTGACTTTTCACATCAGGTAAAGTGTGGGTACCAAAGCAGGAGGGTGTGCGAGCTGATGCTGACCGACCACGCTCATTTCTAAGCTGGGACTGAAGCTGTGAAGGTGTTTGTGCAGGAGGATTGGGGCATTAAAGGCTGGCTGTGGTGTGATTTCAGGGGGAGAGCATGGACAACTTCAACTGGGGTGTACGCAGGCGTTCCCTGGACAGCCTGGATAAGTGTGACATGCAGACCCTGGAAGAGCGCCAACTCTCAGGAAGTACTCCCAGTCTAAATAAAATGAACCATGAGGATTCAGATGAGTCATCTGAGGAGGAGGACCTCACAGCCAGCCAGATCCTGGAGCACTCAGACCTCGTAAGTAGCGACTTTCCCACTGGAGAAATGGGGAGAAATGGGGAAGCTCCTTTTTTAATTAATTTAGGAGTTTTATTTCCTGCTAAATAAACTTTCCACAGCCACTGAACTGAAATCTGAACTGTCGAGTGCTGTCTGATGCTAAGTGACCTCTTCTCTGTAGGTGGCAGATGGTAGCAATTCCTGGGGTCTATGTTACTCTCTGAGTGCTATCTAATCTTGAAAGACCTAGATTATTTTTTCCCCAAGTAGCTTTTGTGATGGCCAAATCTTTTCTGAAACGCCTCAGCTATCTAGAGCTTTAGCAACAAGGCAGGCATTCTGACAGTCCCATGAGGCCAGATTCACACTGAGTTGTCTACTACTATGTTAAGGGTCCAGAAACAATGACACATCGAAGCTGGAAAACTATACCTGTCAGCCAACAATTGGAAAGCAGTGGTTTGTATTTCTTTTCTAAAAAGTAGCCAAACCTTTTAAAGAACAGGAACTTCATGTTGTGCTTTCTTTCCTGTTTTCTAAACAGATCATGAACCTTTCCCCCTCTGAGGAGGCCAATCCTATGGAATTGCTCACCACTGCCTGTGACTCCAACCCCTCAGACCCTCATTCTTTTAACACAAGAATGGCAAGCTTTGACACTTCTTTGCCTGATATGAATAATCTGCGGATTTCTGAGGGATCAAAGGTGAAGAAATTTGGGCAATTATGGTTGTAGTTTCCTTTTGGGAAATAAAAACTTTTAAGAATTCTTAGGGAAGGGAGGTCAAAAGTGAAGGGACTTTTAATGAAATAATTGAAGCTTGTGCACCTGCACCCATGTTTTGAAGTTGTTTTATGCTCATAAACTTGAACAGACATCCTCATGGCTGTAAAGCGTTTTGGCTTGATATCTTTGTAAAATGAAATATTTTGTGAGACACTGGTGGCAAAACAAAGTGACAGATATCTGAGATTGCTGCGCCTGGAAAACAGCTGTTCTCTGTTGGGGCTTTGATAAAACAATATGCTAAGTAAGGTGTGGGTGTATGCATGTATTGGGGGAAATTTTTTCCTATGTAGGAACCAGTTATACAATGTGTGCATTGACTCACGCTTGCCTTTTGGCATATAATAGGAATTTTTAATGTCAATCACAGTTTTATGCCAGATTTGCACAAAATTCTCCCAGTTAGACTCTTTGAGGAGAAAGTTAACCAATGCATAGAATTCCCCTATTTTAAAAGATTGACTTTAAGCAACAAAAAAGGGTCTGCTGATACTCCATTTAAGGGTTATTTTATCAAAAGTTCCAGAAACTATCCTGTCCATAAAACCATCCACGGGCTGGAGAGATGGCCTAGCGGTTAAGAGTGCCAACCACTCTTGCAGAGGACCTGGGTTCGATCCCCAGCACCCACATGGTGGCTGAGAACCGTCTTTAACTCCAGTCCCAGGGGAATCCAATGCCCTCTTCTGACCTCCGAGGCATTGCATGACACAGGTGCACAGACCTGCATGCAGACAGTACATTCATATGCATACAAAATAAATAAAATATTAAAAAAAAAACTATCCACTTGAATGCTGCAACCATCAGTATAGAATTTAGTGTCCTTATATTAGAAATACCAGAAGGGGCTGGAGAGATGGCTCAGTGGTTAAGATCACCAACTGCTCTTGCAGACCCGGGTTCGACTCCAAGCACCCACATGGCAGCTAAGAACCATCTTAAAGCCGGGCATGGTGGCACATGCCTTTTAGCACTCTGGAGGCAGAGGCAGGCGAATCTCTGAGTTCAAGGCCAGCCTGGCCTACAGAGTGAGTTCTAGGACAGCTGGGGCTATAGGGAGACCCTGTCTCAAAAAAAAAAAAAAAAAAAAGACCAAAAAAAATAAAATAAAATAAAAGTGAGTGCCACATTTAATTTAAAAAAAAAGAAAGAAAGAAAGAAAAGAAATACCAGAACAATCTACTATTATTAAGATAGACCTAGTCTTTCCCTAGCCTAAATTTGGCTATGACTTTGTAAGTTTGAGAAAGTAGAAAAAATTGTAAAATACTCCAAAAGGAAAAGTACAGAAAAAAAAAACTACGATTAAGAATAGACATGAGATCGAGAAAACTCTACATGAGATCAAGAAAACTCTACATGGTTTATGCCAAGAGCAACCACTAAGGTACAATTACCTAAAAATACTGAAGCTTAAATGGAATTATTTCTGATATCACCCCACTGCCAAGGCACTACAACAAAGAGTCTTAGAGTTAACAGTATCCATTTTTAGCCCAAAAAATAAAGCTAGAGAAAGAAAACCTTGTTCTACATTAAAATACTAGAATCCCAAGGCTAAAAATTATTTAATTATATTTCATGCAAAACAGCACAAAATATATGTGAAGTGCTAAGCACTTGGTATTTCTCAGCATTTTCTCCATTTTTTTCTATTTTAAATACACATACACACATATTTCATACAAAGTAATAGGAATAGTCTAATTCTATCAAGAAAAATTAGATCTCATTTCTAAGGATCTATGTCTATTTTCTCATGACCTGAGTTTCTCTGGTATTAGATAGATCTCTTGGTGTTAGAGAAAATAAAGATACATTTGTAAGAACTCAGCACTTTGAGAATAGATGAAGTTTATGTATATGAATTCCAAGGCCAGTCCCCAAAGGCCAGCCATATGGGACCACTATAATTTTAGAATCCAGAAAGAAGCCAGACACTGATAAACTTCTGAAAGTTTTTATTTACAGGCCATTTCCTCCAAGACATGAGCTATCCTATCTTCCTAATTATCTCTAGCTAGCATTCTGGCTAATTTTCCCCTATTAGTCCTCCATTCAAAATCCTGTAAACTAAACAGGATAGCCAGGCGATAAAGCTGTAACATCCATTTCTATTTCACCTGATTTTGTTTTAAAAAAGATGACTCACTGAAACATGTACACGTATTTTTCTTCCTCTCCTCTTCTGATGTATGATGTATAACACGGTTGCCTTCCTTCCTCTCACAGAACAATCCGTTCTACAGCTGACTTCCCCCTGGCCTAAACTCAAGCCCAGCCTCTTTTTCCATTTCACTTGCTGTATTTCTTTCCTGCCTCCCACTGATTCCAGTTCTGCTTGCCCTAGATAGAGCTGTTTCTGTTTACTGTTTATTGTTTATTCCACATGCTGTAGTAAAATGAGAAGAGACACTTGTATCTGTTCTCTTCAAGGGATATTCAAGAGGAAAGCATACATACAAGTGGACGGTAGAGAACGTTCAGTAGAGAAAAGCCTGTCAACCTAAAGGCTCACTCAAGGACTTTGAATCACTCAAGCACACTATAGATATTTCTTAACCATCTATTGTGCCAGGCACCAATGATTCTACATCCTAGCTTGTATTGGCAAAGGGATTTCTTATTGGAGAATTAGGCCAAATGTGCCTGATTCTAAGGCTGGGGCTGTACAATGGAAGGAGATCTGAATTCAAAGCCTCTAACCTGAATCCAGCTCTAATCCTGATGAGCAACCTGACTTTAAGCAAATACTTTATACATGGAGCGGTATTTTCTTATCTGAAAACATGAAGGTTGAACAAGTATAAAAGAAGGTCTTTGTGACCTTTTCCAAGTTGAGCATTTATATCCTCCAAACATCGATCAATTATGCTAATCTACTGAGGACCTATTTAGGAACTATTGTGGAAGAGACTGAGAGGAAGATAATGAACCAAAAGTACTTCAGGAATTTCTGAATCCATTTCTAAGAACTGACTATATTGTAGCTAGAAGTACATCCCCCCCATTTCTATCACTCTCAGTATTTTATTTCTGGGTTAATGAAACAGGTTTCCTAGCATGTATTTCTACACATTGGGGTTTATTTTTGTCACTTTAGGCGGAAGCTGTAGCAGAAGAAGAGGACACCACTGTGCATGAAGATGATCTTTCAAGTTCCATCAATGAGCTCCCGGCAGCTTTTGAATGCAGCGACAGCTTCAGCCTGGATATGACTGAGGCAGAAGAAAAAGGCAATCGGGGCCTGGACCAGTTTACTCTTGCAAGGCAAGCCTTGGTGAAATGAGTGGTGGGCGTGCAGCCCATTGTAGTGCATTCATGCTAGTTCATAGCCCTCGTTCAAGGCTACACGTACTTGCACTGCTGGGGCTATCTAATGAAGGAGTCCACAGTACAGTCATCCAATCCAGACGTTCTAGTCTAGTGTCACTGTTGCTCTGTTAAAACACTGACCAAAACCAACCTACAGAGGAAAGGCTCTGTTTCTTACAAATCAAGGGAAGCTAAGACCGGAGCTGAAAGCAAGAACCTGAAGCAGAGAGCACGCCATAGCCACTTGCTGGCTGCTTCTGTCGTATAAATTAAGGCCTATTGAGTAAAAGTGTGTCCCCAGATGTCCTTCAGTGTGAGTCCACTCACTGGAGCCTGGTTAACCTATCTGACATCACACCTTTAAAGAAAACTGACTCTCCCTCTCCCAGCAGTTATTCGCTGCCAAGCTAAGGTCGGGGCTTCTTACCCCACTTCCTCACTTCTATGCTGGGATTTTGTCTGGCTTGAGCTTTTGTGATTCTTGTGCATGCTGTCACCATTGCTTGTGAGTTCATATGAGTAATTCCCGGCTTGTCAAACTCTTCTGCAATGGTCCCTGAGCCTGGAATAGTAGAAATTTGACAAAGGTGTCCTGTTCAGGGACAAGCACTCTGCAGTCTCGTGTTCTCTGCACTTTGGCCAGTTGTGGCTTTCTGGGTTAATCACCATTGGTTGCATGAGGAAGCTTTGCTGGTGAGAGTTGAGAGATGCATTCATATTCTTTCTACCTCCTGTTCCACTATGTTCCCTGAGCCTTAAGTATAGGAGTTGCATTGTAAATGTATCACTTAGGGCTGGAGAGATGGCCTAGCGGTTAAGAGCGCCGACCGCTCTTACAGAGGACCCAGGTTCGATCCCCAGCACCCACATGGCGGCCGAGAGCCGTCTGAGACTCCAATTCCAGGAGAACTCCAGTTCCAGGGGAATCCGAGACCCTCTTCTGACCTCCACGGCATTGCACGACACGGGTGCACAGACTTGCATGCAGGCAGTACATTCCTACACATACAGAAATAAATAAAATTAATAAAAGAAAAATTAAAAAAGAAAAGAAATGTGTAAATGTATCACTTAAGGCTGAGCACTTCACAGACACTTATTTTCTGTGTTTGATCAGTTGTAGAATTTTGCAATAGTTTCCATTACAAAAAGAAGCTTCTTTGATGAGTGGTGAGAGATACACTTGTGTCCAAGGATTTGGAACTAGGATCCACAAATGAGAGAGAACATATGTCACTTGTTTTTCTGAGTCTGTGTTACTTAGTATGTCAGTTACCTTTTTTAGACTGCCCAAGGATGGCACTGCCCACAAAGAGCTGGGCCCTTCCACACCAATTAGCAATTAACAAAATGCCAGGGCTGGAAAGATGGCTCAGCAGTTAAGAGCACCGACTGCTCTTGCAGAGGACCGGGATTCGATTCCCAGCACCCACATGGCAGCTAAGAACTGTCTTTATGCTGGGTGTGGTGGCGCATGCCTTTAATCCTAGCACTTGGGAGGCAGAGGCAGGCAGAGCTGTGTGAGTTCAAGGCCAGCCTGGTCTACAGAGTGAGTTCCAGACCAGCTGGGGCTACAGGGAGACCCTGTCTCAAAAAGAAAAAGGAGAGGAGAGGAGAGGAGAGGGGAGGGGAGGGAAAGGGAAAGGGAAAGGGA
>VZQC01014625.1:1113118-1151775 GCA_009823505.1 Rhizomys pruinosus | reverse complement strand
AAAAAAAAAAAAAAAAAAAAAGCCAAGTGCTCTGCCTGATAAAAAAACATCAAGCCCCAAGCAAGTCCAAAGCACCATAATGTTAGGTTATAAAAAGGCCGTGTATCCCCAGCCCCAGTCCCCAGATAAAAAGGCACATGAGGTTTAAGTCACACCAGGAACAAGATTTACTTCCATGTGGAATTACCAGTGAGGGCTGCCTACAAGGGCCGCCTGTAGACACGTGGTGGAACAGGACAGCATGGCAGGCAGAGAGAGAGAGGAGAGAGAGAGAGGGGAGAGAGAGGAGAGAGGAGAGAGAGGAGAGAGAGGAGAGAGAGAGAGAGAGAAAGGAGAGAGAGAGGAGAGAGGAGAGAGAGAGAGAGCGAGAAAGAGAAAGAACCTGGGGCCCACCTACTTATAGCCAGGAGTGGGGCCTCAGGTACAGAGGAAGTGGTCGGAAGATTGACAGCCTCTGGAGGAAGTGGGCATCTGTGTCTCTTGGGATTCTGGGAAGCCCAGACCTAACACCTACCATGTGGGTTCTGAGAATGGGACCCAGGTCCTCTGCAAGAGCAGCCAGTGCTCTTAACTGCTGAGCCATCTCTCCAGCCCAAAGAAATATTTTTCTATTAGCAACAAATAAAAACTTGTAGGACAGTGGATTTTAAGTGTTCTTACCACCATCCCCAAAAAATGAGATAATATGCATATTCATTGGCTACATATAGCTACCCCACAATATATATAGTATACATGTTATATACAATAAATACTATAACCTTTGTTGATATAAAAAAATCAATTTAAAATGCCTTTGTTTTTTGCTTGTTTGCTTTTTGGGGTTTTGTTTGCTTGAGGTTTTTTTGTCCGATTTTGTTTTTTTTGAGACAGGGTCTCCCTGTATCCCCAGCTGGCCTCGAGTTCACTTTGAAGACCAGAATGGCCTCAAACTCACAAAGATTTGCCACCTCTGCTTCCTGTGTGCTGGGATTAAAGGAAAAAGCCACCACACCCAGCCTGAGCTTTTTTAGCATATGTATTTTTTTTAATATGTATTATGTGTATGAGTATATTGCATGGGTACACCTGCCTACATGCTGGAGGTCAGAAGAGGGCATCGGATCCCCTGGATCTAGTTATAGATGGCTGTTAGCCATCATGTGGGTGCTGGGAATAGAACCCAGGTCCTCTGCAAGAGCATCCAGTGCTCTTAACCACTGAGCCATCTCTGCAGCCCCATGTATATGTATTTTCATCTTTGTGGGGGGTATGTGCATGAGTGCAGGTACCCATGGAGGCCTAAAGAGGCCATCAGATCCTTTGGAGCCATAGTTACAGGCACTTGTGAGCCATTTAACATGGGTACTAGGAATCAAGTCAGGTTCCAGTGCGAGAGCAACACAAGCTCTTAACCAGTGAGCAATCTCTTCAGCCCTGCCTGTTTTGCTTTCTTTTCTTTTCTTTTCTCTTTTCTCTTTTCTTTTCTCTTTTCTCTTTTCTCTTCTTTTCTCTTCTTTTCTCTTCTTTTCATTTCTTTTCTTTTCAGAAAGTGTCTCATATAATATAGCCTGCTTTGAACTTACTATGTAGCCAAAGATGTAGCCTTCACTATGCAGCCTTTCCTGATCCTCCTGATTCTCCCTCCCAA
This sequence comes from Rhizomys pruinosus, assembly GCA_009823505.1. Lineage (NCBI taxonomy): Eukaryota > Metazoa > Chordata > Mammalia > Rodentia > Spalacidae > Rhizomys > Rhizomys pruinosus. The sequence goes on along the minus strand of VZQC01014625.1, from coordinate 1,150,145 downwards.
GTGCTGGGATGGCAGGTATGCACCACCATGCCCCTAAAGAATTTTGTTTGTCAGTTTGTTTGAGACAGGGTCTCACTCTATAGTCCCAGCTGGCCTGGAACTTGCTATGTAGACCAGGCTGGCCTCACACTCACAAAAATTTGCCTCCCTCTGCTTCCTGAGTGCTGGGATTAAAGACACGTGCCACTGTGCATGACCCCGCCCCCAATTTTTTTTTAAGTTCTGCACCACACACACACACACAAAGCTATTTTCTAATAAAATAAAATAAAATAAAATAAAATTGGTCTTTGCAAGTAATCACTTTCCTGCCTTGCAGAATATTCAGAAAAGATTCTGCTTCCTAACCTGTGATGCAGCCTCTTACCTTGGAGATAACCTCCGGGGAATCGGATCCAAATTTGTCAGCTCTTCCCAGATGCTTACCTCCTGCTCTGAATGTCCCACACTATTTGTGGATGCTGAGACTGTAAGTATCCTTGCCCTGGTCTGGCAGCAAAGGGCCTATTCAACTCTGGGGAGATGTCTTTGCAAGAGTGTATTATTTATCTAGTTATCCATTCATTCCTTTATTATGTTTGTGGGTCGGCATGTGCCATGGCACACAAGTGGAGGTCAGAAGACAACTTTTGGGACTCATTCTTTTCTTCTGCCATGGACTCCAGAGATCAAACTCAGGTCATTAGGCTTGCATGGTAAGCACCATTGAGCCAACTCACCACTCCATTTCAAAAATACCTTCAAAGCTGGAAGCAGCACAGGATTGTGACAGGACTCCTGAAGGCCTCTAGGTCTTCAGAAGAACTAATAGAACACGTCCAGCCCAGGCAAAGGCAAAGCCATCTCAGAGAACTGGGAAAGAAGATCTACCACTATGCTCAGAGTCCTTGGCCCCTCTCCCTGGTGACTCTGACTTCGCCAGCAGTGCATATGACCATCGTAGAACTGACCTGCGCTGGTTGGCAACCAGCTGAATCTCCAGAATTTACAAGTCAACCTTTCTTTGTTCCAAGCCTCAAACAAGACTTACTCTCTGGATTTACGCAGTCCAAGCAAACAAGAAAATCTCTGACTGTGGGGCATGACTTTACAAAGAGAACTTTGTGACACTGTCCAGTACTTTGAGCACAGGTGTTATCTGCTACCTTGCTTTATTTCCTGAATCATATCAAGGCTAGATAGCTTCAGGGGTTTAGGACCAAATAAAGATCTGTCTTTTGTTTTCTTTTTGAAATTCCATGTTAAATTACTTATATACAAATTCAACTCAAAGTTCCTTATGTACCTGTGTCTAGAAGTCAGCTTGGAAATCTGTCTTCACAACACACAGACTATTACAAGATTATGACGGAAGAGTTGGTACATAAAATGGGTATCATATCCTAATATAGGTTTCTATGGATCACTTGCTAAGGCTCGCCTGTCTACCCTAATACAGGGAAAAACTTTTAAAGGAGGCTTGAATTATAAGCTAGTATTCAGTTCTAACTATAACTGATACTGAAGCCAAATAACATATATCTCAGCTTATTAAAATTCTTGGTACTACCCTTTTGTTGTTGTTCTAAATCTTCTTTTCTCTGTGTATAGGTAAGCCTTTCTGTTGGTATTTCTATGAAATTTAAATATAAATTATTTAATACAAATTATATTCCTGTCTTTAGCTGCTTTCTTGTGGACTTCTAGACAAGCTGAAGTTCAGTGTCTTAGAACTACAAGAATATTTGGACACTTACAACAATAGAAAAGAGGCCACTCTCTCGGTAAGCTCCTGTGCATCTGTGCATTGCTTTTGGTTACAGCTGAATAAGTCCAGCCACAAGAGGTCCTGGGCAGGGCCCCTGAGATGGTCTCTGTATGGGGTAAGACAGATTCCACATCCCCTGTTCAGCATTACAGTTCCTATATAATGGTGGCAAAGCTACATATAATAGTGACTATAGTAAAATGTACTTGATCTTAGTTAAAAGCCCAAGAAGTGATTGATTACTTTAAAATAGAATCAATAGGGCTGGAGAGATGGCCTAGCGGTTAAGAGCACCGACCGCTCTTACAGAGGACGCCGGTTCGATCCCCAGCACCCACATGGCGGCTAAGAACCGTCTGAAACTCCAATTCCAGGAGAACTCCAGTTCCAGGGGAATCCGAGACCCTCTTCTGACCTCCGCGACGTTGCACGACACGGGTGCACAAACTTGCATGCAGACAGTACATTCATACACATACAGAAATAAATAAAATTAANCTAGTATTCAGTTCTAACTATAACTGATACTGAAGCCAAATAACATATATCTCAGCTTATTAAAATTCTTGGTACTACCCTTTTGTTTTGTTGTTCTAAAATCTTCTTTTCTTGTGTATAGTAAGCCTTTCTGTTGGTATTTCTATGAAATTTAATTAAATTATTATAAACAATATATTTCCTGTCTTTAGCTCTTTCTTGTGGACTTTAGAAGCATGAAGTTGAAGTTCTGTCTTTTGCTTAGAACTACAAGAATATTTGGAACTTACAACAATAAAAAAGAGAAAAAGAGGCCACTCCTCGGGTAAGCTCCTGTGCATCTGTGCATTGTTTTTGGTACAGCTGAATAAAGTCCAGCACAAACAAGACGGTCCTGGGCAGGGCCCCTGAGATGTCTCTGTATGGGTTAACAGAATTCCACCTACCCTGTTCAGCATACAGTTCTAATGGTGGCCCACAAACGCTATCATAATAGACTATAAGAAAAATGACACTATAAATAGCCCAAGAAGATGATTGATACTTTTAAAATAGAAATCAAAGGTGGGGGTGCGAGATGGGCCTACGTGTTAAGTAGCACGACGCTCTACAGAGGACCCGGTTCTCCCCGACACCCAAGCGGCTACGAAACCGTCTGAATCCAATTCCAGGAGAAACTCCATTCCGGGGAATCCCGGATTCTGAACCCTCTCCACGCTGCACGAATACGGGTTGCAAAAACCTTGCAGCAGGACAGAACATTCATACACATTACAGAAAAAATAAAATTAATAAAAAATAAAAAAAAAAGCCTTCGATGCTTTAAAAAAAAAATAAATAAATAAAATAACAATAAAATAAAATAGAATAAATAAAAAAAAGAATTCAGTGTTCATTTTTTTGTCCTCCTAGTGCCCCTAGGAAATCACTGTGTGTCTTTTGTATCTTGCTTGATAGATAATCTTTTTTTTTTTTTTAATTTTTTATTTATTTATTTATTTATTTTTATGTGTATGAATGTATTGTCTGCATGCAGGTCTGCGCACCCGTGTCGTGCGATGCCGCGGAGGTCAGAAGAGGGTCTCAGATTCCCCTGGAACTGGAGTTCTCCTGGAACTGGAGTCACAGACGGTTCTCAGCCGCCATGTGGGTGCTGGGGATCAAACCCGGGTCCTCTGCAAGAGCGTTCGGCGCTCTTAACCGCTAGGCCATCCCTCCAGCCCCGATAGATATCTTTAACAGTGTTAAAACAATTTCTTTTCTCAGAGATTTGAATTTGTTGATTACTTCTTTCCAGCTGTTAGCCTCATTCAATGGGTCTCACCTCCTTTCTACTTTTAACCACTCTGGGTAGTTGTTTCTTCCTGTTTCATGGCTTCTCTTTTTTTCTGTGTGTCTTTTTGAGACAGGGTCTCCCCATAGCCCAGCTGGCCTGGAACTCACTCTGTAGACCAGGCTGGCCTTGAACTCACAGAGATCTGCCTGCCTCTGCCTCCCAAGTGCTGGGATTAAAGGCATACGCCACCACGCCCAGCCATGGCTACTCTTGACCTTGGCTAGTGTAGTTTACCCCTCCCCCATCATAGATCTAGATGGCTAAATGTTAGAGACAGAAATGATCTAGAAATCATCCCTGCAAACCACCAATTTTCTCACAGGTAGAGCCCCAGAAAACTCAGGCGGTCAGCAGTAAAAATAATTGTATATGATACCTGCTTGTATCCATATCCCCCTGTAACTCTCCAGGCACTCTAGAAAGAACATGGATTTTAAAGTCAGATGAACTCAGGTTCAGATCAAAGCTCAGTTCCTGAAGGCTAAGTGAGCTTGGAAAAGTTACTTACCTTCTTTCATTTGCCATCTGTTAAGCATATGTTGTGCCTATCATAGAAGCTACCATTCCTTGAGTCCATCCGATCTCTATGTTCAACATCTTGCTAAGGCTTAAGTGTCTTAAATTAAATCATTTAATGCTGACAAGTGCCCTAGCAGTCACTTTTATTATCCTCTTTCCTTAGGGAAGTGAAGGAGTGAGATTAAAACCAGAGATCTGTGAAATTCAAAGATTGATGCTCTTGGGATGGAGAGAGATGGCTCAGTAGTAGTTAAGAGCACTTGTTGCTCTTCCAGAGGGCCAGAGTTCAGTTCCCAGCACCCACATTGGGTGGCTCACAACCACTTGTAACTCCAGCTCCTGGGGGATCCAATACCTCTGGCCTCCACAGGCACCTGCACTCATGTGCACATACCCATATATAGACACGCACACATATACATAATTAAATAAATCCTTTTTTAAAAGATTCATGCTCTTAACATAATATTTCCTTAAAAATAGAAATTAGCCGGGCTTGGTGGCGCACGCCTTTAATCCTAGCACTTGGGAGACAGAGGCAGGCGGATCTTTGTGAGTTCAAGGCCAGCCTGGACTACAGAGTGAGTTCCAGGACAGCTGGGGCTACAGAGAGACCCTGTCTCAAAAAGACCAAAAAAAAAAAAAAAAAAATAGAAATAGTGTCTGTAAACTACCTAGTCTCATACTACACACCTAGATACCCACTGAAAAGTGACTGGGCTTGAGTTTGTTCATTGCTACTGTTGTTAATGGTCTTTCTCTTGACCTTTCTGAATTCAAGAGTCCTACGGCTATACCATAACTTCTGTCTGCTAATTCTCTGGCTCTTTACCTGCTGTTATTTTCCAGCTTATAGTTGTTAGCTGGTAAAAGCAATCCTTTCACCCTGGCTGGTGAACTAGGCAGGTTCTCTTGATGTGGGTATGAATTCAGGACTCACTGTGTTATGCCCAAAGATTCTGTTCACATCTTTGTGACTTACTAGCCCAGATGCTTAAGACTACCAGAATCCCTATCATAATAGCTGAGTTACTGCTGTATTAGCCTTTCTTCCTGTGAAGGACCTGCCCCGTGGAAGCTTCCCAATCATAACAGAGAAGTAGGTATGACACCAAACCAGAAGACTCCCACCAGTAGGAAGTGTTGGTCCCATCTCCTAATATCAAACATATGAAATAGTTCTAGCTATATAATTCTAATTAGATATATATTCATTTTCATTTATATCTAAATCATGAATGATCTGGTGAAACCATTCCCCAGGACAATATTGTACGATGCTGAAATTACACTTTAATATGACTAGTACAGGGGCTGGGGAGATGGCTCAGAGGTTAAGAGCACTGGCTGCTCTTGCAGAGGAGCTGGGTTTGACTCCTAGTACTCACAAGGCAGCTAACAACTGTCCATAACTCCAGTTCCTGGGGAATTCTATGCTGTCTGTCTTCTGACCTCTGTGGGCATTTTGTGACGTGGGTGCACTTACACACATGTAGGCAATATACTCATACACATAAAATTAAAATAGTAAATAAAATATTTTTAAAATAAAGTTACAATTATAAAACCTATCCAGATATCTTAATTTCAATTAATCTTTAACCTTCCAAAAATGATCCTTTCCTAGAAGTCATTCCAGCAAAATTACTTTATTTTTATTAGAAGCATGACAATATTTTCCTGGCAGAATCCATGTTTTAAATGTTCTCAGGACTTCTCTGAATCTACCTATATCCATCTCTCTTTTTCTGACAACAGTGGCTCGCAAATTGTAAAGCAGCATTTGCAGGAGGATCAAGAGATGGAGTAATTACCTGTCAGCCAGGGGACTCAGAAGAAAAGGTAATAAAAGCCTGTTTGGATGTGTCTCTTCTGTGGTCTGGCAATGTATTGGTTTTGATCCTTCAAGAAGCATGGGACTTGAGAAAGAAAGAAATGGAATGAGCTGACTCACACATTCTCACAAAACCACAGAGGAAGACAGTGACACTTACACTGTGCATGATTGTATATTGATGGCACTGGGGCCACGTTTCCTTCTTTCTGGAAAAATAACCTTTTAACTAGATGCTGTCTAATCATGCTAACCGTTTCCTAATGAGTCTGTTCTTATTTCTCAATACAAAAACAGAATTTCGTCATTCCTCACTTAACCACTTAGTTCTACTAGTGAACCAACAAGGTCATTGAAGTGAAGGAAATGTCTGCTGACTTTTTCCAAATCACTGTAAAAAAATATTTGCCCATTTATTTATTTATTTATTTTTGCCTTTTTGAGACAAGGTCTCCCTGGAGCCTCAGTTGTCCTGGAACTCACTCTGTAGACCAAGATGGCCTTGAACTCACAAAGATTCACCTGCCTCTGCTTTTGGAGTGCTAGGATTAAAGGCGTGCGCCACCATGCCCGGTGGCGCCCGGCAGATTTGCCCATTTAGAACAGCCTTAAGTGCCTATCACAAACCAGCTGATTGATATCTTATGGAGGAAATTCACAAGCGTGGGAATAGGTTTAAACTATTCATTTTGCAGCTGGGTATTAAAAGCCTCCTATTTGGCCCACGTGAGTTACAACAAAGCCTCTGCCTTTCTGGTGTCGGGGAGATAGATAGCAATCAAAAAAAATCACAGAGGCATAGACTAATAAGTGTGTTAAAACGGTAAAGAAATGTGGGAAGTGGGCTGTAAGCGCAGACAACAGAGCAACCTCATCAGACAACAGGGTGGCTCTACGAAGTCTTCCTCAATGATGTGTGAGATAGGTGGAGGTCTCAGATGTGAGCTAAAGGCAGCTAAGAAAAGAGGGGTAGGTGGAAGGAAGTCCTGTGTAAAAGTCCCTAGGCAGGAGGGAATATGGCCTCCCTAGGAACTAGAGAGTCAGTTAGACGCAAGTATAGAAAACAACATGTACAGTTGAGAAATTTTATAGACACTGGCAGAGGCCTGACTATGAGGCCTTAGGAAAGAACCAAGCTGGGCGTGGTGGCACACGCCTTTAATCCCAGCACTTGGGAGGCAGAGGCAGGCGGATCTTTGTGAGTTCAAGGCCACCCTGGTCTACAGAGTAAGTTCCAGGACAGCTGGGGCTACAGGGAGACTCTGTCTCAAAAAGACCAAGAAAAAAGAAAAAAGAAAGAACCAAATAAGATTTGGGGTGAAATTTTTCAAATTAACACCAGCAATTAAATTCCAATTTAGTCATTGTTTCCAAGCAAATTTAGAGTTCTGAGAATGATTACAACAGTCTGTAAAGCTGAGAAATATCTAGACACGGCTATTAAGGTGCACTGTCTGCTCTTTTTGAAAGCACATGTTTATATTTCACTTTATGGTTTACAGAGACCTTTCCTATCCCTTAAGTCACTTTCTCTCTCTTGATGAAAACAGGAGGAAGCAGCCTATTCAGTAGTTACAGAAACCAACATTTAGGGCTAGAGAAATGGCTAAGTGGCTAAATGTGCTGGCTGCTCCTGCAGATAACCCAGTTTGATTCCCAGCACCTACATGGTAGTAGCAATTGTTCATAACTCCAGTTCCAGATGATCTGCCCTCTTCTGTCCTCAGGGCCCATTGCATGACACAAGTCCACTTACATACGTGGAGGCAATACACTCATACACATGAAATAAAAATAATAAATAAAATATATTTTAAGAAGGAACATTTGACCTAGCTAAGTCTCCCTGGTTGAAAAGTAAAAACAGAACTATAGTGGGGCCATAAATTCAGAAAACATAAGGAAATGTATATATGAGAAAGAGGGAGGATATATTTACATGTACACACATATATGTCTTGGTGAATGTGGAGGGAGTGCCGAGGAATCAGACCCAGGGCCTCATGCATGCTAGGCAAGCCATCTACACCCTCAGCCCTATTTTTCTATTCCTAAAATAGGTATTTAGTCAGGTGTGGTGGTGCACGCCTTTAATCCTAGCACTCGGGAGGCAGAGGCAGGTGGATCTTTGTGAGTTCAAGGCCAGCCTGGTCTACAGAGTGGAGTTCCAGGACAGTTGGAGGTACAGGGAAACCCTGTCCTGAAAAGACAAAAAAAAAAAAAAAAAAAAAAAAAAATAGGTGTTTAATCGTGCTGCATAAGTTTCTTATAAGCAACTGCATAGTCAAATGTGTAGTTCAGAATCACAGGACTCTAACATTTCCATCAGTGGCTGTGTGCATCTGTGATGTGCTGATTCACAGGAGCCCCAACTTCACTGGATAACCTGTGTCATTAAAATGGCCCAGAAGCATATTTTTTAATTTTTTATTTATTATTTTTTATGTGTATGAGTGTACTGTCTGCATGTAGGTAGGTGCACTCGCGTCATGCAATGTCACGGAGGTCAGAAGAGGGCGTCAGATTCCCCTGGAACTGGAGTTAAAGACAATTCTTACCTGCCATGTGGGTGCTGGGAATCAAACCTGGGTCCTCTGCAAGAGCAGTCGGTGCTCTTAACCACTGAGCCAACTCTCCAGCCCCAGCATATTTTTTTAAAAAACTCAAGTGTTGGCTAGGTCGTAGACTTTATGGCCACCCAGCAGCACCCACTCCTGATTCCAGCTGAGTTCTTGCTTTTATTTTTTTTAACTGTATGAGTGTATTGCATGTGTGTGAGTGCACCCATGTCATGTATTATCCAAGGTCAGAAGAGCGCATTGGATCCCCCTGGAACTGGAGTTATGGAGGGTTGCTAGCCACCACGTGGATGGTAGGATTCAAACATGGGTCCTCTGGAAGAAGCAGTCAGTGCTCTTAACCGCTGAGCCATCTCCAGATCTTAGTTCTTGCTTTTGCAATAACCTGCTGTCCAGAAAAATTCAGTCCAGAAAATAGTTGCCAGGTTAGGATTTATAACTATCACAAACCTAGCCCATTTTATAGTATAGTTTGTATAATAGTATATGAAAATACTTATCTGGGGGGCTGGAGAGATGGCCTAGCGGTTAAGAGCGCCGACCGCTCTTACAGAGGACCCGGGTTCGATCCCCAGCACCCACATGGCGGCTGAGAACCGTCTGAAGCTCCAATTCCAGGAGAACTCCAGTTCCAGGGGAATCCGAGACCCTCTTCTGACCTCCGCGGCGTTGCACGACACGGGTGCACAAAGACATGCATGTAACGTACAATCCATACACATACAAAATAATAAAATTAATAAAAAAAAATTAACAAACACAAAAAAAAGAAAATACTTATCTGAACATTTACATTCAATCACTAAATCCCATTAGACTCTGTAATATAAATCAGGAAAGTAGATTAATATTGCAGGCTTTTTTTTTTAAATAAAGGTTGAAACTAAATCTCTGATTTGTTTGTTTAGACTTCCCCGGCTAACCCTACAGATAAGTGTAAATTCTAGTTAAATTAACCTATTTTCCAAATAATCTCATTTAAAAATGTGTGCTTATTGGTTATTTCTGATATTTTACTTTGTTTTGTTTCTCCATCTCTTTTCCCCATAATTCTTCATGTTTTACCCTTGGTTCTTGGATTTCACGTATTCTTTCTACTCATTTCTTTCTCCAACCCACTCTTTCTTTGCTTCTCTAGTATTCAATGTTCTGAGGATTCTTTAGGCAATTTTACCATTGTAGGTCCATCAGAGAGAGTATACACAAACTAGGAACACTCCAACACTTCAGGTGATGTAACATTAGGGGACTGTCATCCTTAACTGACCCATGGTTGTGTGGCCCGTGGCTGTGTTTCACAGTACTTAGCCATGGTGTGTGGCCCGTGGCTGTGTCTACCAGTACTTAGCCATGGTGTGTGGCCTGTGGCTGTGTCTACTAGTACTTAGCCATGGTTGTGTGGCCCGTGGCTGTGTCTACCAGTACTTAGCCATGGTGTGTGGCCCGTGGCTGTGTCTACCAGTACTTAGCCATGGTGTGTGGCCCGTGGCTGTGTCTACCAGTACTTAGCCATGGTGTGTGGCCCGTGGCTGTGTCTACCAGTACTTGTTCCTCATCTCTTTTCTGGAGCCTTTACTGAACCCAAGGATGATGAAAATAGAGTTCATCTTTATTCAGTTTTGTGTGGCAACTCTGCAGCCATTAGGAAAGGCTTGAGAATTAAGTGGAGGGGTTCACAAGCAGGGCACACATATTTCATCTGGTCTTTTACATTTCTCTGAAATAAAAGTTTTTCTGTTGTACGGGTGAGAAAACCTAGAACTAAGTGGCAAGCTCTAAAAGTCACATTCCTCCCATTTTCTATACATTCTCTAGTCTACTCTTTTATTCTTTTTTTTTTGAGACAGGGTCTCCCTGTAACTCCAGCTTTCCTGGAACTCACTTGTAGACCAGGCTGGTCTTGAACACACAGAGATCCGCCTGCCTCTGCCTCCAAAGTGCTAGGATTAAAGGCGTGCACTACCACACCTGGCTCTAGTCTACTCTTAGAGGCAAAATACACACCTAGGAAAAAGCTGGGAAATAATCTCTGGTATATATTTAAATGTGTAATGTAGTTTTAGGAATCTGCAACAATAATGAGGATGGCTATCATACCAAGGACTGATGATCATGGGATTTGTTAGGAAAAGAATGGTAGAAAGGGCTGAAGGGATGGCTCAGCAGTTAAGAGCACTCAATGTTCTTGCAGAAGATCAAGATTCGAATCCCAGCACCCACATGGTGGCTGACAACCACCATAATTCCAGCTCCAGGGAATCCGAGACCCTCTTTTTTCCCCCGCTGGCATTGCACAACACTAGTATACTTGCATGCATGCATGCAATACACAAATACACGTAAAATAAAAATAAATAACAAAAACAAATGGTAGACAAGCAACTTGTAGTCTGACATCTTCGACAAAAGCAAGCAGGTTTGGCTCCGTTGTCAGCACTAGCTTGGAGTTTCAGATTTTCTGCAGGGTTCTTGGACACAATGGTAACCAAAGAACTTGGGACATGAGTAACCAGTTATCCAGAAAGACACTTTTAGTCTCATGTATGTAAGAATTCTGAAGTTTTAGGCCAGTCTGAAAGACAAGTATATGCTACCTAAGAACAGAGATAGACCATCCTACTAAGGCCAGGTTCAGTGGCTTATTCAAATCCTCTGGACACTCGGTTCAGTTCTCTGCATTTCTTCATACACCCTGGAAATAGCCTGGCCTCTGGGACACACACATTCTCAGAGGACATGCTCTTTGTTCCGTTGTCTTTACTGAAGCACTGCAGAGCTTGAGGCCTGTAGGCACTTTGGGAAGCACAAAGCTGAGGAAACCCCGGTCTCAGGCAGTGCAAAGCACCCCCTGAGACCAAAGTAAGTAGAAGTCTTTCCGTACTACAGCTGAGCCTTGAGGACGAGTGAGGGTGTCACTCCATTTGAATGCCGAGATCTTAGACCCAGAATCGATGGGGTATTATTTCACCAATTAGTGCCATCATTTGGCTTCCACCCCAAAAGCAAAACTTAACAAACATGGTCTTCAAGTGATTTCTCTAGCTCTTTTTTATTATAGTTTTCTGTTTTCTGAAGTAAATTCATGTGGCCAGTTATTATGAGCACCCTTTGCATAAAGACAAGTAGAAGATAAATAAATTGATTTATAGGGGCTGGAGAGATGGCTTAGCAGTTAAGAGCACTGACTGTTCTTGCAGAGGACCTGGTTTCGATTCCCAGCACCCACATGATGGTTAAGAACTGTCTTTAAGCTGGGCATGGTGCGCCAGCACACCTTTAATCCTGGCACTCCAGATGCAGAGGCAGACGGATCTCTGTGAGTTCAAGGCCAATCTGGTCTACAGGCCAGCTGGGGGGAGAGAGAGAGAGAGAGAGAGAGAGAGAGAGAGAGAGAGAGAGAGAGAGGGGAGGGGAGGAGAGGGAGGAGAGGGGAGGGGAGAGGGAGGGGAGGGGAGGGGAGGGGAATGAGCAAGCTGCTCTTGCAGAGAGCTCTAGTTCAGTTCCCACATGACAGCTTGCAACTACACATAATTAGCCAGCTGTGATGATGACGCAGGCCTTTAATCCCATCACTCAGGAAGCAGAGGCAGGAAGAGCTCTGTGAGATCAAGGTCAACTTGATCCTCATGGCCAGATTTAAGGAAACTTTGTCTCAAAAAGGAAAAAAAATGAATAAATTGATTTATAATTTGCTGATCCATATCTGGATATAGATTGCAAAGTGAACTTAAAATACTACACACTTGTATTCTATTTCAAAAAAGTATGCACTTTCCAAAGGCTTAGCAGTTTGCCTTACTAAATCAAAGTAAATTCTTAGAGATTTCAGTTTGTCAGAAATAGAGACAACAATTAGACAGGCATAGTCAAGTCTGCCTAATCACCAAACCCTAGCCAGTTTAGTCTGGTCTCTTTGCCAGTAGCCAATTACTATTCATTCATAACAAGCAACACAACTGAGGATTGCTAGGATTTGAATATTTCTCAATTTATCTTTACCCCAAACATGATGGATGTTGTATACATCACATTGATGAGCTGAAACCATTTCCCAGACATGTTTAAGTGTATATAACATTTTAATATTTAATTTAAAATTTTCACACACACATACAGTTGTTAAATGTTTTGAGGCTATAGAGTTGGTTCAGTGTCTAGAGCACCTGCTCCTCTTGCAGAAGGCACAAGTTCAATTCCCAGCATCCGTATGGGGTGGTTCACTGTTGTCTCTAATTCCAGCTCCAGGGGATCCAGCACTCTCTCCTGGCCTCCTTGGGCACTTGCACTCACATGCACATTCTCACACATACACACACACATATGCATGTAGTTTAACTTTTTTTAAAAAGTCATATTTCTGGTGTCTCTAGATGAGAAAACCTAGACATATGAGCCCTACCTCCCGACTGTCACCAGTGAGCTAAATATCAGCTGTCCGTGTGGACTCTCCAGCATGGCTGCCTTTGAGTTCCCAGTACTGAAGATAAAAGCCAGGGGCCAACCATCATGACTAGACCTTGTTTTCTTTTTCTTTTTTTAAAATTTGTTTCTTTATTCATTTTATTTATTTTTATGTGTAGGAATGTACTGTCTGCATGCAGGTTTGTGCACCCGTGTCGTGCAATGCCGCGGAGGTCAGAAGAGGGCGTCGGATTCCCCTGGAACTGGAGTTCTAGAATTGGAGTTTCAGACGGGTCTCAGCCGCCATGTGGGTGCTGGGGATCGAACCCGGGTCCTCTGTAAGAGCGGTCGGCACTCTTAACCGCTAGGCCATCTCTCCAGCCCCAAAATATGACCAGTTAATGATTTAGGCTTCATGGTCATTGTATAAACAGTTCTCCTAGGGTTAGCTGCAGCACCCCTGAAAGGACAGAAGACAAAGTTTCGTAATTTGCTTCTGTCTCACAAGATGACTTGTGCTCCCACATGCACACAGCCTTAGAGTGTTTCCCCTGCCTGCACCTATCAAGAGAGAAAAATCTTTGCACAACTTACAATTGGCACTTTTAATTAAAGACTCTGGTTTCCATTGACCTCCCACCTCCAATCCTGGAGTATCTATTACTGGCAGTTGAAGTTCACAGAAACCTAGGTCAAGAAGCAAAGTCTCCTGAGAGCACTTAATTCTCCAGGCAATATTTTCAGTCTCTACCATGTAGAACTAGTTAACACCACTCACCTCCCCCATTCTGCAGAAGTGACCCCAAAAGAGCTGAAGGCATTTCTGTTTCATTTGTTGAAAGGGATTTTAGGGGCTGGAGAGATGGCCTAGCGGTTAAGAGCGCCGACTGCTCTTGCAGAGGACCCGGGTTCGATCCCCAGCACCCACATGGCAGCCGAGAACCGTCTGAAACTCCAATTCCAGGAGAACTCCAGTTCCAGGGGAATCCGACACCCTCTTCTGACCTCCGCGGCATTGCATGTCATGGGTGCACAAACTTGCATGCAGACGATACATTCATACACATACAGAAATAAATAAAATAAAATAAAAAATTTTTAAAGGGATTTTAGTTAACATATTCATCGTTCAAAAGATATTTCTGAGCACTGCTTGAACATTTGACTCTTTGGATTCAAGGACAGTAATTTACATTTAGACCTTCAACATTTCATCTTGTAGACATGTCATTATCCCAACTACTAGGGTCTTTCTGAACAGGCACTCTCAGGTACATTTTTCCTATTCATATACAGTGATGAATGGGAGACCTGCTACCTCTGCTCTCATGCAGGTTAAATTCTGACAACACTATTCTTCAGTTGAAACCCATTAAATCTCATCCTTCTGATATAGTCCATCCGTTTTCTTCCAAAATCAATCTTTCCAGCAACACATGGTGATACACACCTTTAATCCCAGCACTCAGGAAGCTGAGGCAGGTAGATCCCTATGAGTTCATGGCCAGCCGGGTCTACATAGTGAGATCACTAGGCCAACCACGGCTACGTAAAGAGACTCAAATTCAAAAGCAATCTTTCTTCCTATCTTAGTTAAAGAAATGTCTGCTAAAGTGTATTTACAGTTATAGTGAATGCCTCATGCTATGTTAACTGTATCTCAGGCTTTAAGGTTTTTAGGGGTTTTTATTTTTTTATTTTTATTTTATGCGTATGAGTGTTTTGCCAGCATGTATATAAGTGCACCAGTATGCAATTCCTGTGGAGAGCAGAAGAGGGAATTGGATCCCTTGAAACTGGTATTACAGACTGTTGTTAGCACCCATGAAGGTGCTGGGAACTGAAACTGGGTCCTCTGCAAGAGCAGCCAGTGAGTCTAACTATTGAGTCATCTCTCCAGTCCTGGTTTTCGGTTTTTGAAGTTTTGAAAGATATTCAAGAACTAGGTCAAAAAATAAAATAAGTATATTCAACAAATAAAATATGACAGTTGTCAATACAAGATAATGGTCTGCAGTAGAGTGCTTGCTTTATATAGCCAATACCTAGGGTTCAATCCCTAGCACTGCATAAAAAAAAAAAAAAAAAAAAAAGGAAAGAAATAGTTGTCAGTATGCCAAACCCAAACAATGAATGAGTGAGGGATCTTCCTACCTGGTTTAAATGCATTTACATGTTAAAGAGTAGAGAAGCTCAGATGGCCGTGGTGGCCCATGCCTTTAGGATTTCTGTGAGTTCAAGGCTAGGATTAAAGGTGTGCACCACCACTCCCGGCTAAAAGATGGTTCTTAGCTGCCATATGGGTGCTGGGAATTGAACCCAGGTCCTCTACAAGAGCAGTCAGTGCTCTTAACCACTGAGCCATCTCTCTAGCCCCTACGATCAGTTCTTAACATCTTGGGCTCTTGGTCTTCCTTCCTCCCCCTGTTTTAGAGAACACATTTCCAAATTTAATCATATGAATCAAGTTATATCAAGATGCTTTAGGAGAAATCCTGTGGCCACATAAAACAGTGACATTCCCACAACTTGGCCAAAGGAGCCTTCAATCAGCTGAACACAGATAAGTTTATAAGGACTTCTTAAAGGGATTGTTTTAAAAACCTGATTATAGAAACACATGAGCAGGCTGGAGAGATGGCCTAGCTGTTAAGAGTGCCAACTGCTCTTGCAGGGGACCAGGGTTCGATCCCCAGCACCCACATGGCGGCCCAGAGCCTCTTTAACTCCAGTTCCAGGGGAATCTGACGCCCTCTTCTGACCTCTGAGGCACTGCATGACATGGGTGCACAGACCTGCATGCAGACAGTACATTCATAGACATAAAAAAGCACTTGGGAGGCAGAGGCAGGCGGATCTTTGTGAGTTCAAGGCCAGCCTGGTCTACAGAGTGAGTTCCAGGACAGCTGGGACTACAGGGAGACCCTGTCTTGAAAAGACCAAAAAAAAAAAAAAAATCAAAATAAATAAAATTAAAAAAAGAAAACAGGAGCATAGGAAGACTGAAAGCACTAGCATTTTCCATGCGACAGCCCCTTCAAAAGACCAAGACATCAGCTCCAGAGAGAAGTAGAGTGTTTTGCTTCTTATCCACCTGTGCCCTTTTCTAAGCCTGGAACAATCTGCGGAAGAGGGGGCATGGTAGATGTAGAGGGCTTTCGATGGGGGTTAATGGTGAAACTACAACAATAATATAGACTGGACACTCATTTGA
The DNA here is from genome assembly GCA_009823505.1 of Rhizomys pruinosus. Classification (NCBI taxonomy): domain Eukaryota; kingdom Metazoa; phylum Chordata; class Mammalia; order Rodentia; family Spalacidae; genus Rhizomys; species Rhizomys pruinosus. The sequence goes on along the minus strand of VZQC01014625.1, from coordinate 1,134,038 downwards.
TCAACTTGATTGAACATACAAGCCCCCCCTGCTGGATGGTGGGACCCATGATCTGTGTGGGTTTGGGCACAACTGCTTGCAAATTGGTTTTACATGAAGGATGCTTGTACTCACAAATTATCACTTATTGTTAAAAAAAATGAAAACAAAACAAAAAAGCAGAGAAAGATGCAGAAAACTTATGACAGAATGCATGATCTGGGATGGGTAGGGGTGGGGTGGGGGGAAGGGAAGGGGATATATGCCTGAACTGAATTGGAAAATGATGTATGAAATACACAAAGCATCAATAAAAAAAAAATTAATTAAAAAAAAAAAAAGACGTTTTCCTGTCCTTCTGGAACTCTAGATGCAAATGAGGTTCCAGTCTGTGGCCTAGTGAAAGATAATAAGCACCAAGGAAGCCTAAACTAGTTTACCTAAAAAGGAGTGCTCAGGCAAGCCTTGAGTCTGAGCACAGACTCTCATCAAGGTTGGCCATCACTCAACAGTACTTCTGCACCCTTAGAGCTGAGTTTGAGGAATTCAGCAATGTTCCTTAGGACCAAGCCTGAATTGAGATGACCCCCTTGTTTTGAAAAGAAAAACAAAAAAAGACAAACAGTGAAAAAATGTCTGTTTTCTTCCCACAGGACCATTCACCCAGCACATATGTAATTCCACAACACTGAAAGTAAATTCCACAGAAGCCCTTACTTGCTGATGTGGTTACTAAACATTTTGTTCATATTTGATGCTTTTCAAAGGGTCTTTTACAGCTCAGGGCTACATTCTGTGTTATGCAGAACCATAAAACTGGCCCTGTGTGCGTATCTGATAACAGTTTATATATCAGCAACTAAATTAGGTACAGAAACTGTAGACATAGTTTTCTTGAGAACAGTAAGTGCCTCCAAGTGATAGGACATCCATCACAGACTTAAAGGTGTTTCTCTTTCAAAGTTTTGAGAGATCTTCATGGCCAGGATCCACAAAACCTTCTCAGTAAATAAACAATCCTCATGTCACCCAGTGATATTTACAATGGCTGAAGGAAAGGAGAACGTGACAGCAGGGTGGGTTGAGGGTGACCCTTCAGTAGCATTTTTAGATACTAATAAAAGATAAGCTGATGGTTTCCCTTGTTAGTCACTGGACCTGGTGTTTAAATATACTACATTAAACTAATAACCCAAAGATGTTTTTTTAAAAAGCTGTAAAATAAGATTTGTTATCCAGGATTAGAAAATGAATAAGATAGGTCCTTAAGTATTTTGAAAATTCACAACCAAGATATATCTACTCACAATTAGAAGTAATCAAACTGAGGTTTGGGGGACTGACACAGGTTCTTCCTATAAGCTCATGCTGACCCCAAACCCTCAGTCTTCTTGCTTTACCCTCCAGAGTGCTGGGATTACACATATGTACTACAAGGCCTGGTTAAACTAGTTTTTTGTTTTTTTTTTTTGTTGTTGTTGTTGTTGTTGTTTTGGTGTTTTTGAGACAGGATCTCCCTATAGCTCCAGCTGGCCTGGAACTCACTCTGTAGACCAGGCTGACCTTGAACTCACAGAGATCCACCTGCCTCTGCCTCCCAAGTACTAGGATTAAAGGCTTGTGCCACCACGCCCGGCATAAACTAGTTTTTAAAGAGAAAGCACGCTGGGCGTGGTGGCGCATGCCTTTAATCCTAGCACTTGGGAGGCAGAGGCAGGTGGATCTCTGTGAGTTCAAGGCCAGCCTGGTCTATAGAGTAAATTCCAGGACAGCTAGGGCTGCAGGGAGACTCTGTCTCAAAAAGAAAAAAAAAAAAAAAAAAAAAAGAAGATAGTTATGATTGAACATGATCTGCTTTATAAGTTAGTAACTGGTTCTAGATTACTTTTAGGAATTATCTAATAGACAAAAAATAGTTACAAAAAATAAAATACAAGAAAATTACTTATCATATTGCATACAATATTTATTCCTTTGAAATGACATTTTCTAGCAGTCCAATGAAATATTCTCAATTTGAAAGGCAATCCAACTAAAGAAAACATATATTGAATATTCCATCATAGTTTATATAAAGCAGTAACTGCAGTTGTGGGGGGCAAGTTGTTTGTTTGTTTGTTTTACTTCTAGTCTCCCAGTCTGACTTCATGAAAATCTAAACCAACTAATGAGAGAATCCAAAAGATGAAAAGTCATGTTTTCTCAGTGATACATTTCCCATTAGAGCTTATTTTTAACCAGATCGCTGTGCATGTTCAATGGGTACAACATTGGCAACCACTGACCAGGTTGGGGCCAGCAAAGCTAACGTTGCTGAGGGCTCTGCCCTGAAGGGCCGCGCTTCCTGTTGCATGCAGACACTGATCCTGTACTTTCTTTCCTTCCCTTTCTTTCCTGTGCCATGCTTGCTGTGTAGCAAATGGAATCTCTTGCAGTAAGTTAACTTTCTTTCATATTCTTTGTCCATTTAGGCATGGACCCATAACAAGCCTTATTTTATTATTACTATTGTATCTTTTAGCATGTTTTCCCTTTCTCATTTAATTTTATTTTCTTTGATAGATTGAGGCATGGCTGCCTATCAGCAGCCTCCTAGACTGCTTTTGCCCCAAAGTAGAAACCTACATTGCTATGAACTCTCATACTTCACTGGAACATTTTAAACAATAACTACCACCATTTGGCACTTGGAAAAGTCAGAGTTTTCATAGCTAGGTTTCACCCCAAATTGGGAAGATAACATTATTTTTAAACAACACTTTTTTATTTATTTGCAAGCCCCTGGCCATTACATTTCATACTAGCTTTTAAAAAGGTTTCCAATTTTCTTAAAGTTTAAATTGACAAAGTATTTTACTACAACAACCAAAGACCCAGTTTGTGCTAATTAATTAATTATAACTACTTCTTAACTCATAGGTTGCCAGTATGAAATAAGTCTAAACAGGATTGATTTGTTCTTAGGAGGAGGAAAGTGGGGGAAGAGAAAGGAAACTGCGTTCATCATCATCCTAGCATGAATTTTATCTTTTTCTTTTTAGCATCATTTTTAGTAACTTAAAAATCATACTCAAGAGTTTGTAATGTCAACAGAATATACTGCATAAAACCTAAACTTAACATCTTATCATTTCTCTCCTTAAACTGATTTGAGGAAATCTTAGGTTACCTCAAAGCTTTCAGTTCTGAGCTGAGTTGTAGCCCCCTAGGAAGAACGAAGTCTGGAGGACCCTGTGTTACCCCCTCTTGAAACCAAACGATGAAGCATTTGCATTTGGTTTGCACCAGATATTTAACCCACTTTCACTGGTGGCTGCTGACCCATGAACTCCTGCCTGGTGGAGACTTCTTTTCCTTTACAGAGTCCCATGCACTCTCTAGGAGCTATCCACTGTAGAAACCAGATAGCAGTGTAGAGGACAGAGCTCAAGGAGCGTGATGAGCATTGGTGCTGGGAGTACTTGTGGCTTCTTCAGTATCTCTAAGTCAGACTATGGCTTGTATTTGGCAGACTTCAGGAGTGTCTACCCCCAAGATGGCAGCCAAGGCTCGCACAGTGCTCTCCCAAGTAGCTATTCAACTTACAAATTTAACACCTAAAACTAATTAATGTTTTGCCTTTCAGCTACACTTTTAATAAAAAGAATCCTCTGCTTTTTAAAAGCAATTTATAGCTTATAAAAATTAACACAACCATTCAGCTACAATTTATGGTATTTCTTTGGCAAATACAACAGAAATGTGGTTTGCTCAGTCCTTTATATAGCTGTTTCTCCTTTCTAATTAGCCATCCCTTGTTGTATACAAAATAATATTCTAAATTATACTGCAACTTTCTCACTGATATGTATTGACTGGGTTTGGTTTTGGTGTTTCATTTGCAATGTTAGCAGATAGTATGTTTCCTTAAGTTTTTAAAGAAACAATGTCCTTATCTGCACTGAGAGTTTACTAGTTTCGTAAGAACAAACCTTAATAACTGTTTCTTCCCATACACCTCTCTCTTTAGCAACTGGAACTGTGTCAGAGATTATATAAGCTGCACTTCCAGCTGCTGTTGCTTTTTCAGTCCTACTGTAAGCTCATCGGCCAGGTGCATGAAGTGAGCTCCATGCCAGAGGTGAGTCCTCCCACTTCCCAGCCCTGCGTCTCACCGCACAAACCATCACTTGTTTTGTTCTCCGTTCTCCACCCAGTTAATAACTGTCCAAATGGGTTTTTTTTTTAACATAATCATTTTTCTCAAGCACAAGTCAAAAATAAATATATTTATTTCTACTCTCAGTTCTGAAAGGGCTTCCAGAGCAGTGTCAGAACTGAAATGTGACCCCACCAAGACCTCCCCCACAGTTACATGTCCTGATCCTGGCTGTCAGGACATCCTTCGCTGCCCTCGCAGGCGTGGAGTTCTCATAGCTTAGTACTCTAGAGAAAGAGCCCCACCCACCCCAAGACCAGCTGCTGCTGCACTGCGCTATCTTGAAACCTGAGCCACCGCCAGAGCTACCAGCGCTAGAGAACAATAATCACATCATTCTCTACCTCTATGGCCCTGCCATCATTGTCCCCACATTCACAGATGGCAGTGCACTATTCCCCAACTGAGAGGCCACAGCTCCCTGCCCGCTGAGGAAAAGGTTCCCTCATTGTAGTTGCTACTATAGCCTGTCTCCAGATACCCAGAGCCATGGCCCAGTGGGTCGACCTTGACTTCAGCACCCAAGCTAGCATTATCACTTTATGCATCAGAGACCAGACATTCCTGGCCCTTCCAGAGCTGCAGAATAGCTATAATGTCTCAGTACCTGAGCCAGCCCTGGTGTTAGGGAGTTTCCATCTTTGACACAGGTTAGCCATCAGCTTAGAACTCAGGCCTACACAGTGTTATGCCTCCTCAGAACCTGAGCCGATTTAGTGCCTAGAGCCCAGGGATTTGAACCTTGGGCAAGAGAGCAGCTGTAACCCAGGACCTGAGCCTTGCTCCCAAAGGATCAAGGTGACGCAATGATGGTAGTTAGTGCTGTCAATAAATGGTGCTAAGAAAACTGTATTTCCACAAAGAAAAGAAAAATTTGATCCTATCTTTGTAGTTATTGTTTTATTTTTAGACACAGGGTCTCCCTGGTGACCCAGCTGGCCTAGAACTCACTGTGTAGACCAGGGTGTCCTGGATCTCACAGAAATCACTCACCTCTGCCTTCTGAGTGTCATGACTAAAGGAGTGCAGCACCATGGCTAAGACCCTTGTCTTAAACCATTTCCAAAAAAAACAACTCAAAGTGGCAGAGCATGGTGGCACATGCCTTTAATCCCAGTACTCAGGAGGCAGAGGCAGGCGGAACTCTGTGAGTTCAAAGCCAGCCTGGTCTACAGAGCAAGTTCCAGGCCAGCTGGGACTAAAGGGAGACCCTGTCTCAAAAAGACCAAAAAAAAACCAAAATTCATTTGCCAGACATGATGGCACACACCGTTAATCCCAGCACTGGGGAGGCAGAGGCAGATGGATCTCTGTGAGTTCAAGGTCTAGGTAGTGACTTTCAGAACAGCTGGGGCTACAGGGGAGACCCTATCTCAAAAAGACAAAATAATAATAATAATAATTCATCCATTTCTAAGAGTTATGCCTCACACCTGCAGTCCCAGGATTGACACACGTTCAAGGCCAACCTGGACTACATAGTTAATGCCAGGCTAGCCTAAAGTACATAGTAAGAACCTAACTCTAAGAAAAATAGAGAAAAAGAAAATCACACACCCTTTTGTATGGACGAATATAAAAAATATTCTAAGTGAAATAAACCAGATACAGAAAAAAACATACAATTTTACTTATATTTAAATTAACATGTTAAAATTAAAAAGGAGTTAGATATACAAATGAAGTCAAGGGCCAGGTGTGGAGAGAGGAAATGGCAGATATGGGTCAAAGGATACAAAACAGCAGATATAAAATGGACAAGCCTAGAGATGTAATGAGCACTCAAATCACTAACAGTGTGGTGGTACACGCCTTTCATCCCAGTATCCAGGAAACAGAGACAAGTGGATCTCTGAGATATTGAGGCCAGCCTGATCTCCATAGCAAGTTCGAAACCAGCTTTGGATACAGGTGACCCTGTCTCAAAAAGACCAAAAAGCTACAACAACCAAAAACAAAACAAACAAGAGCTGGGCGTGGTGGCACATACCTTTAATCCCAGCATTCAGGAGGCAGAGGCAGGTGTATCTCTGTGAGTTCTAGGGCAGTCTGGTCTACATAGGAAGTCCAGGCCAGCTTGGACTACAGAGAGACCCTGTCTAAAACAAACAAACAAACAAACAACAACAAAAAACAATAGTACTGTTTTTTTTTTACTTTTGTTTTTTTTAATTTTTTATTTATTTTCTATGTGTATGAATGTACTGTCTGCATGCAGGTCCATGCACCCGTGTTGTGCAATGAATGACGTGGAGGTCAGAAGAGGGTGTCGGATTCCCCTGGAACTGGAGTCAAAGATGTTTCTCAGCCGCCATATGGGTGCTAGGGATTGAACCCCGGGTCCTCTGCAAGAGCAGTCGGTGCTCTTAACTGCTAGGCTCTCCAGCTCCCAATAGTACTGTTTTAAAGATTTTTATTAAATGCCATCCTAAAGCCAGGCATGGTGGCACATGCCTTTAATCCCAGCACTCGGGAGGCAGAGGCAGGTGGATCTCTGTGAGTTCAAGGCCAGCCTGGTCTACAAAGTGAATTCCAGGACAGCTGGGGCTACAGGGAGACCCTGTCTCAAAGACAACAACAACAACAACAGCAACAATAATAATTGCCATCATAGCTGTTCTCATCACAATAAAGTATTTGTGAGATGACAGACATGTTAATCTGCTACGCTTGATACTTAATAATTTTACTACCTATTTGCATCCTATGATATCATGTAGTAACACTCATATATGCTTAAACTTATTTTTAATTTACATTTTATTTAACCTAATATCTAGAACATTGCCATTTCGATGTTACTAATCATGTTTTAAGATTTGTTTTTTGGGGGGCTGGAGAGATGGCCTAGCGGTTAAGAGCACTGACTGCTCTTGCAGAGGACCAGGGTTTGATTGCCAGCACCCACATGGCTGGCTGAGAACCGTCTTAAACTCCAGTTCCAGGGGAATCCGACACACCCTCTTCTGACCTCCACAACATACCACACTGGTGCACAAACCTACATGCAGTTAAAAAAGAAAAAAAAAAAGATTTGTTTTTATTTTAAAAGTATGTATATTTGGCCAGGTGTGGTGGTGCACACCTTTAATCCCAACACTCAAGAGGCAGAGGCAGGCAGATCTATCTTTGAGTTCAAGGCCAGCCTGTTCTACACAGCAAGTTTCAGGCTAGCTAGGGCTACAGAGAAACCCTGTCTAGAAAAGACCAAATATAGCCGGGTGTGGTGGCACACGCCTTTAATCCTAGCATTTGGGAGGCAGAGGCAGGCAGATCTTTGTGAGTTCAAGGCCAGCCTGGTCTACAGAGCAAGTTCCAGGACAGGTAGGGCTATAGGGAGACCCTGTCTTGAAAAGACCAAAAAAAAGAAAAAAGAAAAGACCAAATATATATATACATATATCATATATATATATATATATATATATATATATATATAGATACATAGATAGACAGATAGATAGATTATAGAATGGCTACAAACTTTTGGACTGGAGGGATAGCACAGCGATTAAAGGCTGAGGCTAGGAGCCACAAAAATAAAGGATGGCTACAAACTGTCGAAAAGGCCTCAAGGATTTCAAAGAGGTATTACAGTAGATGAGGGCGGATACACATATAAAGAGAGACACTTTAGTGTTTAGATATTAATGAATGCAATTAAAGGGCTGCTAGAGGCACTGAAGAGCCAAACTTTGGGGTCACAGGGTTGAATTATGCCACAGAGGCAAGATGTAGAACCATGGAGGCCAAGGAGGTAAGGTGCATGAGGACCAGGTGTAAGTGTAGGACCAGGTCTAAGTAAATGAATGGATGGACAAGTACACAGCAATTCAAGAAGGCCACATCAACAGTGAGCACAGATATGAGCTGAAGCCTTAGGACAATCAGGAGTTCTCTCTCAATTGGCCCCTGCACACACTGAACAGACAGATGTCAGGTTCATGGGAGAGACTGCCATTGCAATATTATATGTCCTCTTCATGGGGATCCAGGTGAGGGTGTTACCCTTCCTTGGTTGGGTATGCTTGATAAATTCTTGGGCCTGGCTTTTCTAATATGGTTTGAATACACTCAGAAAGTCCTAATCTATTTTGACTTGTTTATAGGGTGGTACTGTCGGTCTAGATCCATTCTAGTTTATAGGAAAGTAACAGCTTTCTCCTTAGTTTTACTTCCAGTATTTTTAAAACCTCATGCTGCATTTCCCCCTTATTAATAGGGTTCTGACAGGGGAGGTAGTTAGGATGAATTTTGTACTTCTGGGATTGGCTTATTACAATAGGTGATGGGACAACACTTTCTATTTCCTCTTGCCTGCTTCAACTTCCTTGAAAATAAGGAATCAGTGTCAGACTTAGCAGTAACCCTCATTGAGTGGAAGCAGAGGATAAACCCTACTAAAGCGAACAGAGAATAAGATGCTCAAAGTGGAGACTGTATGGTAGGTGGAGGGGTCCAGTTACTGATGTCCAGTGGAAGGGTGCTTGTACAGCATGAGGCCCCACGTTCTATCTGCAGCACCAATCCTCCCCTTCCCCCCAACATGAACCAAATAAATCAGCAGTTGCACCCATTCCCTATTGGATATTTTGAAAGCACCTAAAATAGTTCTGAGAGACATGACAGTTTTGTAGGGACCCGTGGAAGATTATGTAGAGGTTGGGAGATGGCTTCCAGATAAAACATGGTACTACTCTTGCCGAGGACCCAACTTCAGTTCCCAGCACCCATGTGGGGTGGCCCATAACTGCCTATAATTCTCGCCTCCAGGGTAAACAATATTCACGGGCTCTGCCAGTACCTGAATTCATGTGCCCAAACCCACACAGACACAAATATCAATTATGTCTTAAATATCAAAATATTCGATATTATCTATAATATCATATTATGTTTCATGATATATAGATATCGTTTGCTTTCCTGACTTTATATTTCATTTTCATTTGTTCTTGTTTCTTTTCAAGAACAGGGGTCTCCTAGTCCTAGACCTGTCCTGGAACTTGCTCTGTGACCAGGCTGGCTTTAAATCACAAAGATCTGCTGGCCTACTGCGCGTCCCAATGCTAGGGATTAAAGGTTGCCAACCGAACCCGGGCTATATTTGGTCTTTTCTAGACAGGGTTTTCTCTGTATACCTAGTAGCCTGAAACTGCTGTGTGAGAACAGCTGCCTCTGAACTACAAGATAGATTCTAGCCTGCCTATTGCCTCTTGCGTGTTGCGGCAGTTAAAGGTGTGCACCACCACACCTGGCCACATAGTATACATACTTTTAAAAATAAAGACACAAATGCTTTTTTTTTTTCTTTTTTAATCATGTAGGTTTTTCGCACCAGATTGTGGTATAGTTGTGGAGGTCAGAAGGAGGTGTGTTCGGATTCCCCCTGTGGAATTGGAGCTTTAAGACGGTTTTCTCAGCCAGCCATGTGAGGTGCTTGGGCAATCAAAACCCCTGGTCCTCTCAGAGCAGCAGGTGACTCTAACAGCTAGGGGCCACTCTCTCCAGCCCCCCAAAAAACAATGCTTAAAACGATGATTAGTAACATCGAAACTGGCAATCAGGTTCTAGATAACTTAGGTTAAATAAGATGTAAATTAAAAATAAGTTTAAGCATATATGAGTGTTACTACATGATATCATAGGATGCAAATAGGTAGTAAAATTATTAAGTATCAAGCGTAGCAGATTAACATGTCTGTCATCTCACAAATACTTTATTGTGTGAGAACAAGCATGATGGCATATTATTGCATATAGTATGTCTGTTTGTTGTTGTTAGTTTTGAGACAGGGTCTCCCTGATAAAAGCCCCAGCTGTAACTGTGAATCTCACTTTGTTTACAGACGGCTTGGCCTTGAAGCTCACAGAGATTCGCACGCTGCTCTGCCTCCCGAGTGGCTGGGATTAAAGGAGTGTGCCACATGCCTGCTTTTAAGGATGGCATTTAATAAAAATCTTTAAAAAACAGTACTATTGGGAGCTGGAGAGCCTAGCAGTTAAGAGCAGCATGACTGCTCCTTGCAGAGGACCGGGTTCAATCCCCCTAGCCACACCATGTGCGGCTGAGCTGAAAAACATACATTTTGCTCAGTTCCAGGGAAGGAATCGGACACCCTCTTCTGAACCTCCACCGTCATCTTCCATTGCACAACACGGAGGTGCATGGACCTGCATGCTAGACAGTACATTCATACACATACGAAATAAATAAAAAACTTAAAAAAAACAAAAAGTAAAAAAAAAAAGTTATTGTTTTTTTTTTTGTTTTGTTGTTTGTTTGATTTGTTTGTTTTTAGGACCAGGTTCCTCATTGTAGTCCAGCTGGCCTGGGATTCTCTATGTAGACCGAATCGCTAGAACTCACAGAAGATACTATCTCTCCTCTTGCCATCTGAATGGCTGGGCATTAAAAGGTATGTCCACACTGGTCGCCAGCTTTGTTTGTTTTGTATTTTGGTTTTGTGCCTTTTTGGTCTTTTTGAGACACAGTGGTCAACTGTACCAAAGCTGGTTTCGAACTTGTATGGAGATCAGGCTTGCCATATCTCAGGATCCACTCTGTCTCTGTTTCCTGGACCGTGGGAGAAAGGCGTGTAGCACCACCACACTGTTAGTGATTTGAGTGCTCATTACATCTCTAGGCTTGTCCATTTTATATCTGCTGTTTTGTATCCTTTTGGACCCATATCTCCATTTCCTCTCTCCACACCTGGCCCTCTGACTTCATTTGCATAATCTAAACTCCCTTTTTTAATATTACATTTTAATTATAAATATAAAGTAAAATTGTATTGTTTTTTCTGTATCTGGTTTATTTCACTTAGAATATTTTTTATATCTCGTCCATACAAAGGGTGGTGATGATTTTCTTTTTCTCTATTTTTCTTAGAGTTAGGTTCTTACTATGTACTTTAGGCTAGCCTGGCATTAACTATGAGACCAGGTTGGCCTATGAACGTGTGTCAATCCTGCCGGATTCTGCAGCCGTGTGGAGGCATACTCATTAGAAATGGATGAAATTTTTATTATTATTAATTTTGTCTTTTGAGATGTCTTTACAGGGCTTCCCCTGGTAGCCACCAGCTGTTCCTGCAAGTCACTACTCTAGACCTTGAACTCACAGAGATCCAATCCCTATGCCTTCCAACGTGATGGGATTAACGGTGTGTGCCATCATGTCTGGCAACTATGAATTTTTGGTTTTTTTTTTGCGTCTTTTTGAGACACGGGTCTACCCTTAGTCCCAGCTGCGCTGGAACTTGCTCCGTAGACAGTGCTGGCTGTTTAGAACTCCACAGAGTTCGCCTGCCTCTGCTCCTGAGTACTGTGGGATTTTAAAAGGCATGGTGCCACATGCCTATGCTCCGCCACTTTGAGTTGTTTTTTTTTGGAAATGGTTTAAGAACAAGGGTCTTAGCCATGGTAGCTCGCACTCCTTTATCATTCGAACACTCAGAAAGGCAAGAGGTGAGGATGATTTCTGATGAGATCCAGGACACCCTGGTCTACACAGATGAATTCAAGGCCAAGCTGGGGCTAAAAACAGCCAGGAGAACCCTAGTCAAATAAAACAGATATAACTAACAAAAGATAGGATCAAATTTTTCTTTTTCTTTGTGGAAAAAATACAGTTTTCTTAGCACCATTTATTGACAGCACTAACTACCATCATTGCGTCACCTTGATCCTTTGGGAGCAAGGCTCAGGTCCTGGGTTACAGCTGCTCTCTTGCCCAAGGTTCAAATCCCTGGGCTCTAGGCACTAAATCGGCTCAGGTTCTGAGGAGGCATAACACTGTGTAGGCCTGAGTTCTAAGCTGATGGCTAACCTGTGTCAAAGATGGAAACTCCCTAACACCAGGGCTGGCTCAGGTACTGAGACATTATAGCTATTCTGCAGCTCTGGAAGGGCCAGGAATGTCTGGTCTCTGATGCATAAAGTGATAATGCTAGCTTGGGTGCTGAAGTCAAGGTCGACCCACTGGGCCATGGCTCTGGGTATCTGGAGACAGGCTATAGTAGCAACTACAATGAGGGAACCTTTTCCTCAGCGGGCAGGGAGCTGTGGCCTCTCAGTTGGGGAATAGTGCACTGCCATCTGTGAATGTGGGGACAATGATGGCAGGGCCATAGAGGTAGAGAATGATGTGATTATTGTTCTCTAGCGCTGGTAGCTCTGGCGGTGGCTCAGGTTTCAAGATAGCGCCGTGCAGCAGCAGCTGGTCTTGCGGTGGGTGGCTCTTTCTCTAGAGTACTAAGCTATGAGAACTCCACGCCTGCGAGGGCAGCGAAGGATGTCCTGACAGCCAGGATCAGGACCAATGTAACTGGTGGGGGAAGGTCTTGGTGGGCGTCCACATTTCCAGTTCATGACACTGCTCTGGAAGCCCCTTTCAGAACTGAGAGTAAGAATAAATATATTTATATTTGACCTTGGCTTGAGAAAAATGATTATGTTAAAAAAAAAAAAACCCATTTGGACCAGTTATTAACTGGGTGGAGAACGGAGAACAAACAAGTGATGGTTTGTGCGGTGAGCGCAGGCTGGGAAGTGGGAGGATCACCTAGCTGGCATGGAGCCACTTCATGCACCTGGCCGATGAGCTTACAGTTAGGGACTGAAAAGCAACAGCAGATGGAATGCAGCCTATATAATCTCTGACACAGTTCCAGTTGACTAAAAGAGAGAGGGGGTTGGTTTGTATGGGAAGAAACAGTTATTAAGGTTTGTTCTTACGAAACTAGTAAACTCTCAGTGCAGATAAGGACATTGTTTCTTTAAAAACTTAAGGAAACATACTATCTGCTAACATTGCAAATGAAACACCAAAACCAAACCCAGTCAATACATATCAGTGAGAAAGTTGCAGTATAATTTAGAATATTATTTTGTATACAACAAGGGATGGCTAATTAGAAAGGAGAAACAGCTATATAAAGGACTGAGCAAACCACATTTCTGTTGTATTTGCCAAAGAAATACCATAAATTGTAGCTGAATGGTTGTGTTAATTTTTATAAGCTATAAATTGCTTTTAAAAAGCCAGGGATTCTTTTTATTAAAAGTGTAGCTGAAAGGCAAAACATTAATTAGTTTTAGGTGTTAAATTTGTAAGTTGAATAGCTACTTGGGAGAGCACTGTGCGAGCCTTGGCTGCCATCTTGGGGGTAGACACTCCTGAAGTCTGCCAAATACAAGCCATAGTCTGACTTAGAGATACTGAAGAAGCCACAAGTACTCCCAGCACCAATGCTCATCACGCTCCTTGAGCTCTGTCCTCTACACTGCTATCTGGTTTCTACAGTGGATAGCTCCTAGAGAGTGCATGGGACTCTGTAAAGGAAAAGAAGTCTCCACCAGGCAGGAGTTCATGGGTCAGCAGCCACCAGTGAAAGTGGGTTAAATATCTGGTGCAAACCAAATGCAAATGCTTCATCGTTTGGTTTCAAGAGGGGGTAACACAGGGTCCTCCAGACTTCGTTCTTCCTAGGGGGCTACAACTCAGCTCAGAACTGAAAGCTTTGAGGTAACCTAAGATTTCCTCAAATCAGTTTAAGGAGAGAAATGATAAGATGTTAAGTTTAGGTTTTATGCAGTATATTCTGTTGACATTACAAACTCTTGAGTATGATTTTTAAGTTACTAAAAATGATGCCTAAAAAAAAAAGATAAATTCATCTGGACATGATGCCCATGAACGCAATTTTCCTTTTCTTCCCCCACTTTCCTCCTCCTAAGAACAAATCAATCCTGTTTAGACTTATTTCATACTGGCAACCTATGAGTTAAGAAGTAGTTATAATTAATTAATTAGCACAAACTGGGTCTTTGGTTGTTGTAGTAAAATACTTTGTCAATTTAAACTTTTAAGAACTTGGAAACCTTTTTAACAGGCTAGTATGAAAGTACTGGCCGGGGCTTGCAAATAAATAAAAAAGTGTTGTTTAAAAATAATGTTATCTTCCCAATTTGGGGTGAAACCTAGCTATGAAAACTCTGACTTTTCCAAGTGCCAAATGGTGGTAGTTATTGTTTAAAATGTTCCAGTGAAGTATGAGAGTTCATAGCAATGTAGGTTTCTACTTTGGGGCAAAAGCAGTCTAGGAGGCTGCTGATAGGCAGCCATGCCTCAATCTATCAAAGAAAATAAAATTAAATAGAAGGGAAGAAAAACATGCCTTACTAAAAATACAATATTAATAATAAAATAAGCTTGTTATGGGGTCCATGCCTAATTCTCGAACAAAGAATATGAAAGAAAGTTAACTTACTGCAAGAGATTCCATTTGCTACACAGCAAGCATGGCACAGGAAAGAAGCGCGGGGAAGAGAGGAAAGAAAGTACAGGATCAGTGTCTGCATGCAACAGGAAGCGCGGCCCTTCAGGGCAGAGCCCTCAGCAACGTTAGCTTTGCTGGCCCCAACCTGGTCAGTGGTTGCCAATGTTGTACCCATTGAACATGCACAGCGATCTGGTTAAAAATAAGCTCTAATGGGAAATGTATCACTGAGAAAACATGACTTTTCATCTTTTGGATTCTCTCATTAGTTGGTTTAGATTTTCATGAAGTCAGACTGGGAGACTAGAAGTAAAACAAACAAACCAAACAACTTTGCCCCCACAACTGCAGTTGCCAGTTAGCGCCTTTATATAAACTATGATGGAATATTCAATATATGTCTGTTAGTTGGAAAATTGCCTTTCAAATTGAGAATATTTCATTGGACTGCTAGAAAATGTCATTTCAAAGGAATAAATATTGTATGCAATATGATAAGTAATTTTCTTGTATTTTATTTTTGTAATATTTTTTGTCTATAGATAATTCCTCAACGTAATCTAAGAAACCAGCTGATAATTATTAAAGCAGATTTCAGTTCAATCATAACTCTTCTTTTTTTTTTTTTTTTTTGTCTTTTGAGACAGAGTCTCCTGCATCCCTCAGCTGTCCTGGAATTTTACTCTATAGACCAGGCTGGCTTGAACTCAAGAGATCCACCTGCCTCTGCCCTCCCAAGTGCGAGGATTAAAGGCATGCGCCACCCCGCCCAGCGTGCTTTCTCTTTAAAAACTAGTTTATGCCGGGCGTGGTGCGCACAAGCCTTAATCCTAGTACTTGGGAGCAGAGGCCAGTGATCTCTGTGATTTCTTCAAGTCAGCCTGGTCTACAGAGTGAGTTCCAGGCCCAGTTGGAGCTATAGGGGCGCTCCCTGTTCAAAAACACCAAAAACAACAACTAACAACAACAACAAAAAAAAAAAAACAAAAAACTAGTTTAACCAGGCCTTGTAGTACATATGTGTAATCCCAGCACTCTGGAGGTGCTTTTAAAGCAAGAAGACTGAGGGTTTGGGGTCAGCATGAGCTTATAGGAAGAACCTGTGTCAGTCCCCCAAACCTCAGTTTGATTACTTCTAATTGTGAGTAGATATATCTTGGTTGTGAATTTTCAAAATACTTAAGGACCTATCTTATTCATTTTCTAATCCTGGATAACAAATCTTATTTTACAGCTTTTTAAAAAAACATCTTTGGGTTATTAGTTTAATGTAGTATATTTAAACACCAGGTCCAGTGACTAACAAGGGAAACCATCAGCTTATCTTTTATTAGTATCTAAAAATGCTACTGAAGGGTCACCCTCAACCCACCCTGCTGTCACGTTCTCCTTTCCTTCAGCCATTGTAAATATCACTGGGTGACATGAGGATTGTTTATTTACTGAGAAGGTTTTGTGGATCCTGGCCATGAAGATCTCTCAAAACTTTGAAAGAGAAACACCTTTAAGTCTGTGATGGATGTCCTATCACTTGGAGGCACTTACTGTTCTCAAGAAAACTATGTCTACAGTTTCTGTACCTAATTTAGTTGCTGATATATAAACTGTTATCAGATACGCACACAGGGCCAGTTTTATGGTTCTGCATAACACAGAATGTAGCCCTGAGCTGTAAAAGACCCTTTGAAAAGCATCAAATATGAACCACACAAATGTTTAGTAACCACATCAGCAAGTAAGGGCTTCTGTGGAATTTACTTTCAGTGTTGTGGAATTACATATGTGCTGGGTGAATGGTCCTGTGGGAAGAAAACAGACATTTTTTTCCCACGTTGTCTTTTTGTTTTTCTTTTCAAAACAAGGGGGTCATCTCAATTCAGGCTTGGTCCTAAGGAACATTGCTGAATTCCTCAAACTCAGCTCTAAGGGTGCAGAAGTACTGTTGAGTGATGGCCAACCTTGATGAGAGTCTGTGCTCAGACTCAAGGCTTGCCTGAGCACTCCTTTTTAGGTAAACTAGTTTAGGCTTCCTTGGTGCTTATTATCTTTCACTAGGCCACAGACTGGAACCTCATTTGCATCTAGAGTTCCAGAAGGACAGGAAAACGTCTTTTTTTTTTTTAATAATTTTTTTTTATTTGATGCCTTTGTGTATTTCATACATCATTTTCCAATCAGTTCAGGAATATATCCCCTTCCCTTCCCTCCCCCACCCACCCCTACCCATCCCAGATAATGCATTTCCTGTCTAAGTTTTTTCTGCATCTTTCTCCTGACCCATTTTTTGTTTGTTTGCATTTTTTAACAATAGTTGATAATTTGTGAGTACAAGCATCCTTAATCGTTAAAACACTTTGCAAGAGTGTGCCCAAACCCCCACAGATCATGGTCCCACCATCCAGCAGGGGGGGCTTGTATGTTCAATCAAGTTGAGTTGATCAAATGAGCTGTCCAGTTATATTGTTGTAGTTTCACCATTAACCCCATCGAACAGCCCTTACATCTACCATGCCCCCTCTTCCGCAGATTGTTCCGAGGCTTAGAAAAGGGGCACATGCTGGATGAGAAGCAAAACCCCTCTACTTTCTTTGGAGCTGATGTCTTGGTCTTTTGAAGGGGCTGTCGCATGGAAAATGCTAGTGCTTTCAGTCTTACTATGCTCAGTGTTGTTCTTTTTTAATTTTATTATTTTGATTTTTTTTTTTTTTTTTTGAGTTTTTCAAGACCGGGTCCCCTGCAGTCCCCGCTGTCTGGAACTCACTCTGTAGACTCCGGCTGGCCTTTTGAACTCACAAAGCTCCGCCTGCCTCTGCTCCCACGTGCTTTTTATGTTATGAATGTACTGTTTACACATAGGTCTGTGCACCCATTGTCATGCAGTGCCCAGAGGTCAGTGAGAGCAGACAGAAGAGGGCGTCAGATTCCACTGGAACTGGAAGTTAAGGCCGGCTCTGGGCGCCATGTGGGGTGTGGGGATCGAACCCTGGTCCCCTGCAAGCGCAGTTGGCACTTTAACAGCTAGGCATCTCTCCAGCCTGCTCAGTGATTTCTAATCAGGTTTTTAAAACAATCCCTTTAAGAAGTCCTTATAAACTTATCTGTGTTCAGCTGATTGAAGGCTCCTTTGGCCAAGTTGTGGGAATGTCACTGTTTTATGTGGCCACAGGATTTCTCCTAAAGCATCTTGATATAACTTGATTCATATGATTAAATTTGGAAATGTGTTCTCTAAAACAGGGGGAGGAAGGAAGACCAAGAGCCCAAGATGTTAAGAACTGATCGTCGGGCCTGATAGAGAAATGGCTCAGTGGTTACGAGCCTGACTGCTTTGTAGAGGACTGGGTTCAATTCCCAGCACCCACTATGGCAGCTAAGACCATAATTTTAGCCGGGGTGGTGGTGCACACCGGTAATCCTAGCCGGGAACTCACAGAAATCCGAAAGGCAGGCCACTACGGCCATCTGAGCTTCTCTACTCTTTAACATGTAAATGCATTTAAACCAGGTAGGAAGATCCCTCACTCATTCATTGTTTGGGTTTGGCATACTGACAACTATTCGTCTTTTTTTTTGGTTGGTTTTTGGTCGTTATGCAGTGCTAGGATTTGTAAACCCTCGGGATTGGCCGAGATAAAGCCAGCACACTCTACTGCCGACAGTTATCTGTCTGAAACTGTCACATTGTATTTGTTGCAATCTACTTATTTTATGGTTTGACCTCAGTTCGGGTAATATCGTGCAAAACTTCAAAAACCGAAAACCAGGACTGGAGCGATGACTCAATAGTTAGACTCACTGGCTGCTCTTGCAGAGGACCCAGTGTCAATTCCCAGCACCTTCAGGTGCTAACAACAGTCTGTACTTACCAGTTTCAAGCAGAATCCAATACCTCTTCTGCCCTCTCCACAGGCATTGCACAGTAATGGTGCACTTATATACATGCTGGCAAAAACCACTCATACGCATAAAATAAAATAAAAAAATAAAAACCCTAAAACTAAAGCCCGATGATACAGTTAACATAGCATGAGGCATTCACTATAACTGTAAATACACTTTAGCAGACATTTCTTTAACTAAGATAGGAAGAAAGATTGCTTTTGAATTTGAGTCTCTTTACGTCGCGTGTGGTTTGGCCTAGTAATCCTCACTCTGTAGACCCGGCTGGCCATGAACTCATAGCGGGATTCTCCTGCTCAGCTTCCTGAGTGCTGGGATTAAAGTTGTGATCACCANCCCCCCCCCCCCGCACTGCTTCCAGGGCTGCAGACCCCTTCATTGAGAACAGAGGCAGAACACCTGCAGGTAGGACTATAAGCTGTTAACATCAGGAGCTGCAGAATTCTACATTAGAGGCTTCTGGTGATGAGGGACAGGATGTTGAGAACAGTGATTGACCAGTTTATCCAGTCAGTAACTGTTCAAACCAGTACCTAATCAGCATTTTTTATTCAACCAGCAACAAATCTAATCCACAGTGATCCACAATAACTGATCCACTCATGGATTCATGCTATCACTAGCTGATCTAATAACCAGCTGCCCAGACGGTGACTACCTAATCACTCAGCACCTGATCATCCTTGTTGAAATTGGTTTGTGTGTTTTGTTTTGTGCTTGCTCTCTCTTATCCTTTTGTATTTTTTTTTTTCCATCACCGGGAACCAAACTCAGGGCCTCCCTCTTGCTAGGCAAATACTCTACCATTAAGCCAAGTCCCCCTCCCCACACACCTAATCTAGTTGACACTTTGATCTTATCAGCATCCGACCTGAACAGTAGTTGAGGCAATCAGGAGTTTGCCTACTTTACTTTGGATCTATCAAGGTATAACACAAACCTGGAGATTAGTTAAAGTTCTTTTAGTTGAGCATGATGACTCATGCCTATAATCCCAGCACCCAGGAAAATAAGGCATGTGTTCCAGGCAGACTGGCATATATAGGAAGACCCTGTCTCAAATAAATAAATAAACAGACAGACAGACAGATAGATAGTAAATAAATTCATAAACAAATAAATTCTGGTTTTCCTATTACAAAGGAAGATTTGTAATCACTCTATGAAAAGTATTCAGAAAATGCTGGGCATGGTGGCACACGCCTTTAATCCCAGCACTCAGGAGGCAGAGGCAGGCGGATCTCTGTGAGTTCAAGGCCAGCCTGGTCTACAGGATGAGTTCCAGGCCAGCTAGGGCTATAGGGAGACCGCCTTTAATCCCAGCACTCGGGAGGCAGAGGCAGGCGGATCTCTGTGAGTTCAAGGCCAGCCTGGTCTACAGGATGAGTTCCAGGCCAGCTAGGGCTATAGGGAGACCCTCTCTCCAAAAAAAAAAAAAAAAATCAATGAATATTTATGTATTTGTTGTGTGTGTATTTTTTATGTGTACCACATGCATGCACTACCCAAATAGACCAGAAGAGGGTATCAGATCCCCTGGAGCTGGAGTTATATGCAGTTGTGAAGCCACTGGACATGGGTACTGGGAACTGAACTCTAGTCCTCTGTAACAGAATTCTTAACTGCCAAGCCCTCTTTCCAGCTCCTTAAATCTCTTTAAAGAGGAGAATGGGCACTCAGGAACATAAAATCCTTTTTTTTTTAATTGTATTTATTTGTGTGCATGTGTATATATGGACATGCATGTGTGAAGGTGAGAGGACACTTTATGGGAGTCCTTTCTCTCTTTTACCATGTGAGTCCCAGGGATTGAACTCAGGTCATCAGACATGAATAGCAAGCACCTTTAATATTGAGACACATATTGCTGGCCCAAGTATTTCAAAATCTTTGAACTTCACAGGTCTAAGGCTCAAGAAACCATTTTATTTCTTCTCCTAATAACTATCTTGTGCTCTATTCTCTCTTGAATAGAATACTGGGTTCTTTTTTGGTAGCTAACACATAGTGCATGGCTTTGATAACTGAAAACTTAATATTCGCTGGGTATGGTGGCGCATGCCTTTAATCCTAGCACTCAGGAGGCAGAGCCAGGCGGATCTCTGAGTTCAAGCCAGCCTGGTCGACAGAGCGAGCTCCAGGCCAGCTGGGACTAAAGGGAGACCCTGTCTCAAATACACAAAAACACGCGCACACACACACACACACACACACACACACACACACACACAAAGAAAAGAAAAAGGAAAAAACCCTCAATATTCATCTCTAAGTTATAGCTTTTCAGAGGAGATCTGGATTAAGCTAGAGAGCCAAACTGCTTGGCCCTACCGGTTCTCATCTCCTACAGGAGGGGACAGAAAGGAATCTGTTGGTCTGTCTTCACTTTCTGAGGATGATTTCCATGGTCCTTCAGTCACTGCTGCTCCTACTTGCAGAATGCACACTGATTTAGCCCCAGGTTTACTAGTGGTCATTGGGTCCCACGCCAGGGCTCAGGGACAGTCACCCAAGATGAATTCTTTGCTTCTGTTACCCGGGGGGGGGGGGGGGGGGG
>VZQC01014625.1:1095336-1112244 GCA_009823505.1 Rhizomys pruinosus | reverse complement strand
GGCATATTTCTCCTTCCCTTTCCCCCATCCCACCCCACCCCACCCCATCCCAGATCATGCATTCTGCCATAACTGTCCTGCATCTTTCTCTCAGTTTTGTTTCCACTTTTTAGCAATAAGTGATAATTTATGAGTACTAGCATCCTTCATGTAAAACCAATTTGCAAGCAGTTGTGTCCAAACCCACACAGCCCCTTGGTTCCACCATCCAGCAGGGGGGGCTTGTATGTTCAATCAAGTTGATCAAATGAGTGTCCAGGCTATATTGCTGTAGGTTCACCATTCACCCCAATCACAGCCCTTACATTCTACCACGCCCCCTCTTCCGAAGATTTTTCCCTAGGCTTAGACAAGGGGCACAGGTGGATGAGAAACAAAACAGTCTACTTTCTCTGGAGCTGTTGTCTTGGACTCTGGTCAATTCTGGCTGTTTTCTTTCATGGGCTGACAGTTTATCCAGAAATAACCTTTCGATCCTGCCCTGCCCGAGTGAGTTATGGCGTCCTGCCTGGATCTCAGGAACCTGCCCACCTGGTTCTTTTCTTAAGCTGTCTTTGAACTCCTGGGCCCAAGTGAGCTTCCTGTCACAGTATGCCTCTCTTGATTACAGTAACTTGAAAGAAAATTACCCTTTCTCTCTGTGGCATAAATACTAAGATTATTTTTCATCCTTCTTTTTCCTTAAAATCGTGTCCCCTGGGCTTGGGGATGGGGCTCAGTTGGTCGATCGAGCACTTACCTAGCACAAAGTTCTAGATTCCATCCTCAACACTGCCTAAAACCAGGTGTGGTAGCATATGCCTGCAACCTAAGTTCAAAGATCAGACGTTCAGGGTCATCCTCAACTACAGTTCAAGGCCAGCCTGGGCTACATGAGACCAGTCTCAAAAACAAAACAACAAAAAATTTGTACTTTCTATCTTTTCATGACATAGAGCAAATACTGAGAAACAATTAGAATAAAGAGCATGATAACAATTTTATTGGAGTATTTATGTCCAAAACTTTATATATTTATATATTATATATAATTACTATATGTCTACATTATTTCATTTAATCTGTAAAGTAACCTTGTAATACAACTGAAAAAAACCTGAAATGTATAAAGGGTTTGTACACTCACATTCACACTGGTCAGTTCTGCAGTAGTCTAAAAAGATATTTGAAGTCAGCCACTTTATAAACATTTATTAAGTTCATTTAGAAGCTACAAGTTCAAACAGCATGACCCTGGTTCTGTCTGTATCACATCATGGTAAGAGCCCTGTATGTGTATATATGGTCTCCTCTCTCTCCTTTCTCTCTCCTGCCCTCTTCCCTCCCCATAATAAAAACACAGGGTTCTTATCATTAGGTCTCTATGCTAATAATTTAGACTAACTAATTCCAAAAGAACCATCTCCAGACACCAGTCTGATTGATTCTACCTTCTTACTGCCATTAATGTAGGCTTTAGAACATGACTTCAAGGGGACAAACCACATTCCTGGCTCTCAGTGCCTCTTCAAACACATGTCCTTCTCCATACAGTTCCATTTAATAATCCCAGCATAGGTTCAAAAGTTCAAAGCTTGCCAGGCGGGCGTGGTAGCCCACGCTTTTAATCCTAGCACCCTGGAGGAAGAGGCAGGTGGTGTGAATTTAAGGCCAGCCTGGTCTACATAGTGAGTTCCAGGAAAGACAAAAAAAAACATCAAAGGCTCATCTGAGACGACTGTCCAACTTCTTGTAGTTGTGAGCGTACAGTACCGAAATAAATTATAGGGAAACCCTCCTATCCCAAAAAGAAGGAATGGGCAAGCAATAAAGAATAATCCACCCAAAGCAAAAGCAAGACCAAGCAAGGCAAACAATCTCAAACCCCCAAGTCCAGTATCCTGTTCACAGGAGACAGGTTGGGCCCAAGGCCTGGACAGCTTCCCTCCTACGGGGCTTCCTGGACTTAGCCCCTGCTTCAGTCCTCACAGGGCGGAGTCTCCTGTTTGCAGCTTCCAGGGCCTGGCATTTCATGCTGGTAGCTAGGTAGTCCTGCGCTTCAATGGCAGTCCTGCCCCTGCAGCTCCACCAGGTATTACCGCGGAGAGGGCTCTGTTCAGCAGCTCCTTCCCAAGGCTCCCGCTCCGTCCTGTCCCTGTGGGGGCTCTCTGCAGCGTCGCCACCCCTGGGACTGATCCAGATGTTCTTTGAAATCTAGATGGAAGCCTCCGTGCCCTGCTGGTGTCCAGTGATGTAGCTGCTCTCAGAGGTTTCAGGCCCTCAAAGGTCACAGCTTTCCTGGGCTTATGGGTCACGCTGTTTACAGTTTTTTGTGGCGGGTGTTTGAGGATGCTACTTCTGCTTCTGCTGCTTGTCTGGGGTTTCCAGTGGGGATTCACTCCCACAGCTCTGCAGGGCATCGCCCCATCAAGCGCCTTCCGGGTCTCCAACCCCAAGGCAGCCTTCTGCCTGGCCTCCCGGTGCTGTTTCCTTTGAAGTCTTGGTGAGTGCAGAGGTGACCCAGCAACTCCAGCAACTCTCCAACTCTGCGTACCTGGCAAACCAGCTGTGCCTGGACAATGCCCAGGTCTGCGGCTTACAGGACCTGTGTGTGGGCTCCTGGGAACCCTGACTGTACCCGAGGAATCCTTTGCCAGCCTTGGGGCTCTTTCCTTAAAGAGTTCGGCCACAGAAGATAACCTCGGTGCCCTGGAGGCATTTTTCTTTTTGTTGGGCTGCAACTCTGGAACCTTCTTTCTTTCCACCTTAATCTTTTTGGCCAGAGGCTGTTCCAGCAAGCCCTCCCTGTTCATCCGCCTACGGTTTCTGCTTTTCTGGCTGAGCTTCTTTGTTTCCCTTTTAACAAGTTCTGTCTGTAAATCATTCCTTTGCGCTCTCATTTGACTATAGGCAGTCAAGAGTAGCCATGCAGCAGCCTGACTGCTTTGCTGCTTTGAAATCGCCTCTGCCAGACAAACTAGTCCATCATTTTGAAGTTCAACCTTCCACAAGGTCTCAGGACACGGGCACAAGGAAGCCAAACTCTTAGCCACAATGTAACAAGGATGGCCTTTATTCCAGTCCCCAAGGGAAGCCTCTTTTCCATCAGAAACCTCTGCACGGCCTCCGCTGGCCACACTCTTAGCAGCATCCTGCTCTTCTGAGCCCTCCCCTGAACTGTCTGCAGTGCGCTGCTTAAAACAGTCCGAGCTTTCTCTGGCCAGCTCCTCCAAACTGTCTGATCCTCTCCCTGTTAACCAATTCCAAAAGCTCCGCCCCATCTTCAGGTACTGTAGTGGGGACCACATTCTTTATAAAGAGAAAAGGTCTACTTAGCTTAGTTTCAGAGGTTAGAAATCCAAACAGCGTATCCCAGGTACCAACCGGTCAACCAGGATGTTTGGAGCCCTCCTGTATCTCCGAATGAATGTGTGTGACTCTCTCCCTTTCCTTATAAACCCACCAGGATTATAGAGGTTCCACCCTATGACTTAATCTAATCTGATTTCTCAGAGATCTCTCCTCCAGTAAGACAAATCTACCCTCTAAATACCATTAACATAAATCTAAGGATTAACCTCCTGCATAAGTTCAGGAGGACAAGTCACCATACACATTATTATTACCTGTTGTCCACTGCCACCCAAAACTATTAAATGGAAATGATAACTTTTGTTTAGACCTATTGTTACCTATTCATTCATTTAAATAACTCAGAAGTTTTTGGTTTTGTTTGCTCTTTTTTAGACAAGGTTTCCCTGTACCCCAGCTGGCTTTGAATTCACAGAGATCTGCCTGCCTCTGCTTCCAGAGTGCTGGGATTAAAGGCGTGTGTCACCTAGTGAGGTTTGTTTATAGAGAAAAATACAATATCCACTGGGTGTGGTGGTACATGCCTTTAATTCCAGTGCTTGGGAGGCAGAGAGATCTCTGTGGGCATGAGGCCAGCCTGCTAGAGTTCCAGGCCAGACAGCGAGGGCTAGTAGTGAGACTCAGGCTGCGAAAAAAAGAGAGTCGGGCATGGTGGCGCACGCCTTTAATCCTAGAACTTGGGAGGCAGAGGCAGGTGATCTCTGAGTTCAAGGCCAGCCTGATCTACAGCACAAACTCCAGGCCAGCTGGGACTAAAAGGGAGATCCTGTCTCAAAAAGACAAAAACAAAAAGAGAGAGAGAGAGAGAGAGAGAGAGAGAGAGAGAGAGAGAGAGAGAGAGAAAAGGCCAATACTATCAAAGGTTTCAAGCATCCAATCCACTGGGGTGGCATACTATAGCAGCTGTGGGCAATTAACAGTTGGTATTTGATGAGGCCTGTGCCACCACACCTCTAATCCCAGAGGCAGAAGCAGAGGCAGGGGCAGGGGCAGGGGCAGGGGCAGGAGAAAGGGCAGGGGCAGATCTCTGTGAGATCTATAAAGCAATTTCCAAGCCAGCTGGGGCAAAAAGGAGATCCTGTCTCAAAAAAGACAAAAAACAAACAAAAACAAAAAACAGCCATGGTGGTACACACCTTTAATCCCAGCACTTGGGCCAACCTGGTCCACATAGTGAGTTCCAGGAGACCCTATCTCAAAAAGACTAAAAAAAAAAAAAAAAAAAATGAGTTGGTATTTGAAGTAAGATCTACCCTACTCTTGAACCTGGTCTCTTCTGTGTTATACCTCTGTATTTATGTCCTTTCTAGTTAAATGGGATTTTTTTTTAAGTGGTACTGAGATGAAACCAGGTTCTTGCACACACTAGGCAAGCACTAACACTGAGCTATATCCCCAGCCCAAACAGGAAACACTTTAAATGAATTCTAAATCTTGTCTATAATGAGAACATCACAGCTCTTGATCTATAAAGTGATTCGATGCTTGTAACATCCGAATTATATACCGTGTAGGTCAGTGGTTTTGTCAGTGGTTTTGGTTTGGTTTGCAGTTGATTGGGGTTGTTTATTTTTTGTCTGGAGACAGGGTCTCACTCTGTAGCCCAGCCTGGCTTGAAACTGTGTAGCCCAGGTTGGCAAACTCCCAGTGATTCTCCTGCCTCATCCTCCTAAGTGCCCGGATTAGAGGTATGTGCTGCCGTGCCTAGTTATCTTAATTCACAGAGATATTAAGTTTGTGCTTACCCAGACCCCCATAATCAGATTTCTTTCTTTTGAAGATATAAAACCCAGCTTGTACCTAAATACATTTTTTTAAAAAACAGCTGCTGAATATGTCCAGAGAACTGAGTGACCTGAAGAGGAACCTGAAGGAAGCCACTGCAGCCATCGCCACAGACCCGCTTTACATAGAAGGAGCCTGGTCAGAGCCAACCTTCACATCCACTGAGGCAGCCATCCAGTCCATGCTGGAGTGCCTGAAGAACAACGAGCTTGGCAAAGCCTTACGGCAGATCAGGGAGTGCAGGTCTCCGTGCTGTTCTTTTTCAGGATGGTTATAGGAAACACAGTCCACCAGAGTTGGAATGTCCAGACACTTTACATAGCTCTTCTTAGATCTTTTTTACTTGTAGTGCCAGAAGCTCAGCTCTCAGACCTCACATGGACAAGTATTGGTGTTCATTCCAAATGTTGAAACACTTTAAAATATACCCTCATAATTTTAAACTAGTCCAAACATACATTTGGGAGGCTTTCTCTCTACAGATTTATATCTTCACATTTTATATACATTTTTTTTTTTGTCTTTTTGAAACGGGGTCTCCCTTTAGTCTCAGCTGGCCTGGAGTTCACTATGTAGAACAGGCTGGCCTTGAACTCACAGAGATCCGCCTGCCTCTGCCTCCCAAGTGCTGGGATTAAATGCGTGCACTATCACACCCAGCTTTTTATATACATTTTATAGCTTCACATTCATCAGAATAATATGGTTATAGCAAATAAGAGTATCAGATTTGGGGCTGGAGAGATGCCTCAGTGGTCAAGGATACTGGTTGCTCTCAGTTCCCAGCACCCATATGATGGCTTACAACTGCCTGTAACTCAAGCTCCAGGACTCCAGTGCCTTCATATGGCTTCCTTGGATTACTGCATGAACGTGACATATAAATTCACATACACACACACACACACACACACAATTTTTTCAAAATTAATTTTTTTAAGCCGGGCATGGTGGCGCACGCCTTTAATCCTAGCACTTGGGAGGCAGAGGCAGGCGGATCTTTGTTAGTTCAAGGCCAGCCTGGTCTACAGAGTGAGTTCCAGGACAGCTGTGGCTACAGGGAGACCCTATCTCAAAAAGACCAAAAATAATAATAATTAATAATAATTTTTTAAATGTGTCAGATTCATTCTGGTATTTTTATCAATAGTCCAACATTCTAAAGCTGATTATAGTGATAGTTGCACCACTCTAAATATACTAAAACCCAAGGAATTATGTGCAAATCATATTGTATGAGACTATCTCAATAAAAGCATTTTTTTAGTACATTGTTATGCTAACCAAGACTTATAACCTTCCATCTTTGTGATCGATAGTGCTTCTAATCTGTGCTGTTCTTTCTTGACTGCAGAAGCCTGTGGCCCAATGATATCTTTGGAAGCAGTTCTGATGATGAGGTCCAGACACTACTGAATATTTATTTCCGTCACCAAACTCTGGGACAGACGGGTACTTATGCCCTGGTAGGTTCTAACCAGAGCCTGACCGAAATCTGCACCAAACTGATGGAGCTGAACATGGAAATCCGGGACATGATCCGCAGGGCCCAGAGCTACCGGGTCCTCACTGCCTTTCTCCCGGACTCCAGTGTCTCTGGCACTAGTCTCTGACAGGAGCCTCCCGTCCCCCATGGTTTCCAAGCTGGCAGTGCTGCCATGCTGGGGCGACGTCATTCAGTGTCTTCTCAGCCTTCGCAAGGCTTGGACAGACTGTTCTCCCTCTTGTTACCTGTAGGACTTTTTCTAAAGAAGATGACAGAACTTCCAATGTGTAGCAATACTCTCCGTACTAAGGTGGCATAGGACCTCTTGAGACAGACTCTACCCATCATGCTGTGTGGCACATGTGTGCGATCTTTCACTGAACAAATGCAATTCACTACTGAAACAACTCCCATTGCATACCAAAGCCGATGACACTGAACAATACCTTCCTTTCTAGAAACAGTTTTAGATTGGCAAAAGTGCAATGTTTTCTTCACATGAAAAAAAATTTATATTCTAAAGCTTGTACATTTGTTCCCTTTCTTGTTTTTTGTTTCTTTTTTTAGTGGGTTGAAAAGGGAGCAGGCAGAATGAAGCTGGCCAGTAAAAAAATTGTAAGCCGGTCAAAAGCTGACAGCCTGTGTGCTTGAAAAGGGAATTGTAAATGGACTAAAATTTAATGACACTGTTATTTGAATGCAATTACTGTATCTAAAAGGAGCTGCTATGAGGTAGCTTTCTTACGTTGCTAGGCTACTGTTTCTGAAGACCTTGGGTCTCTGCACCAAGATGATCCAGACTTTTTAAGGATCTTGGCTGCTTTTTACTAGAAGGTTGCTTTTATGAGCATATTTATACTACAGAAGGATAAGTGTTAATTTTAATTAACTTTGCCATTTTGTAGAAAAAATTATTCACATAAATTCTAAGTCTCTTCATATGTCACGCATGCACATTTAATATCCATTTGGATATTGATAGTCATAAAGGTAAAATATGAGTTGCCACTTTAAGAATTATGTCATATTTTATTTGTAATATATGTAAAGGGCCATTCTTAAGTTTCTTAAACTCAATCCTGTCAAGTGTTAGATGTGTGCATGAGAATCTGTTGCACATCAAAAACATATTCAAAGTTTATCTATGTAACTTATTCACTCTGTAAATACATTTAAAGTTTTTGTGATGTAATCTCAATTGATATTCTGTTCAGAATTTCCTTTAGACTAAAAAAAAGAAAAATACATGTTGATCATGGATTTTATTTCTAGTTAATTAAAATATTTGCCTTTGACACACAGTTGTAGTTTTGCATGTGACTATCACCATGACAACCCCAAGGCATACTATTCATGTGTATTCTATGAATGGCACCCATTGGGGTTTTGCAGTGCACAGCCCCTGAATTTAGATGTAAGTACGATCTCTGTGGAAGTGGGCACCAAAATAAGGATGTGACCTTCAACCAGTTTTCTTTTATCGACCAATGAGAAAAGTGAGAGCTGGTTGTGGTAGCTCACACCTGTAATTCCAGTGGTTGGAGGGGGTGGGTATCAAGAGAGAACTCTTGGAGATACAGGCCATCCAGGGCTACAGAAAGAGACCTTGTCTCCAAAAGAAAAGAAAAGAAAAAAAGGAGGAAGAAAGAGAAAAAGAAAGAAAGAAAGAGAGAGAGAGAGAGAGAGAGAGAAACAAAGAAGAAGAAAGGAAGATCGCCTGGTGTGGTGACACACTCCTTTAATCCCAGCACTCAGGAGGCAGAGGCAGGTGAATCTCTGTGAGTTCAAGGCCAGCCTGGTCTACCTAGTGAGTTCCAGGCTAGCTGGGGCTACAGGGAGACTGTCTCCAAGAAAAAAAAAAAGAGAAAAGAAAAGAAAAGAAAAAAAAAAGAAAAGAAAAGAAAAGAAGAAAGAAAGAAAGAAAGAGGGAGGGAAGGAGGGAGGGAGGGAAGGAGGGAGGGAGGGAGGGAGGGAGGAAGAAAAAAAAGGAAAGAAAGAAAGAAAGAAAGAAAGAAAGAAAGAAAGAAAGAAAGAAAGAAAGAAAGAAAGAGAAAGAAAGAAAGAAAGAAAGAAAGAAAGAAAGAAAGAAAGAAAGAAAGAAAGAAAGAAAGAAAGAAAAAAGAAAAAGAAAAAAAAGAAAGGGAGGAAGGAAGGAAAGGAAGGAAGGAAGGAAAGGAAGGAAGGAAGGAAGGAAGGAAGGAAGGAAGGAAGGAAGGAAGGAAGGAGAAGAAAGAGGGGGGAGAGGAGATGGGTGAAAAAGATCAGATAGGCAGAGAGCTCTAAATTTTCATTAGGTTGGCATCCTTTCAAGAAACAGGCTGTCATGAGTAGGACTTTTCTTTTTATCCCTGATACCTATCCTCTACTAGAAAACCACGGACACAGAGACACAACACAATCTACTTTTCACTAACTGGTACTTACTGGGACTAACAAATATATCTTGTTTTACTAGTCTACAATGACTAGACCATTGTTTAGGAGTGTTCAGTAGTAGAAAATGAGACTCAAGTTTGTTTTGTACCACAAACTTAAAATATATGTGTGTGGGCTGGAGAGATGGCCTAGCGGTTAAGAGCACTAACTGCTTTTGCAGAGGACCCGGGTTCCATCCCCAACACCCACATGGCGGCTGAGAACCGTCTTTAACTCCAGTTCCAGGGGAATCCGACGCCCTCTTCTGACCACCGTGGCACTGCCCAGCACAGGTGCACCAACCTACATGCAGACAGTACGTTCATACACATACGAAAATAAAAATTTTTAAATAAAAAATAAAATAAAATGTGTGTGTGCATGTGTGTGTGTGTGTGTGTGTGTGTGTGTGTGTGTGTGTGTGTATCTGTGTCTGTATGCTGTTGGGGGTGGGGGTGCCTGTGGAGGGCAGAGGAAGCTGTCAGATCCCCTGAAGCCAGAGTTATAGGCAGTTGGGAGCTGCCTGTTATGGGTGCTAGGACTCAAACTCTGGTCTTCTGGAAGAACAGCAAGTTCTTTAACCACAGAGCCATTTCTCTAGTCCACCACAGTTTCTAGTTTCTTATAAATGTTAAAGATTTTCTAGATCATGGGATTATTGTAAAGTTATTTTAAAACCAAACATTTTGTTCCTTTTGCGACAGATGGTCATGTAACCCAAACTGGCTTTGAACTGTATGTAACTGAAGATGACCTTGAACTACTCCTGATCCTTCTGCTTCTACCTCCCAGCTGCTGGGGTTCCATGAATATACTAGCACCTGGGCTTTGAAAACTTGTTCTTTTGCTGGGGAGGTGGTGCACACCTTTAATCCTAGCACTCGGGAGGCAGAGGCAGGCAGATCTTTGTGAGTTCAAGGCCAGCCTGGTCTACAGAGTTCCAGGACAGCTGGGGCTACAGGGAAACCCTGTCTTGAAAAGACCAAAAAATAAAGAAAACTTGTTCTTTTAATACATTATTTTTTCAACTAAAAGATAATTTGTTGTGATTTGTAGAGAACTACTTGTGATCACTCTGCAAATACAGGTTTCTATGGGTAACCACAGAAAAGCCACTCTCAGAGACTTTTATAGGGACCATAATAGAAAAGACTGATTGCTCAGAGTGAATTTTCCACCGTGCTCTCTTATGTAACAAAGAACCACCGTGATGGTTTCTTCTTTGAAAACTGAAAGGATGTCAACAGCACACTGTGATCTGGCACATTAGGCTATAATTGTAGGAAATGGTGGTGTTTGTCCCTTTACCCTTAACTTTACTATAAAAGCAAGCTTTGTTGATGGGGGTAAACTTTTCAACTTTTTCCCTCTCTTGTCTGCCTCTGCTAGGTAGAGGTGGGAAAAATTGTGCCTGGGGTGGGGGGATGGGCTGGACCAGCTCGCCCCAACAATCACAGTATCCACCAGTCAGACCTCCTTGGTTGTCATCCTATGCCTCTGTGGGGGAAACACTGATTTTGTGTGTGTGTGTGTGTGTGTGCTTTCTCAAAAAGACAGAGAGCTACATGTACCAAAAGAGAAGGTAGGAGATGAGCCTCCTTAGATCTCAGTACTTTTCTAAAGCCAAAATCTGACAGACTGCCAGGCATGGTGGCACACGCCTTTAATCCCAGTACTTGGGAGGTAGAGGCAGGTGGATCTCTGTGAGTTCAAAGCCAGCCTGGTCTACAGCTGGGGCTACATGGAGATCCTGTCTCAAAAAAAAAATCTGATAGACTTGTTATCCTTTGCCATAGTAAAGCAACCAAAGTAGGCCATCTTGGACATAACTTATTAAAGATATATGCTACAAATATACCCTTTCAAAGGCACCATACATCTTAGAACCATGTCCTCTATCCCTTGTGAGAATGTGAGAATGTGCTAGAGCCAGTGTAAAATAAAAGTGGCTGTGCAGGGCATGATAGTCTATACCTGTAATCCCAGCACTCAGGAGGCTACGCCTAGAGGTTCTCTGAGTTCAAGTCCAACCTAGGCTACATAGTGAATTCCATGTTAGCCTGTGCTACATAACAGTAACCTGACTCAAAAACAATAATTTGTAACTACAAACACACAGTCAAGCTTTTTAGGGTCCTTGTTCCAAGTTTTATTAAACATGGGCTTTTTCAGTGAATTTTAGAATTCTAGAAGATGGATTCCCACCATGCTGTTTATATCAATTGCTCATACCAGCCTTGATGGCTAGACTCTACATTCTTAGCCCTTGGGAGACTGAGGGAGGAGGATCTCTGTATCTTAGTATCCAGCCTGGATACTAAGTGAATTCCTATCTCAAAAATCCCAATAAAATGGAGCTGGAGAGATGGCTCAGTAATTAAGAGCACTGGTTGCTCTTGCAGAGGAGCCAGGTTTAATTCCTAGTACCCACATGGCAGCTAACAATCTGCAACTCCACTTCCAGGGGGGTCTGAGCTCTGCAGGCATTGCATGACATGGGTGTACTTACATACATGCAGGCAATACAGTCATACACAAA
This sequence comes from Rhizomys pruinosus, assembly GCA_009823505.1. NCBI lineage: Eukaryota > Metazoa > Chordata > Mammalia > Rodentia > Spalacidae > Rhizomys > Rhizomys pruinosus. The sequence continues at coordinate 1,100,668 of VZQC01014625.1, read as the reverse complement.
AATAAAAAATAGACAAAAAAATTAGGGGCTAGAGAGATGGCTCAGTATTTAAGAGCAGTGGCTGCTCTTGCAGAGGACCTGGGTTTGGTTCCCAGCACCCACATGGCAGTTAACAACTATCTGAAACTCCAGTTCCAGAGAATCTGCAAGCATTGCACAACACAGGTACACTTACATATATACAGGCAATATAATCATACACAGAAAAATTAAAATAATTAAAAATTTAAATCCTTTTAAAAATACCCCCAAAAGAAATAGCTTATACCTGCTCCTAGGTACCTGCCTAAACATAAAATCACTGCCTGCAGGTGAACTTTGTGGTATATTAATAATAAAACTGTTTTTAAACTTTTCTATACATTTACTTTGGATCAATGAACACTTGAATATGTCTTAGTGGAGATAGTGTCTTCATTCCACCAATACCACATGCCCATTCAGCGAGGTGCTGTTCTGGGGGGACTACAGCTATTTGAACAGATGTGATCTCTCTCATGCATACTCGAGCAGAAATGATACACTTACTTGCCTATGTCAGGTCGTGTAAATGATAAAACAGCAGGAATGATAAAATGATAAATGATAAAACAGGAAAGGTACCAGAGAAGGCCTTTCTGAAAAGGTCATATCTGAACAAAGTGAGGATGCAGGATATCATATCTGGAGGAAAGAGCAGCCCAGCAGGGCAAACAGGCACAAGGACACTGAGGCAGGAGCAGGGTCACAACATTAAAGGGACAGCAAGGGAGCCAGCAGTCAGAGTGAAAAGTTTATCAAGAGTGGAGGCAGAAAGTGCAACCCCTGCCCCAGCCCCGTCTCAAACTCAAACTCCCAGAGATCTTCCTGCCTCTGCCTCCTGAGTGCTGGGATTCAAGGTATGTGCCACCATGCCTGGCTTGACCAGTTTTAAAAGGATGAATTTGCTTAGGATGATGAAAAACTTTGCCGTCCATGGTGGTTATGCAACATTGTGAACATAAATAAAGCCATTGAGTTATGTGCTCAAAATGATAAATTTTATTACATATATATTTCCCACAATAAATACAATTTTTATTTTTTATTTTTTTGGTCTTTTCGAGACAGGTCTCCCTGTAGCTCCAGCTGTCCTGGAGCTCACTCTGTAGACCAGGCTGGCCTTGAACTCACAAAGATTCACCTGCTTCTGCCTCCCAAGTGCTATGATTAAAGGTATGTGCCACCACGCCCAGCTTTTTTTTTTTTAAACACAATTTTTAAAAGAATAACTTGCTGGGTGTGGTGGCACATGCCTTTAATCCTAGCACTTGGGAGGCAGAAGCAGGTGAATCTTTGTGAGTTCAAGGCCAGCCTGGTCTACAGAGTGAGTTCCAGGACAGCTGGAGCTACAGGGAGACCTGTCTCGAANAAAAAAAAAAAAAAAAAAAAAAGATAACTCTAGCTGATGCATGCAGAATTATAGATGGGCAGAAGTCAATGCTAGGAGCCAAGTACAACTGGGCAGTCCACAAGTGACACTGGCCTGAGCTAGGGTGGGATCCATGGAGCCAGGATTTTCTGGGCATATTTCAGAAGTAGAGCTGTGGGACTTTCTGATGGAATATGAGAGTCTCCATAGTTTGGCCTAAACCACTGAAAGAATGGGATTCCCATTTATGGGATGAAAAACTGCATGTTTAGGAGGTGGAAGGCAAGATTTCATTTCAGACATGTTAGCTTTGATGTGTTACCAGACTTCAAAGACAAGACAGTGAGTGAATGGGTGGATATTTGAGTCTGGTGGAAAGTCTGAGCTAAAGACATGCAGGCTGTACTTAGTGGGAAGAACTAGGATACACGTGTCTGTCTGAACAGGTGGGACAGGGCAGACAGTGGATCTGTACATTACTCTACCCAGTGAGAAACTTAGGGCACCAATGCCAGGCTCCACTGGAGAGAGAAACTGACTAAAGTTGTTACAAATTCAGTGCTGTTTAAAGTGCCCAGCTGATTCTAATCAGCAGCTAAGAGAAGCACTGCTTTATTGCCGCTCACGTTCAAGACGCTCTTGGGCACTTGTCGAAACTGCAGGTTCAGGGCTGGGGAGATGGCTCAGCAAGTAAAGTCCTCACTACACAAGCAAGATGACCAGAATTCAGAAGAAAGCCGAGTGGAGAGATGGCTCAGCACTTAGAGCTCTTACTGCTCTTTCGGAGGATCCAAGTTCAGTTCCCACCACCCACGGCTGCTGGTTCACAATCACCCACAACTCCAGTTCCAGGGGAATCGGGCATGTCTGGCTCTTTCGGAGGATCCAAGTTCAGTTCCCACCACCCATGGCTGCTGGTTCACAATCACCCACAACTCCAGTTCCAGGGGAATCGGGCATGTCTGGCTTCCGCAGGCACCCACTTTCATATACACACGTACACATAATTAAACATAAAATATCTTTAAAAAATAAAGCTGAGTGAGCAAGGCAGCTGCCTTTAAGCCCCAAGTATGGGAGGCAAAGAGCCCCAGAGCGACCTGGCTAGCTGCTGCCCGAGGGTCCGGATTGTGATGCCCAACATTGTTTGTGAAGCCATTTGCCACAGACTTCCTAGAACTTTAGGGATAAGAGAACGAAGAAATCCCCCCTTGCTCCCCTCTTCTCTTTCTAACCCTCTCCCTTTTTTCTATTCCAAAAAGCCCAGAGACCTGGAGATTGGTGCCACCTAGCTGTGTTAGCTACCCACCGTCCACCCTGTCTGCTGTTCACAGCTGGCTGGGACTCTCTGCTGTGTTAGAATCACCAGGGAAGCTTGCTAAAAATTCTGAAGCCCAGGCCACATGCCACCCTTAAAACACCCAGCCATGGGTAACTTATACTCCTTCTTAGGTGATTTTAATTTGCAGACCTCTTTTTCACTTCCTCTCCACTGTATCCACAGTAGGGAATGAGCTCTGGAGTCTCTAGCCTCCCCCTCGGGAATTCTTCACATTTCCCTTGACCTCCGTCCCTGACTATCAATTCTCTTGCTGCCTTAAGCTTCCGTCCCACCTTCCACTAAACTCCATTTTACCAAAACTGCCTTTATCTTTCTCTACTTCCTCCTTGAAATACTGTCTTATCTTGATGTTCATCACATCTTCTTCTACCTCTTCAGCTCCTCTTTTACTTTCTCGGTTCTGTTACTCACACTGCTGGTGGGGAGCATACCAGCAGCATCAAGAGCATCTGGGAGCTTGGTAGATTTGCAGTATCTCAGACCCCAGGCCTACTTAATTAGAACCTTTACCCAAGCTTACCAGTGATTACTGGGACATGAAAGTTTGGACTTACTGCTGTAAATGTTGGTGTATCCCAGGATTCCATGACATGCTTTCTCCTAGGTGATCACGTCATGGCACACATCTCTAGCCTGCATATCACGGAGAGTCACCTTCCTCCCACTCCAAGTGCTGGAACTACAGGCATGCACCACACTTGGCCCATCCTCGTGTTACTTTGACGTTGCTGTTGCTGTTCTTTTAAATCAAACCCATCTCCTCTCAGCCCCCTTCATCTTGCAGCTCTTAATTCTCTCACTGCTCCCTCCTAGCCTCTCTATAGCAGCTTTTCTATTATAGTCCCATGTTTCCTGGGACTGTGTCATGAGTCACAGTCTGCACTTGAGGGAAAATATAAACACTAGTTACGAGCAGGGAACAATCCCTAGTCTACCAACATTCAAATCCTAAGCTCTGCCCCATGACCTCTCTGCCTCCATCTTCTCGCCCATGAAAACAGTTCCTACTTAATATGGCTGGTGTGAGGTATGTGGTAATGCATCCTGTAGTACCTGAATTTGGGAGGCAGAAGCAGGAGGCTCATCCTCAACTAGGTAGTGAGTTGGAGGCTAGCTAGTGCCCACAACATGAGGCCTTGTCTCAAAAAAAAAAAAGTCCCTGTGGTAAGTTATAACAATGCCTGGCACATGCTGGGCACAGTTTCAGCATCTGAGGTAATTACAGACAGTCCTATGCATTATGATACCCACCTAAGAAAACCTTGTCACATGAATGACCTTTTTTTCCTCTTCATTACTCCTTTTAGTATCTACCATTTCCCAGTGTATTGTTGCTTTTTCCCCGGAATTAGCCATTAATGTGATTTCATGGTCTGGTTCATATGCATTTATTTTATTCTATTTCCATTGTACAACTGTTATACAGCCTACAAAAAAGTACAAAAGCTTAGGCCATTTTTCATTGCCAAGATGTAAACAAAAGGAAGATAATACTGTGAATTACACAAATTCACACAACACGCCACCTGTCATAGGATGTATTTAAAGCTGTAAATATTGCCACAGGAGAATTTCTTGTCTTTGCAGCGACCACAGAGTTCTTGTCGGTGAGGCCTCCGTAGATCAATGTGTCTTTTCTTTTGAGGACAGGAACAACGAGATTTTGAACAAATCTTTAGGAAGCAAGGAACAGTTAGGACAGTAGATAATTACTGTTTCAAGTTAGTCTTTAAGTCAAACTATTTATTCCCACTCCCTTTTTCCCTGGACAGCTTCATCTTCCTTTGAGTCCTATTAGAAGCCTATGAACCATTGTAGAAAAACCACTTGTATCTCACACACTTTTCAAAATGATCATATAAGATGTTCAAGAGAATATTTCCATGCCAATCAAGACAACATTAAAATATACTTATGGGGGGCTAGAGAGATTGCTCAGTGGTTAAAAGCTCCAACTGCTCTTGCAGAGGACCCAGGTTTCATTCCCAGCACCCAAATACGGTTCTTAGCCATCATGTAAGCCGGGCATGGTGGTGCACACCTTTAATCCTAGCACTTGGGAGGCAGAGGCAGGCAGATCTCTGTTAGTTCAAGGCCATCCTGGTCTACAGAGTGAGTTCCAGGACAGCTGGGGCTATAGGGAGACCCCGTCTCAAAAAAGTAAAAATAAAAATAAATTTATTTTTAAACATTTTTATTTATTATTTATGTGTATGAATGTACTGTCTGCATGTAGGTTGGTGCACCCATGTCGTGCAAAGCCGTGGAGGTCAGAAGAGGGCATCGGATTCCCCTGGAACTGGAGTTAAAGACAGTTCTTAGCCGCCATGTGGGTGCTGGGAATCGAACCCGGGTCCTCTGCAAGAGCAGTTGGTGCTCTTAACCACTGAGCCATCTCTCCAGCCCCAATAAAAATAAAAATATTTTTAAAAAAGAAAAAAAAGCCAGGTGTGGTGGTGCACGCCTTTAATCCTAGCACTTGGGAAGCAGAGGCAGGCGGATCTCTGTGAGTTCAAGGCCAGCCTGGTCTACAAAGTGAGCTCCAGGCCAGCTGGGACTAAAGGGAGACCCTGTCTCAAAAAGACAAAAAAAAAAAAAAA
>VZQC01014625.1:1064564-1088812 GCA_009823505.1 Rhizomys pruinosus | reverse complement strand
AAAAAAAAAAAAAAAAAAAAAAAAAAAAAAAGACAATAGAAAGTTAAGATTTAATCTAAGTCATTGATGTTCTAAACACTGAAGACATGGGGAAATCCAATCATAGATTTTAATCTGTAAATCTAACCTCTAGCAAGCTATTTCATCTTACTGAATTAGCCTTCTGACATATAAACTAGAAACACCTGTCACAAAGATTCAGTCACAGCCCATAGTAAAAACATAATAGTTACTCATCAAATAACTACATTCATGGTATACTCAAGAGAAACATTCGCCATACTTAAATGCACCACATAAGGCAACTTTTTGTTTTATTTGATTTTTCTTTGATTTTTCTTTTTTTTTTTCCTTCAAGACAGAGCATCAAGTAGCCCAGACTAGGCTTGAACTCCTACTCCCCTTGCCTTAGCAGTCCTGAGCAATCACGCCTACACAACATACGGTAACTTAAAATATTGGATCTTGTGCTCGCTTCGGCAGCACATATACTAAAATTGGAATGATACAGAGAAGATTAGCATGGCCACTGTGCAAGGATGACATGCAAATTCGTGAAGCGTTCCATATTTAAAAAAAAAATATTGGATCTTCCCTATATTTCTCGAATGAAAAACAAAAAGATAATAGAACTTATACTTTTATTTCTTTCCCTAAAATAATTCTAAAATTTCAAACAGAGATAAACATAGCACTCCCATGCCAGGTTTCAATTCTAGAAGACCCAGAGACTTTGTCAGAAGCTACAAACACAACTGACAATGAAAGCATTCCATGTACTTACCTGACACTGGATTGCTTCTACTCGGTACGGATTAAAACTCTTTTGGCACTTGCAACAAAGTTGTTTGAAGTAAACCTAAAGAGAATTTGTCTTTTTAATACAAACATATATTCATACATTTCCTAGTCTCCCAGTTCCTTTTTAAAATTTATTTTATTGTATGTGAACGAGTTTCTGCATGTAAGCAAATGGATGGACCACTTATATGGAATGTCCTCAGATGCCAGAAGGTAGTATTGGACCCCCTGGAATTGGAGTTATGGACAATTGTTAGCTGCCATGCGGGTGCTGGCTTGGAAATCCTACCTAGGTCCTCTGTCAGAGCAGCCAGAGCTCTCAACTGCTGATCCATTTCTCCAGCCCTAGCTCCTAGTTATTGTCGTGTGTTGTGTTGCGTTGTTTTGAGATAGGTGTAGCCCCATAGGATCTGGAACATGCTATGTAGACTGGCCTTGATCCCACAGAGATCTGCTTGCTTCCTCCTCCTGAGTACCAGAATTAAAGGTGAGTGCCATCATACCAGGCTTCAGTTCTTAGTTGATTCAGTCACTCACTTTGCGACTTTCCTTGCATGTGCCCTGTACCCTTGAGGTTTTAAGCTCTGCTAGTTCTTTTAGACACCTTTAGTTATTCTGAGTGATTTTTCTTTCCTATAAAATTGAGAAAGCACTAGTTTCATTCAATAACATACATAAACACAGTAGATACCCAATAGGAAGTAGTTATTAGTTTTATTCAGTGTACAGACCAAATCTTTCTCCTTTTGTCCCAGTCTATTAACCCTGAGAAGCTGAATTTTCCACTTGACCTTAGTTACTTGCAGCTATAATACCACATGCTTTCTAGGCCTCATGCACTGTCCTGTGTACAGTTTTCCCCCTGATTTACCTGGTAAATTTTTATTTCTTTAAGGTCCAGTTTGTACATCATGATGCATTCCATCAGGCAAGGTAATCCCTCTGCTTCTGTGTCATTTCTACATTGTTTCCACACCCTGGGGGCCATTGCATGTATCACCATACTGTACTTTTATCTACACTTCTATCAGAATACATTTTGTTGTTCTGAGTTTGAGAAAGGAGCTTCATTTAAAGCTCCTGTATAGGGCTGGAGAGATAGCCTAGCGGTTAAGAGCACCGACTGCTCTTGCAGAGGACCCGGGTTCGATCCCCAGCACCCACATGGTGGCTAAGAACCGTCTATAACTCCAATTCCAGGAGAACTCCAGTTCCAGGGGAATCCGATACCCTCTTCTGACCTCCGCGGCATTGCACGACACGGGTGCACAAACTTGCATGCAGACAGTACATTCATACACATAAAAAAATAAAAAAATAAATAAATAAATAAATAAAATTAAATAAAAAAAATAAAGCTCCTGTATAATAGGAGGTTGCCCTTATTTTGTTTTGCATTATTTTTATTGTTGTTGTTTTGAGACAGGGTCTCCCTCTAGCCCCAACTGCCCGGAACTTGATATGTAGACCAAGCTGGCCTTGAACTCATAGAGCTCTACCCGCCTCTGCCTCCAGAGTGTTGAAATTAAAGGTGAACACCACCATGCATGGCAAAGGGTCTCATGCTACCCAGACTGGCCTCATAGTCATTATGTAGCCCAGACTGGCCTTGAACTCCTTATCCACCTGTCTCTACCTCCCAACTGCAGGGATTATAGGTACGTGCCACTTTACCTGTGTTCAAATAATTTTTTTGAACTGAGTTCTCTTTTTTTCTGTACCTTGGAATGTCTGAATTAAACCCATTATTTTTCTTCTGGCAAGAGATGGGAAGTAATTTTAACTTAGCTATTGGGATTAGAAATTTCTAATCCCAATAGCTCTCAGGAGGCTGAATCAGGAGGATTAGAAATTCAAGACCAGCTTCAACAACATAGCAAGTTTGTGGCCAGCCACGACTACAGTGAAATAATAAATAAATGAATGAAATAAAATAAAAAGTCCAGCTACCCCTGGGCTGGATCCCCCCTTGCCCAGCTGCTGAGATGAAGCTGCACAGTGAACAGACCAAGTAGACACTGAGGAGAGCTGGCTGTGTTACTACTAAAGGCACAGATGTTGATGGCCTATATTTTTGGGAGAGGTGAAAATGATGTGGATATAGTACACACATATGAAATTCTCAAAATAAATTAAAAATTTTTTAAGTCTGTTCTACAGGTAACCAACTGCTTTCTGGTTTGATTTGAGGCCCTCTCTACAGGAAGGACTTCACATCTGGTACTGTAAACCTGGTCAAAGGCCTATGGCTGGGTAAGTCCTAGACTCTGGTAGGAAGCTATTGCTGTTGTTTCAGTAAATAGACATGATATTCCCAGCAAACTGCCTTTTCAATAACTATGTCCATGTAATAGTGTTGCTGTCAGCTCTGGTCAAAGAAACTTTTTTCGTGTTTTTGAGACAGGGTCTCCCTGTAGTCCCAGATGACCTGGACCTAGCTCTGCAGAGCAGGCTGGCCTTGAACTCAGAGATCCACCTGCCTCTGCCTCCTGAGTGCTGGGATTAAAGGGATGTGCCACCACACCCGGCCAAAGAACTTTTTACAGTGGGTGGTAGTAACCACAAAGATGCATTATTGGTCAAAGTGATGAGAACAAGTGACTATTGAATGCTCAGCCATAAACAGACATATGCATCACCCAATCCAATGCTCCAAGGGAACACAGAGAGGAAGAGGGAGCAGAAAGAATGTAAGAGCAAGAGAAAGGTGTGTAAGGGTGTAAGAGCAAGAATATTGTGAAAGGCTGTCTTCTGACATGACATGGCTATTGCATTCTGGAACGTGCAGCAGCTAGGATTATCTGAGACCTACATAAGACTGAGCCTGTTAACTTCCTGTCATGGAGGCCTCATCCATCACTGAGGAGCTCAGGAGGTTAATGATTGATGGGAAAGTGAGAGATTTTCTTCAGTGGTACAGCCACTGGTGAGGTGCCCACATCACTGGAAAGAAAAGGAGGGGAGGGGGAGGGGGAGGAGGAGGAGGACGGGGGAGAGGTGATGTGATTTGGATGGGGAGAATGGAGGGGGATTTGGATGGGGAGGGGGATGAGAGGGGTCGGGAAGAGGACAGGTTTGCAAAACCTGACATTTGAACATACGAGAGAAATCCTTAAAAGTGACATATTGGGGGATGGAGGGGGAGGGGGAGGGGGAGGAGAGGGGAGGGGAGGGGAGGGGAGAGAAGAGGACAAGTTTGCAAAACCTGACATTTGAAGATATGAGAGAAATCCTTAAAAGTGACATATTGGGGGATGGAGCAATGGCTCAGCAGTTAAGAGCTCTGGCTGCCCTTGCAGAGGACCCAAGTTTGATTCCCAGCACCTACATGGTGGCTAGCAACTATCCATAACTCCAGTTCCAGGGGATCCAACACCTTCTTCTGACCTCCTCTGGCACTGCATGAAACAGATGCAGCACTTGTATACATGCAAACAATACATTCATACACATAAAATAAAAATAATAACATATTTTAAAGCAATACATTATTCTTTTAACTAACATTATCTTTACATAAGAAAAAATGCAAAGAACTCCAGCAGCAGGAAAAATAACAAGGTTTAGTCCCACAAAAGCTCAAGTCAGTAGAAAAAATAGAACTGTAGAACAGATAAAGATATTAAAGCATAACTCTGAAAAGTAAATGAGTAGGAAAATAGACAAAGCTTGAGAAAATGTGACAGAGGACATAATTAAGGAATACCTGAAGAAAACTTTCCAGAGCTAAAGCAGAATGAGAGTCTTAAGATTCTCAGTGCTTATTAAATACCCAGGACAGATTTGCTGAAGCTTTGGAACTGTAATGATAAACTGAAAACCACTAAGGCTTCCAGAGAGGAAAAAGAATACCCTACAGAGGACTGAGAAACAGATAGCAGACGTATTATTGGGCACCTTAGATGCTGGAAACAAGTAGGCCAGGTTCAGAAAAATTTTGCAAGAAGGCTTTCAATTCAGAACACTGTAACCAGCCAAACTGGGGCTCAATTCTGAGGGTAAAACAAAGATATTTTTGATACTGAAGAATTCACAAAGTTTACTTCTTTTGGACAATCTGAAAGAACTGTTTGGGAATATGCCCAGGCAATCTAGGGTACTCTTTTCATCTCTAAATAAATAAATAATAAATAAATCTGGAAAATGAACCATCACATCTCTATCCAGAAGGATGGGCAAGGAGGGACCTTGGCAATGTATCCACAAATGGGAAAAGTAATAGAAATGGAGCAGGGGTGGCAAGGATGTTAGAGTGAAGAATGTAAAGTCTGAATAGATCAAGAATGAAATTTCATTATTTTCTCATTTTTCATGATGTGAACTTTTTTTTTTTTTGGTCTTTTTGAGACAGGGTTTCCCTGTAGCCCCAGCTGTCCTAGAACTCACTATGTAGACCAGGCTGGCCTTGAACTCACAAAGATCCTCCTGTCTCTGCCTCCTGAGTGCCAGGATTAAAGGCGTATGCCACCACGGCTAGCTTGTGAATTTTTATATTAAAACTTTGAGTGTGAAAATGAATATCCTATCACCTGTGACATGATGTAAATTTTTATATTAAAACTTTTGAGTGTGAAAAATAGGTAAACATCCACCCAGGTGCGGTAGAGCACACAGCACTTTTGAGGGAAGGGTCACATTTGAGGCCAGCTTAAGCTACCTAGAAAGAGCTTGTCGGGGCTGGAGAGATGGCCTAGTGGTTAAGAGCACTGACTGCTCTTGCAGAGGACCTGGGTTCGATCCCCAGCACCCACATGGCAGCTGAGAACCGTCTATAACTACAATTCCAGGAGAACTCCAGTTCCAGGGGAATCTGACACCCTCTTCTGACCTCTGCGGCATTGCACGACACAGGTACACAAACCTACATGCAGACAATACATTCATACAAATAAATAAATAAATAAATAAATAAATAAATAAATAAATAAATAAATAAAATAAAAAATTTTTTTAAAAAGAAAAGAGCTTGTCTCGGGCATCAAAAAAAAACTTTTCATTTCCTTTCTCTGGTAAATGGTTAGTGTCAAAGTCAAGGTTTTGAGCTGGGCATGGTGATACAGGCCTGCAAGGTAGAGGCAGGAGGATGAGGAGTTCCCAAGCACAACAAGTTAGAAGGCAGTGAAGGCCAGATGAGACTAGGTTTGGGGTTTGCTTTGATTTGGTATAGAGTTTTGTTTTGTTCTGCTTTGTTTTGGGGTTTTTTTGGCCTTTTGAGACAGGGTCTCCCTTTAGCTCCAGCTGGCCTGGAACTCACTCTGTAGACCAGGCTGGCCTTGAACTCACAGAAATCTCCCTGCATCTGCCTCCCAGGCCAGCTGGGGCCACAGAAAGACCCATCCTCAAAAACACCAAAAAAAAAAAAAAAAAAGTCAAACGTTAGGGTCTACAAAGATGCTCCAATGGTTAGGAGTGCTCGCACTCTTCCAGAGGACTAAGAGATTCACAACTACCTGCAACTCTTGCTCCAGGGAATCAGACACCCTACACACACACACACACACACACACACACACACACACACACACACAAATACATAAACAAATCTTTTCTAAAACAATCAAGTTTTTAAAGTTCAGCCCTTAGCATGCTTCTTTGCCTTCTCCCTTGACACTCTTATCCAAAAGGGCAGTATCTGAACATGCACCACAAACTCAGATGCTCTTAGATGTCAATTAAATAGGCTCACTGTAAACTGCTGTAAAGGAATTGCATAGGCCAGAGAAAAGGAAACAAACTACTCAGCCACAGCCTACTATTCTCACTCTGCTTTTGCTTTGTTTTTAAGACAGTGTTTCCCTGTGTAGCCCAGGCTGGCCTTGAACTTGCTATCCTCCTGCTTCAGCTTCCCAAGGGCTGAGATTATGAGGTATGTACCACCATGCCAAACTTTGAAAGTGAAGTCTTTCCTAACCTTAATATGTTGATAATTAACTTATACTAGGGCCGGAGAGACACTTAGTCTTATCCTATATAAATCTTTTTCAAGTTAAACTTTACAAGCTCTCTCATTGTTCCACTTTGTGAATCAACAGTGGAAATTTCCTCAAACTAAGGCCCAAACCTGTTCAAAATAGACCAACTAAAAATGGTTACAGAAAAGGCACAATGCAGACAAGGGCACAAATACATCTGAATAACTTTTATCTAACAGAACTAACAAGCTGAACAGCATCAGGCTGTAACTCTGGAATGGCAGTTCAATTCATACCTTGTGAATATTAACTAAGCACTCACTGTATGCCTGTCATCAAGGATGCCAAGATGAAGCATAGCAACACTTATGCTCCAACACAAAACAATTTCTCCCACTCAACACCTGTGGTGGGCTCCCACCTTACCTCCCGATCACTTTTACTCACCTTATTAGTTCCAGAAATGCACCACACGTAAGCACTTTCCCATCTGGTCTTACAATCTTTACAGTGAAAATAGCCATATTTTGGTTCCAAAAACTGAAATAAAATGAGACTCCTTTACTACTATTGAGAGGGGGAGATCTAGATGCTCTTTCCCTAACTGATTTGCCTGTGAAATACATTTATCTTCTTGGCCTCACTGTCAGCTGTTCCCAACAACTATGTTAACTTAACTTCTCAGCGCTTTAAAGGCTCACTCTGGGACTCATCTTGTGGCTGTTATTCAGATTTTTCCAATCCATTTCTCACAGCACCACCAGCACAATCTCCCCAAATAAAAATCTAGTCTAACATTTCACTCATCTGAAGCTATTGTCTCCTCACTGTCAACAGCAAAGATGAGAATTTGTTTCCACAGACTTTTAAATTAGGCTGGGCAACCTGTCTTATCAAACACTTGAAAAGCATACAGACCACGTAAGATATCTGCTTCCAGAACTCCTACTTCCACATCAAATAAAAGGCAAAAACTGGAGACTTAGTTCTTATTGGAAAAAGAGGATGGAGCTGGTGAGAGGTTGAGAAGTTGTGCAGCTGGAAGCTGGGCTTCAGCAGTAGCTCTGAGGCTGCGTTTCCAGGTACCTGCTTGGTCTTCCTGTCCTGAGCACGGGAAGCATCTTCCTCCCTGGACTCTTCAGACTCCCCGGGCTGCAGTGGAAAGTCCTCCTGCTTGTCTCCATCCGACTTTGATGTTGGTGGTAGTGGCTGGCTAGCTGCTGCAGGGCCTGGAAGCTGTTGGCCTTCCTTATCTTCCCCATCCTTACGTAGTTTGATCAAACCTCTTCGGCCCGCTGGTGGATAGCTGCGCCAAGCCACCATCTTCTCTCTGTCCGAGAGGGAACTGCTGCGCAGGGTCTGAGGTCCCAGAGAGCACTGCACTGACTTGTCCACCCGAAGGCTCACCTGTACCCCTACCTCCTTCGTGTTGGCCTTGCACAACCGTACACTCAGGTTGGGGTTCATCTGCGTGAGAATGGCCTTAAGCTGTGCCTTCTTGTAGGGGTCCATGTAGTACTCTGAGACATTCGTGGGTACCAGAGGCCCTGGCCTGGCCAGGAAAGTGGGAGGACCCAGGTTTTGCCTCCAGTCTGGCTGTTTACAGTGCCCTGACAAGCCAGAGTGGCTCAAAGGCAGTGTGTTCCCACAGCCCTGGTATAAACCATAAGGAACACGGATAAAGCGTTCCATTAAGTCAGTTCCTTCGTGGACTTTGTTATTTGCCTTCCACCTTCAACCACCTCTTTGTCCTAGTAGAGTTGGTTTGGATTTATCCAGGCTTTTCTATTTATTTTACAGTGGGAGCTGCTGCCTATTTCCTTAATTAAAGGAGAGATCTTACCCATTTGATGCCTAATTGCTTTTCCCAACTTTTCAATTTGCAGTTCCTGAATCTGTTCTCAAAGCTGTTTTTCATTTCTGACATCTTCACACAGGCTTTAATTAGTGTTTTCATTCACTTATTCTTATTTAATAGATCCTTTGTTAGCTGGTGAGGATATAAGTTAGTATACCTATTATTAACGTTCCTCAAAAAATAAAAGTAGATGTACTATATGATCCAGCAATCCCACTATTTTGGTGTATACTCAAAGGAAGTGAAATCAGTACATTAAGAGACAACTATAGGGGTTGCACAGATGGCTCAGCAGTTAAAAAGCACTGGCTGTTCTTGCAGAAGACCCAGGTTTGAATCCCAGCACCCACATGGCAGCTAACAACTATATATAACTCCAGTTCCAGAGGCTCCAACACCCTCTTCTTACCTCCAGAGGCATTGCACGACATGGGTGCACTTACATATATGCAGGTAATATACTCGTATACATAAAATAAAAATAATACAATAATTTTTAAGAGACAACTGTACTCCATGTTCACAGAATTATTCGAGTCAAACTATGGAAACAACATGTTGCAGAATAATAAAGAAAAAAAGAAAAAGTGAGGGTTTATGTTTTGTAATCCCAACACTAGGCAGGAGGCTCACAAATGGTCTGGATGTATAGTCTAGGTACCTGGGGATGGTTGCTCCTTTCTTCTGTCCTTTGAATTGCTTCAAGTATTCTCAGAAGGGTTGGTTTTCCGGACATGTATTCTTTCAACTTGCTTATGTCATGTAAGGTTTTTCTCTCTCCTTCAATTATAATTAACATTTTTGCTGGGTATAGTAACCTGGGTTGGCATCTATTGTCCTTTAACACTGGGAATGCTTTGCTCCAGGTTCTTCTTGCTTTCATAGTTTGCATTGAGAAGTCAGTTGTAATTCTGATAGGTTTCCCCTTATAGAAAGAAAGATATGTACTGGGGCAGCACAATCACTAGCATCCCTTGAGAACATGTTGGAAATTCATTCTTTAGCTCCATTCATCCTGGGGGTGTGGCCTAGACATCCCCATTATCTGAAGCTTTTTGTGTGCTTCTGATAAGCTCTCACACTTGAAAACTACCGGTTGGAGGGACATGAACCCACATTTCTCATTCAAGGTTAAAAACAGATTGGTTTTTTTAAATAATTTTTTAAATTTTTATTTATTTTTGCATGTGTATGAATGTACTGTCTGCATGTAGGTTTGTGCACCCGTGTCGTGCAATGCTGTGGAGGTCAGAAGAGGGTGTTGGATTCCCCTGGAACCGGAGTTAAAGACGGTTCTCAGCCGCCATGTGGGTGCTGGGGATCGAACCCAGGTCCTCTGCAAGAGCAGTCGGTGCTCTTAACTGCTAGGCTATCTCTCCAGCCCCCAGATTGGTTTTTTAAATGAGATTATTTTTGCAACTTCTGATAATATTAAAACAGATACAGAATTTCTGCAGTTATTAAAGAAGGGAAGCATGCATTTCAAAAGGTTCAGGAACACTCATTGCATGGTGTGTGAGTCTTTTTCTAAGAAATTCCTAATTTCATTGAGGAAACAGCACTTCTATTAATCTGTCATGAGGTACACAGAAATTAATTTAGGAAATGAACATGTGCTGACAGGAGCTAGAAGAAACAATTGGGGTATGCTTTGAGAACAGTGTGGAAGCTGCAGAAGGACTCTTACTTAAAGAGAGACCAAAAAGATTTGAAGAAATAAACCAAGGCAGGGCTGGAGGGTCTAAGGTGATCACACTTTAAGTGTATCCTCTGGAAGGTTATCAAGGGAGGCAAGGACTCAGCAAGGAAGCTTCTGTGCCCTGGGTGCAGACTGACAAAGGCCAGGCTTAGAGTCCGTTAGGATCTGAATGTGAAATAACCTCTACAACCCATGTACTAGGGCTTTGATTGCCAGCTGATCTGTTTTAGAGAAGTGATTGGATCCTAAGAGTTCTTACCAAGGGATAATCCAGGATTTTTCTATTGGGGTATTCATAAAATGATGCCATTAGTGAGGAGTGGCAAAATGTGGATGCCAAGTTGGAGTTAGTAGCTGTACCATCCAGCGGTACGATCATCGGAGGCAGACTGGGAATGAATCACTCACTCATTTGACTTGTTCTTTGTATTTTCTTTTAATGGTACCATTTCCTCTTAACTTTATAATTCTTAATGTTATTTACAATTGTAGTTATATACAATTGCATGCAATCACTAATGCTACTATTACTAACAATTGATGCTTCTAATGCTACTAACAACAGCTTAGAAACCAAGAATATTTATACCGGTATTGAGCCAATCATCAGCTTTGCGTCTATAGATACAATTCCTTATGTAAGAAGCTTTGTGTTTATAGATACAATTCCCCATGCAACACATCCCGCCCATGAACTTAACAAAGTATCATGAACAGAACATGATGCATAAGAAATGGCACTCATATCATCTTGAAAATTACTGAAGCATGCGCACTGTGTTCTTCAGCCAGTGCCTTTTGGCCAGAGACCAAGCGCCATGGCTGCAGACCAAGCACCATTTCTCTTCAGCCTGTCACTTCAGGCACTCTTTGTCTCCCACAGTTCCCCCTTTTTGTTTTATACAGAGGAGTGAGTCGTGGGGCTACCACACACTCAAGATAGACCGTGCACTCAAGATAGACCGTGTCTGTCTTAGGTGTCGCTACATCTCAGGACTGTCTTACTCGTCATCAGAGTCCTGACCCTAAGCATCAGGGTCCTGTCTTAGGTTGATCAGTCCAGGATGTGGACTTACCCTTCTTTGACTACCGGCCATCTAGTTGAGTAATTTTTTGGCATTTTCTTCTTTTTTAGGGCAAAAGGTTAAACTGTAAGAGCAACCCGCGCGCACTGGCCACTTCCACAGCTCAGCCCATTATAGTCCAGCAGAACATGCACAGGAGTTAAAACAATGGACTCACCAGTCCATTGCCTGAGTTCCAGCACAGTCCGTAATTATTTCAATTTCAGTATAATCCAGTCTGTAGTTGACTAGTATTGCTTCAAAGCAGTGAAAATCCAGTCCATAGTTGATTAGTTGTCTCAAACCAGCGACAGGCACCTAGCTTAGCTATCATTGACCTGGAACAACCATCCAACCACGTTTGATAGGTACTTAGCTCCTGGGCCTGTCGGGTGCCAAAACCTGTCCAAGAGCCAGCTCCCATAAGAAGATCCTGTAGGTAAATATAGAAAAACAGTGCAGGAGGCATGTCCTCTGCCATGCCTCACTCAAGCCATGTCTGAGTTTTCACAAGTTTTTCCCTTATTAGTTTTTAAAGTAAGAAGTTTCATCCAGATTAAATTTAGATTTTCTTGATTTGGCTTAATACAACAAAAATAAAACAATCCAAATAGACTAATTACAATAGCTAAAACTCCAAACATTCCTCCAGCAGTATGAGTTATACTTTGTAACATTCCTTTTGGATCTACTCCTGTAAATTTATCAGCAAATATTTGTGCAACAGTAGCAGCATCCTCATTAAATGTACTTTTAGCAAAAGTATCCTCAATTTCTCTTTTAAGTTTTATAATTTTTGTCTTCATAGATGTATTACCATGTAAATAAGCTTGAAACTCTTTCCATTCTATAACAGTTTCATTGTATTGCATGTCAGTAATATAGAAAGTAGTTGAGTTCCAATCACATCTAAGATGTAATTGTTCCTGCAACGACAACATTTTCTTTCCTAACCATCCTACTATTTGTTTTAACATGTCTATTTCAGTTTGTAAATGGGAGTCAATTTCAACCTGATGGGACCACATAGTATAAGAATCTTGATGCCATTGTTCTACAAAATGCTTAGTTTGAATAGTAGTATGTAAAGCAATACCAGATACAGCAGCAGTTGTAGTAACTGTGATAAGGCTCAAAATTACAGCAACAACAATTCCTATCATACATTTAGCACGCTTTAAAATCTTCTTAAAAAATTCCAAAATTACAAGATCTAAAGGATCATGAGCCCAAGGCCTACCAAGATTTTTAGACATCCAAATGTGAGTTTTTTGTTGCAAAATCATTAAGGATTCATTATTATTTAAACTAAAAGAAGTATTAATACAGGAGAAAAGTCTACATTCATTACAGGAAATATTAGATGAAAAACTAAAAGTTCCTATAAGAATTACATAAGGCAGAGGTACACAAGCAGTAATGTTAGTGCTACTAAATTTTCTAAATGTATAGATAGCAGCTGACTGAGAAGTCCTAGCAAAACTTCCATTAAACATGTGTATTGGCTTGATAGCTGCAGCCAATTTCCACAGATGAGTCTGCACCTCAGCAGGAGATGTCAAAATGGCCAATTGATTGTCTGCAATACCACCATCACCCCAAGCCATTAATTGCTGCCTATCATAGATGGTGTCTTCCTGTTCTGGGTCCTCGGTCATTCTGACTGTTTTAAGCAAATCACAAGTAATAGCATTCCATTCTGAACAAGTTTTAACAAAGAGCCCATATGGTCCCCAATTGACCCACTGGTTTTTAATAACTTTTCCAAATTTTTTTTTAATTTTATTTATTTATGTGTATGAATGTACTGTTTTGCATGTAGGTCTGTGCACCCGTGTCGTGCAATGCCGCGGAGGTCAGAAGAGGGTCTCAGAATCCCCTGGAACTGGAGTTCTCCTGGAATTGGAGTTACAGATGGTTCTCAGCCGCCATGTGGGTGCTGGGGATCGAACCCGGGTCCTCTGCAAGAGCAGTCGGCGCTCTTAACCGCTAGGCCATCTCTCCAGCCCCTAGGCATTCAGACCATATAAATGGTTTATATTTTAATCCAATATAAGTAAAATCAGGGCAATTTGGTAATGTCAATTTTATTTCTTTAATAACATTATCCCATGTCTGATTTATACACCATGCAGAAAGTTGCTGTAAACGTGTCTGGCTTCCGGTTATATTTATTCCTGGCAATAACCAATGTTGGTATGCCAAAGGCAAGCAAAATTCACCAGAGCCTAAACAAATGGGAATCTTTTCCATGGAATGAGTAAAATTATATTTTGTGCCAATTTTAAGAAGTAAAATCATTCCATGGTGGGGAGAGAATCTTTGGAGTAGTATAAACTTGAAAATCCATATCTCCCCAATACATAGGTTCTAACATAGGAGGATTAGGAATATAAGCCCAATAATTTACATTTACTGCTTGGCCAAAAGAAATAGCAGAAAGTAAAACACACATGGCTAAAAACAAATTTTTAGTAGCAAAAAGTTTTACAACTTTCTTAGATGGGTTAGCAGCCAGAATCTGCGTTGCTGTCATCTCTGGTATCATCTTGATTGTCTTTTGGAGGGCTTATCTGTCTAATCAGTCATTCTGGAATCCACCGTGGCACCTCTTCATCCTGAGGAAAAACACAAACCCTGCCTCAGCCCCAGATCAACACCGGATCTGGACCTTTCCTTTATTTATTTATTTATTTATTTATTTATTTATTTATTTATTTTTGGTCTTTTTGAGACAGGGTGTCCCTGTAGTCCCAGCTGTCCTGGAACTCACTCTGTAGACCAGGCTGGCCTTGAACTCACAAAGATCCACCTGCCTCTGCCTCCCAAGTGCTAGGATTAAAGGCGTGTGCTACCACGCCCGGCTGACCTTTCCATTAAACAACACATCCTTCCACATGACTAAGGGCTTTTCTATCCTTGAAGGATTCCAGTGATGCTCACTAACAGTGCGGCCCTCTTTGTCCAAAGTTAAAAAATTTAAAGTAAATAAAGCAAGATTTAGTCTCTCTCTAGGGGTTTTACACACATCTCCCTCTTTTTGTTTTATAAGCATATTTTTTAGAGTTAGATGATTGTGCTCTACGATGGCTTGTCCTTGTGGATTATATGGTATACCTGTTTTATGAGTAATATCAAAAGTTTGACAAAACCGGGAGAAAGCAGATGAAGAATAGGCAGGCTCATTATCTGTCTTGATGACTTTGGGAACACCAAGTATGGCAAATGTTTGTAAACAATGAGCAATGACATCTCTTTATTTTTTCACCCGAATGAGGGAAAGCATGAATGAATCCTGAAGAAGTATCTACTGAAACATGTATATATTTTAAAGTGCCAAATGATGACTCATGAGTGACATCCATTTGCCATAGATGATTAGGTTGTAGTCCCTTAGGAATGACCCCATAATGAGGGACCGGCAGTAAAGGGTTACAAGATTGACAAATTTTTACTATATGTCGAGCCTGCTCTTTAGTTAAATGAAATTTAGCTCTTAAGGTAGCTGAATTAACATGAAATAATTTGTGAAAATTTGTTGCCTGTTCTTCTATAGAAAGTAGGACAATGGGCTTTGTAGCTAAGTCAGCCATAGCATTTCCCTCACTTAATGGACCTGGCAATCCAGTATGAGCTCTGATATGTCCAATGAATAATTTTTCTTTTCTGGCCCATAATAATTTTTGAATTTGCAAAAATAAAGTATGAGCTGATGTGGATGAGGAAACAGTCCCTGCAGTTTCTAAATGAGGAACAGCCTGAACAATGTATTTGCTATCTGTAAAAATATTAAGGGACTGTGTAGAATAAGTTTCAAGAACCATAATTACTGCAGTTAATTCAACTAGTTGTGCAGATGAATATGGAGTGTGAAAAGTATTTGACTCTCCTTGGGTAACAACTGCAGCAATTCCATTCAATGAGCCATCTGTAAATACAGTCAAGGCATCAGGAAGCGGATGCTGTGATATAACTCTAGGGAAAATTACTGGGTGTTGACTAAAAAATGTAAGTAGAGGTGACTTTGGAAGATGGCACTCAATGGGAATATTAGTAGTACATCTGAGGATGGCCCAACTGTCAGAATTGTTATATAACCTTTGGGGTTGAGTTGTAGTATAAGGAGTAATTATAACATCAGGATGTTTACCAAAAATTCTTAAACATTGTGTAAGGCCAGTAAAAAGAGTTTGGACTACTGCCTCAGGATAGTCAGTGATATGTTTACTGTTAATAGAGTGATTATGGATCCACATTAAGGGTCCATTTTGCCATAATGTTCTGGTGGGTGAATGTGGAGAGGACAGAATTATAAACTGTATTGGTTTTGTAATATCAATTCTTATACAATGAACCTTTTCAAGAGCTTGTTCTACTAAAGTTAAGGCCTTCTTTCCTTCTGAAGTGATTTTCCTAGGAGAAGTTGGATCAGGATCTCCTCTTAAAATATCAAATAAAGGCTTGAGATCATGAGTTGTAAGTTTTAGAGTAGGTCTTATCCAATTTATGTCTCCCAGTAATTTTTGGAAATCATTTAAGGTTTTTAAATGGGATGTATTAAGATGGACCTTTTGAGGTTTAATTAATGTATCCATGATAGTGTAACCTAAATATTTTATAGGCAAGTTTCTTGTACCTTTTCAGGAGCTATATAAAGTCCATGATGTTGTAATTGTTGAATAAGGGCTGTAAAAGCTGTTTGTAATAATATCTTGTCTCTATGGGCTAAAAGAATGTCATCCATATAAAGGATTATCAATATTTGAGAAAATTGGAGTCTAAATGGTTGCAAGGCAGAATCTATAAATAACTGACACATAGTAGGACTATTAGCCATTCCTTGTGGAAGAACAACCCAATGAAATCTCTGGTTGGGAGTCATGCAATTAAGACTAGGAACTGAAAAGGCAAATCTAGGAGCATCCTCAGCACATAATGAAATACTAAAGAAACAATCTTTGATATCTATAACAATGATATGAAAATTCTTAGGGATTGCAGAAGGGTTAGGGAGTCCAGGCTGTGTGGGACCCATAAGAACCATTGTTTCATTGACCTTTCTCAAGTCCTGGAGAAGACGCCATTTTCCTGATTTTTTCTTAATAACAAATATAGGAGAATTCCATGGGGAAGTTGAAGGCACTATGTGTCCCCGTTTTAATTGCTCACTGACCAGCTCATGAGCCACCTGGATCTTTTCCTGGGACAGGGGCCACTGAGGGATCCAGACAGGGTCATCAGATTTCCAAGTAATTTTTAATGGTTGTATTTGATCCGTGGCCCCTAAGAAAAGAATATCCTATCCTATGTCTATCAGTTTTTTGTTTAGGAATAATTGGTTCTGTTATTCCCTGAAGACATTTTCCTAATCCTTTTCCAGGTATATAACCTTGTTGCTTCATTAACTTTGTAGCAATTGTAGGCTCATCTGTGGTCAGACGAACTCCCATTTGACTTAAAATATCTTGTCCCCATAATGTCACAGGCAGGGAACTGAGAACATAAGGTTGGAATAGGCCTGAATAACATTCATCATCTTTCCATTGTAATATTTTGGCACTTTTGTCAGGAGACTGGGAATAGCCCAGGCCCCTCAGAGTGGCTGTTGATGTTTGTATAGGCCAGCCCTTTGGCCAATCTTTGAGGGCAATAACAGAAGTATCTGCTCCAGTATCTAAAAGCCCAGTAATTGGGATGTCTTGAACAATAAGCTTCTTAATAGGTCTATTGTTACAAGTCATAGACCAAAAAATCATAGATTCTTTTCCTGTAGATCCAAAGCCTCTACTTCCTCAGGATCAGGGAATTGCTTTAGTTTGCTGTGCTGCACTAGGCAGTAACACTAACTGTGCAATGTGGTCTCCAGGATTAATGACAGATATGCCTTTTGGGGAATTAACCATAATTTGAATTTCACCTGTATAATCTGAATCAATAACTCCTGGGAGGACAAAAAGGCCAGATAATATTTTTGAACTATGTCCAAGAAGTAAACCTACAGTTTCCAGAGGTAGTGGTCCCCTAATCCCCGAAGCCACTAACTGTACTCCCATATCTGGTGTTAATACAAGTCTGGAGGTGGCACAGAGGTCCAATCCTGCACTTCCTTGGGTTCCTCGGCAGAGGGAGTTAATGGTAGGAAGGGATTGTGACGTGGAACTGTCTGTATCGGGTAAATTGTTGGAGTCAAGTCCATGGCTGCCCCATACATTTGGGCTGCCCGAGGCAGTGGGCCCATCTTCCCGTTTTTTGAAAACGGAAGAGAATAGGGCGTCCCTCCGAATCAAATCTAGCTTTACATTCATTGGCCCAATGTCTTCCTGTTTTGCATTTTGGACATACGCCTGGAGGGCGCAGTTGTGACTGAGGGAAAAAAATTTCCTCTATTTTGAGGGCAACCTTTTCTCATGTGTCCAGGTTGTCCACAATTGAAACACCTAGATTTAGCTCTACTCTCTGATCTTAGTGGAGAAACTCCACATATAGCAGCAGCAATCACAGCCCCTGTGGCTGTGGCATCATTAATATCTCTGCAGAACTTAATATAAGCAGAGAGATCTCTATTCTTCCAGGGCCGAATGGCTTCTCTACACCATTTGTTTGCCTGTTCATATGCCAACTGCTTAATCAGCGGCATTGCCTGGTCCACATCTCCGAATATTCTACTTGCTGTTTGGATTAGTCTGTCTACAAAGTCTGCATAAGGCTCATTTGCTCCCTGAATCACTTTTTTTTTTTTTGTCTTTTTTTCGAGACAGGGTCTCCCTGTAGCCTCAGCTGTCTTGGAACTCACACTGTAGACCAGGCTGGCCTTGAACTCACAAAGATCCACCTGGCTCTGCCTCCTAAGTGCTAGGATTAAAGGTGTGCACCACCACACTTGGCTTCCCTGAATCACTTTTGACAGCTGTCCCTATAAATCACCTACTCCTCGAATAGATCTCCAAGCTCATGTAGCAGCCACAGCAATTTGAGCATAAACTCCTGGATCATATTGTATTTGGGCTGCCAGCACGGCATAATCATCTTCACCAGTAAGCATGTTTATATCTCTTTGCAGAACTCCTGCTGCAGCCTTTCTGCGGGCAGTTTCCATAGACAGCTCCTGCCAGGTGGTCTTCCAAACCAAGTAGGAACCACCAGAGAGGACTGCTTTACATAATCTTTTACAATCTTCAGGGCATAAATTCATACCAGCCAGAGTTTCCAGCATACTAACAGTGAAAGATGCCTGAGGACCATAAGTAGCCACAGCTTCTTTTAATTGTTTAATTGATTCAAAATCTAGCGGCTGGTGACATCTTTGTTGATTCTGGTCCTCCATGACAGGACATTCCCACTCCCTTTCAGAGTCACTGCTAATTTTAAATAGCCTCTTCATACAGGTGGTGACTTCATCAATATCCCAGAAGGAAGGTAACAGCCTCCCTTTGTCTTGATTAATCTCTCTCCATGACCTCCCTCTGTCTCTCTTTAACTTTTCCCATGGGGGAGGTGGAGGCGGAGGCTTCATTGGAAGTGGATCCTTTTCCAAATCTTGTTCTAACTCATCTCCACTTAACTCTTCCCCCTCTGATTCCTCTCCATTTCCTTGGGATTCCTGCTCTCTTATTTCCTCCAACGTTTCATTCCCATGGGATATTTGAGCCTTAACCATAGGCTTAGAGGAGCCAAGACATTCTCTAATTAACTGCCACATTGGAAATGTTCCCTTAGGAAGTGGCTCTAAATCTTCTTGCCTTTCTAAGTCTTTTTTATGTTGTTCCCAATGAGGAACATTTAAAAAACCTTCTTCCAGAAACCATGGACTCACCTTTAACATGGTTTCTACATAAGTTTTTGCTGTACTATCATTTATAGCAGTCCCATTGGACTTTAACAAATCTTTTATGACTCTAGTCATCTGATTTCTTGATATTTCTGAGCCCATTTTATTTATATTTTCTAGCTCCCTTTTTCTATTTTCTTTTTTCTTTATTTTATTTTACACTTCTATTTCTTATTTTTTATATATTACATCTATTTTCTTTTTCTTTATTTTACACTTTGAGTGCTTATTTCCCTGCTCCCTTAACACTCTGGGCCCAGAGCTTTTTTACCTGCAGGGTTCCTCAGTTGCTCCCCCGGGGCCGATGATTTGTAGTGCTGCAGCAAGGTTCCCACACTCCCCGTACGGGCCACCAGTTGTACCATACAGCAGTACGATCATTGGAGGCGGACTGGGAATGAATCACTCACTCATTTGACTTGTTCCTTGTAGTTTCTTTTTTTTTTTTTTTAAGGTGTGTGCCACCACACCAGGCGTTCATTGTGTTTTTATTTCTTTCTTTTTTTTTTAATTTTATTTATTTTTGTATGTGTATGAATGTACTGTCTGCATGCAGGTTTATGCACTCGTGTCGTGCAATGCCGTGGAGGTCAGAAGAGGGCGTCAGATTCCCCTGGAACTGGAGTTCTCCTGGAGTTGGAGTTTCAGACGGTTCTTGGCCGCCATGTGGGTGCTGGGGATCGAACCCAGGTCCTCTGCAAGAGTGGTTGGCGCTCTTAACCACTAGGCCATCTCTCCAGCCCGTAGTTTCTTTTAATGGTACCATTTTCTCTTAACTTTATAATTCTTAATGTTATTTACAATTGTAGTTATATACAATTGCATGCAATCACTAATGCTACTATTACTAACAATTGATGCTTCTAACGCTACTAACAACAACAGCTTAGAAACCAAGAATATTTATACCAGTATTGAGCCAATCAGCAGCTTTGCGTCTATAGATACAATTCCTTATGTAAGAAGCTTTGTGTTTATAGATACAATTCCCCATGCAACACATCCCGCCCATGAACTTAACAAAATATCATGAACAGAACATGATGCATAAGAAACAGCACTCATATCATCTTGAAAATTACTGAAGCACGTGCACTGTGTTCTTCAGCCAGCGCCTTTTGGCCAGAGACCAAGCGCCATGGCTGCAGACCAAGCGCCATTTCTCTTCAGCCTGTCACTTCAGGAACTCTTTGTCTCCCACAAGTAGCTGCTAGTGGCATATTCTTGTACATTCTGGCACATTCTTGGGGCTGTATATCATCTTCAAGTGGCTCTTTCCTGTATCCTTATTACTGATGCTTGATGTGAGCCTCTACCACAGCCTCCTGACCTACATGGACTAATACCTCTGTTAAGGAATTTGTATGAGGGTGAGAATTGATCCATACAGGTCATTCCTTCCAGTGTTACTACACCAACATTAAAGTCAGCTGAACAAAAAATCCCTAACTCTTTTTTTTTATTTTATTTATTTTTGTATGTGTATGGGTGTACTGTCTGCATGTAGGTTTGTACACCCTTGTTGTGCAATGCTGCAGAGGTCAGAAGAGGGTCTCGGATTCCCCTGGAACTGGAGTTCTCCTGGAACTGGAGTTACAGACAGTTCTCAGCTGCCATGTGGGTGCTGGGGGATCGGTTCAAACCTGGATCCTCTGCAAGAGCAGTTGGTGCTCTTAACTGCTAGGCTTTCTCTCTAGCCCCCAAACCCCTGACTCTTAAGCTTAGCTTTACTAAAAGCTTTTAGCTTTTAGTGGGCATGAATCCAGCCAACACTTGCTCCCCAGATGTCTCTTGGAACCATCTGCGTAGCTAAAATTCCTTCTGGGAGGCACAAATAACATCTGGTTCCTCCTCCCTTGATCCCTATGAGAAACCAAGGTCCAATATGGCCAAACTGCAGTCTTTCTTGGAAACCAGACTTTATTGGGCTTATTTACAGAGCATGGATGATGGTTTACTCACAGGAGTGTGGGTGCTTCCTTCCTATGTCTGCACTAGAAAATCTCCATCCTGTACCATGACTTCCCCAAGCCACACAAAATGGTGAGAGACCCTCTCCACTGGTTCCCCAGCTTATATACCCTTAACCCCTCCCCCTCCCCCTCGTGTCCCTGGGGCTGACTGGTTGGTTGGGAGGTGTGGCTGACTCTCCCTGCTCCTCCTCCTTCACAGAGTGTAACAGTCAAGAAGCTTAGCTGTGATGATCCCAGGCAAGTGGTGCAGGCAAGCTTTGGAAGAAGGCATCTTATCCATGGTCTTATGCAGCAAGCAGTCTTTCTCCTGGAACTGTGTTGATGAAACTGTCTTGTTCAAACTGTGTGCACAGAATTGTGTTGCAAGTCTGGCATCTCCCATAATTTTATTCAAAATGTTTTTTTCCAGCTTGAACTGGGGAAGTACAGGTTTGGTTCCACCTTTAACAGACCCTCCTGGCTTTTCATTATCCCTACTTCTAGAACATCTCATTCACCCAAGGTCACACATCCTTCCCAGTCTCCACTGTGGAGATGGATGCACTGCCTTTCAGTGCTTTGATATATTAATTCTCAGACGCTCGCATTCATTATCTTTCGGGGTGGAGTACCAAATTGAGCTTACAAAACAAGATCAGTTGTCCAAGTTACAAGAAACAAAAAGACATGGTTTTGCTGGGGTTCATTAGAAGTCATTAGTCCAGATTATGTCTATTTTTTTTTTACTTCCTCACACCTTAGAAGATTATGTCTATTTTATGTCATCCCTACAACTACAGAATTTGAGAGGACAAACTTTGACCATATTGAAAAGAAATAATCCTCACAACTTTTAACAGGACACTGAAAGAAAACCAGCTCATTGTTATACCTGGAATATATGAGCTTTAACAGTCCTGGTCAAGTTGAGTGGGACCCCACAGTCACAGAGGGAGATATGAATGGAACACAGCTGGTGCTGGTCAGAGAGGTAGATTCACTCCCTGGATCGTTTTCCTTGAACTCTCACCCCGAGAACTGGTAGTCCTTTTGCTCCCTTGCTGAGTTAGGTCTCAGGGGCTCCTGTACCTTCTCCCACTGCTGCTGTAAACTTTAAAGACCAGAGTTCTGTTTCTGACTTCCCAACCACTGCTGTCTGCTCAGGTTGTTCTCTGCTGATTGATTTCAATCTTTGAAATAAATCGGTACCCCCCACTCTAAATGTAGGCAAAAAAAAAATATGCATCATATTGGGAACACTTTAAAGGATGGGACAGGATGAACTCCCCTGAGCCAGGTTTTGCTCAGCATTCACAAAGTAGGCAAATATGCTTCAGCTTCATGGATCAACTGATCAGGAAACAGGCAAGCTTCTGTTTGATTCCAAGTCTGGCGTTGAATAACTGGTTTGTATTCTAGGGGATTTCATATTAGGAACCAGCATTTACCTTTCATGGAGTGGCTTGGAAACACTATCCTGCAAATATCCCAGTGCACAGGAAAGCGTCCTTCCTCTTCAGTCGTTGTTCACTAGTCCTTCTCACTGTCAGGCTGGAAGGATGCAGACCTGTATCATTACAGAAGGATCTCACTGTTAATTCCATGGGTACCACCTACAGAAGATCTAGAGGGGCTGGCTGCATCTGGACAGGAATAAAAGCTGGTGCTGGGGTGGGAGGGGTTCTGACTGTGCTGCTTTCTGGGTTCTGAGCTGACAGCCTGGGAAGGAGCCTGGAGTCATTCATGATTCAGAGACCTGCATGTGATGAGGGAACCCAAGCTGTTCCTCCCTGGCTTCCCAGTTGGCCCAGGGCCTCTTGGTGAGGCAGTGCGTGAGTGGTCCTTGTCTCTGTATCCCATGTACACTGGATGGGGTCTGGAACCTTCCAGAAATGAGAAAGGAGTTTTCCCAAACATTAAGAAACTTAGAACTTGACACAGTGCTTCTTAGGGAAGGTGAATTTCACAAACTAGGATCCCCAATTCTTGGTCAGGTCACACTGTAGGGCCGGGTCCTGGACCAGCACTGGCAGTATGAAATTGTGCCTGGTCCTAAAAGCAGCCTATGAGAAAAGACACCCTCAGAGAAGAGCCCTTCTTTGAGAACCCAAGCAAGAGTGCTGAGCTCCCCTGTCTTGGATGTGACTCACCTTTTCATTGTCAAGTCTGGTACCTGCCAGGTGGTGGCATAGCTTGGTGAGAGAATGGGGAAGGGTGGGAGAAAGAGAGACTCCTTCCTCCACACAGAGATTTCCACATAGGTCCCTCCTGTTTCCACACAGCCTCAGTTCCCCTCCCTCTCCCCCAATCTACCAGGGGTCACACCCTTAATGAAAACTGACTGTCCCTCTACCAGGAGATACCAATTGCCAATAGCTCCTCAGTGACAGGTGGGGCTTTGTGTCCACCCCCACCCCTGTGCTGAGATTTTTGCCTAGCCTGAGCTTCAAATGCCCTGTGCGTGCTGTCACAACTGTTGTGGGTTCACATGTGCAACTGGCCTATTAGGTCCTAAACATGATTCTCTTGAGGTCATTCATCATCTCTGGCTCTTTCAGCCTTCATGTCCCCTTCCAACGTGATCCCCAG
Organism: Rhizomys pruinosus; assembly: GCA_009823505.1. NCBI lineage: Eukaryota > Metazoa > Chordata > Mammalia > Rodentia > Spalacidae > Rhizomys > Rhizomys pruinosus. Next base: position 1,065,109 of record VZQC01014625.1, on the reverse strand, counting down.
CTCTCCTAGGAGGGCACCCTTACTTTTCCTGACAGGGCATCTCACTGATCCCTGTGCTCAGTTGACAGGCAAGACTGGCTCACTGATGAGTTCTGGACATTCAGTTGTCTCTGTCCTTCTATGCCAGGCTCGCAGATAGATGGAGGAGACGTGGCCTGAGGCTGTTGACTTAGGTGGGTTCTAGGAATGCAAACTCAGGTCCACATGCTGCCATGAAGCACTGGACTCTGTTACCACCCCATCCCAGAACTGTATTGACAAGGTACATAATTCCATATTAATGTTCACATCAGTGTGCCCTGTAATCTGCCTGGAATCTGTAGATTGATTCATATAACATGAGCAATTTTTAAAAATATTTTGCATCTCAGTCAATGGACCTGGTACCTCGTCACATGTCTTCTGATGTGTCTTCTTTTTTATCAATAAGTTGTAGTAAATCATCACGGTATCAGTCTTCTGAAAATTTACATTTATTTCTTTTTTATTCTTTTTTTTTTTTTTTTTTTTTTTTTTTTTTTTTTTTTTTTTTTTTTTTTTTTTTT